>CM053168.1:66583020-66616933 GCA_012977825.3 Pteromalus puparum
GTTTCTAGATGAATGCGTTCGATCGCCAGTGTGGGCTCATCACACCCACGCCCGGGCCTATCGGCTGTCCGCGGCTGCTTATTCGATTTATTCGCAGCTAACCTCTTTCTCAGGGGCCGTTCCTCTATCCGCAACCTGAGGACGCGCCGTGTAGTGGTGATAGGCACCCACCCGTCCGCTCTGGACGCACAGCACAATGGCATTATTAAGCGAATAAAATTTTGATAGACTCGATAACGAGAGCGCATATACGTGCAGGCAATCTGGCCGCAAAGTTTATTACGCCGTGGAAGAGAGAGAGAGAGACGGAGTTTATTTTCGACGCTACTGCGGCTATGCGCTAGATTTTAATAACCTTCGTCGATGCGGCGATGCATCAAAATACAGTCGTTTTTACGACGCAAAAACATGTTTTTCATTGTGCGCAGACCGTCTTTTGCATCGCCTCTGCTTATGTTTATTGTATACGCCGCTGAAATGTATGCTTTCGAGAGAGCTGCGCGTTTCGAGTGGGTTTTATATGGAAGATCAAACGCATCGCTTTAATTAATTAACTTATATTGGAGTCGTTGATGGTGTATATAATATTAATTGCGTGTCACCTCGAAATTACCCATAAATTATAAGCCCCCGCGCGAGATAGAGTCGATATACCGCAATCATCAATTAGATAATTATATGTTTCATTAACGTTTAGAGCGCATCGACGCGACGTCGGAATTAAACCCGAGCGATTCGTTAAAACGACTAGTGCTGAATATTTCCGGCAAAACCGCGAGGTCAATGTGGATTATTGACCTTCGCTGCAGAAAGTTGGTCATACGAGGTATATAATTTGCAGATTGAGTGTTGAAAAAATATTTTTCATAGCGCGACGTTAAAACTAAATCAACTAGCTTCTTGGCGAATTGAAACGACCCTCGCGCAAACAGCGAAAAATATTAGCCCATAAAATCAACTCAAACCAGATTAATCCGGTAATCCGATTCACACGTCTACGCGAGTATATAGCGCGCGTCCATTACACACACATTTATGTAGTCAAAGAGCAACCGGACGCTTTGTGATAATCGCGATGTACGTCTCTCAGAAGCGATTTTTAAACATGTTAATTTTCAGCTCTGACTTTTCTTTTTTTACTACAACGCTCGCCTCGCTACTCGGCCAACCGCGTGTATATAAATAATGCGAGGCTTTTTAATCAAGTCGTCGACGGTTTACGACGCTGTATACTCGCAAGGAACACGACGCAATAAAGCGCGGCAGCAGTAAATTAAAATAATTAAAACAAACGAGATATGCGCTTTAGAGGATCGTCAACTTTATTCTCTCGGAGCCTGCAGTTGTAAATATAACTGCAAATAAGCATCGCGGTCTACAACTATACATTGTGTGCAATAATGTAGTTTCAAGTTTCGAACGAATCGAGCTGCAACCATTCATACTCTCATCATCGCCTGTATATACGTACCGAAGTCGAACTGATGTTCGCTCGGTCAGTCGGACATCTCTCGCTGCAGCCGCGAGCAGACATATTCCTGGGTTACGCGAGCGCGACATCGGGCTGCTATTATTAAATCTGGGTCGTCGAGAGAGAGAGAGCCGGCATTCTCGGCTAGAGCCGAAAAGTGATTTCGTCACATGACTCACGCCGACGAGTGCGAATGCTTGGATACATCCAACGCTCAGCGGGATGGAGTGCAAAGTGTGCGGGCTATCGTGTGAATAGGCGCAAAATGATTTGTTTATTACATGTGTCCCTGTATCGACACTCGTCAATTTTCAATCGACGCTTCTATTTATGTTTTACAACTATTATGAGCGGGGATATAACGCCGAGTCGTGATAGGTATTCTCGCACACACGGGTACAGCACTCGACACTTTCTTGCGCGGATAATTAGGCCTCCATGAGTCATGGAATGTGTTTTTTGTTTTTATTCTAGCTCTTCGCGTTACTTACACCGACGCTTTGCTTTTATATGATCATTAAAGAATATACACTTTTCCTCGTACAATTACTGTCAACCAATATATCCCAGCCCGAACACGTTTTCCTATAAGTAATTAACGGACTTTATCAATTGCAGAAGCGCCGGTAGCAGACGCGGGGCATATTTTACCCGGTGTACCAATGAGCCTATCCAATTACAAACAGTCCGTCGTAAATTAAGCCGCAATCAATTGCAAACTTTACACCTTATTCAACTCACTACGCAACGTATTTTCCTCCCGACTCGCTGTACGAATTTATTATTACATCGCCGGCAACGTCTCATTTACTCGCCTCTTGCTCGCGACAGGAAGGATCGGCCAGAAAAATGGTATTTTTAAAACGCTCTAAAAATAACGAATTTCCAAGCGCTTTTGTTATTTTGAAGAGACGCTCGGCAAACTTTCACTGCAATATCCCTGGTGCGCGTCGACGGAGTTCATAAGCCATTACGAGGGAAGTCGTTCTTTTTTGTCGTGGCGGTGAGGTGATGCGGGTATATATAGCGACACGCCGCTGCTAGTCGATCATCGAAGGTAAGAGCTTATGCACTAGAGCATGAAGTGTATAGAAGTTAGGTGTTTCCTCCTTTTTCTTATAATGTGATCAGTTGGAAATACTCGAAGAAAACCTTTCTTAAACGTGAGAAAAAATAAGTATCTATGAGAGAACGCAGTTATAGCATGAGCATATGCATACTTCCTATAGAAAAAGCGCCTATGCGCCCCATCTATCTTTGCTAGCGAGAGGCTATACCACTGAACAGCCGGAAAATTCAAGAGGTAGGACAAAGGCCAGTCCAAAACCGTTTTATTTTACGGCCATACTCGCACACGTAGGAAAATCACCACTGAAGCGATCGTTCATCATCACGACTCTTTTTCGCCGATACAGCGGCGCCAAATAATCCTTTTTATCATCACTAATGGTCATAGAAAAAAAAGCTGCATACAACTTCCTGGTACACACATATACGCTTTCCAGAGTATAATTACCAGAGGTGATTTGAATGGACGACAATCAACGTCGATGATTTAACGATGTATCAGATTTTGCAGAGGCTAGAAAAAGCGCAACGTATCACGGCAGATCGTTGCACCGCTGTAGTGCGCGCGAGAGTTTACCGTTGCAACAGTAGGTATATACACAGCTCCCGTTCCTCCACTATGGCTGTTGTTGTTGCGGGACTCGTCATCATCTTACGCGCAGCACAGCGGCCGTTTTATTTTTCTTTTCCTCCTGTCCTGTCTCCTTTCTTGCTCCTATTCGTTTTTCTGGCGAAAGACGAGTTGTCTCGTCTATTATCCGGAATTGCGCAAGAGGGAAACGATGATGAATTGCCCGATGCTACGCGTTATATTTCAGTGCGGCATTTATTTTTGGAAGAAAAAATGCTGCGGTTTCGTTCGAGTTTTATGGATGTACGATTATTAAACGGCTACTTTTAGCCGGTAGTGGATTCATTCATGTTTTTTTTTTTTTGTCTGAGATCAGACTATATTAAAACTCGCGAAAATGGATACTTTGCCAACTCGTTTCCGAATATGTACAGTTGGAATTAATCACATCGATAATTAATACGCCGAGCGTAAGCCTATTCTGATGACACGCGGGTATGGAGGATGTCTTAAATTAAAGACGCAAGAAGAGCAGTGCAACGACAGCAAAATAGTATGTAGAGCCTATTGCCACATGGTTTTTGGCAGAGTTGCGATCCGAGAGTGTCGTATTATGGGCCGCAGTCTAGATCTCTCTACGAGTGTTTTTTTTTTCGCGAACTACTATAGAGTGAATCTATGCAAACAGGCTTCTTTACCCCGGTATATTTCCACTCGCTCTCTGCTTTACTTTATACAACTCGATGCCCACAAACGCAAACAATCGTATCTCATCTAAATAAAAAAGAAGTATCCAAATTACTTCCTCTCGTCTCAGTAGAACAAAAAAATCGAGATCAGCACGATGAGATAACGCAGAGAGGGCAGAATGAAAATACCCCCAACGCGAGCAGTCGTCTCTTCTCTTGTTGTCGCGTTGGTATCGCAGTATATAGTATCGTGGTCGGCCGTGTGCAAGCACTTGTATGCGACGGCTATTGGCCAAGCGCGCGGCGCTCTCACATGCAGGAATTTTCAGCGGCTGCTTATTTTTAGAGGGTTGCCCTCTCGTCGTCGTCTCTTTCTCTCTTTCGTTCGCTATTCTGACCGATCGCGGCTTGACTCATCGTGCCGTCTATGATGATCGGCCTGTGGCTCGTTGTTTGCCGCACTACACACGTATACGTGACAAGAGTCACTCGTCCACAGTTTCTAATAACGGTGCGTTTTCGCATCGCAAAGGGCCGTAAAAAAAAAAGCATTAAACTGTCTACGCGACTTTATTGAAGAGCGCGAGCGAGAGAAATGTGTAAAAATAGCGCGCGATTCTTTTTTACACTCGCAGACTGCATCGTGTAACGTGACACCCTCGGTGCATCATTCGTTTTCGCGAGGAATTTTTTTTTTTTTTTATGGTGTTGTGTATATACGGCTGGACGTATACTTAATTTTAGAATTAGATCGTTCGGCCGTGTTATTCCACGGCAGCCACGCAACTCGTCACTGTCGTGAATGCCGCTTCTGCTCACTATTGTTATTTGGGTTTTGCCCACTCCACCACTCCGTTATATGCTCTCGTATGATTTATGACTATGTTTTCCCTCGCGAGTTGTTTGTTTTTATTTACTCGGTGAATCATACGGGAACTTGCAGTGAAATTATACTCCAAAAACAACAATCGCAGTCCATCGGCGATCGTTGCAACAGATGATAATCGAATCGCTTCAAAAATAACCGATCACTTATTTTTAAGCGAGAGTCGAAACAAAGCGCGCGTCAATATTCAAACGAGCTACTAGCGCTCGCCTATATATCCCCATCTCTGCGGTACTAGCTAGTATAGAACCGGTGCAGCAGCTGGCACGTGCGCGTGCACGCGCACCAGCTCGAGATTGCGACAGGTATTATTCCACTTGTCGGTCGCGAGCTATAACGCAATTTTCCGTGCGCCGCTTTCCGGGTTACAAACTCAGCCTACTCCTTCTCCTTTTAAAATAGAAAAAATAAAAGAATTAATTGTACTATTTCATCGACGACACTTTTCAAATCGTAAATATCATCCGTACGAGCACACGTCGTTTCTCGATGGAGTGTACAGTACAGTCGATAACTCGAACGATGGCAAGCCTTTTAAAAAGCACTTATCCAGCGGAGAGCGTTTACGCGACAATAACATATATCTATACACGGGAGAACCGACAGTTATGGGCGTCGGCTGTTATAACAGCATACACATACGCGTCGTCCTCGAGCCAAGCGCGATTGAATTAGCGGGGACGATTATAATGGATTAATTGCGCGACGGTCGTTCGTGGAGGTCGTTTTGGGGGGACTCGATGCGCTCAAAGCGCTCTATACTGGTGATGTTGTGTTTTTTTTCCTCGTTCGGCAACACGAGGTATACAGGATGATGCGCTTTTCGACGCTAGCTATACATACCTATATGAACGAGCCGTCGTTGGCTTTTATGGAAGGTCACTTTTTTCCAACTTGAATATCGCACGTGAATAGTATTTCAATTTCGCGCGTCGAAATTTACAGTACACGTAAAACGTTTGCTTTTCTATATCACACTCGTAATTTTAAGACCAAACGTCAACGTAAATAAAATCATAAAGGCAAAAAATATATACAGAGCTCTCTCTCTCTCTCTCTCTCTCTCTCTCTCTCTCTCCAGGGTTAACTCACGCACACAGCCATAAAATAAACTGATAAAAGTTTCATTATTTTGTACATGACGCGCTCGGTATATCGGGGCCGTAAACAACCGTAATGTTTATAGAACTTATGTAAGCCGTATAAAAGTCACAGAGACTGTTTGCGCGGTGTACACGCTCGCCTATCAAAAATACACAGCACAAGGTCGACTTTTCACGCGGGCGCTATGCTGTGTATAAGGTTAATGAATCAATCGCCGGCTTGTGCATTTATAATTAAATGAAAAAGAAACCCGATAAGGGAGAGCGCAAGCTTCGCAAGCTCTTTTTTAGCCATTGTGTTACGAGCGTATAATACACGCAGAGCGAGCAACTCGAGCGTAACGGCATTACGTATAGAGTTTACGTAAGACTTTCGTGGGAGTGAGAGAGAGAGAGAATGCCTATGACAAATTAGGCTATGGATCATTAGACGCAGTGATAGCGGTGTAATGACTCTGCAAAAAGTCGATCTATAGCTGCTCGCATCTCTCGCGGATCGAAACCAAGAGTTTCGTCCGCGTGGCTGTGTTATTATGTGCTATAGAGATAAGAGGAAATTGTAGTGCGTATGAAATAGCGATCGGATCGTTAACGAATTAATTGTATACACCGGTTAGCTCTATATACGTGTTTACGAGCTGTGAGAATTAAATTCACGATTAAAACGCTCGATATACGCGCGCTTCGCGCCTGTCGCTGTATAAAGGCTGAAAAATTCATCTCCGAAAATTCCTTCTCTGAATACAAGCTCGCCCGAGAGAGAGAGTATCGGTAAAAGTTCCTACTTCGCTTCATATATATCCATAAATCGTGAAAGCCAATTTCCGACTATAAAACACGCTCCGACCCACATTTCCGAAGGCTGATCTCGTACGTATAATACACATACACGCTCGCACGAGCGCATCGGCTCACGCACGAGGACTTTCGTTATTATGTCAGCCGGCAGCGGCGGCAGCGCGTCGAATATAATAATCCGCGACGTAATAATTTCAATGTCACTGTCATACGCCTGCGCATTAGCGGTAATGATTCTCTCCTGGCCGATAAGAGAAAACTGTCCGCGCGTGTGTGTGTACGCGTCGTCGAAACGAGACTACTATTATACACGCCAGCCATTGTGTATCGCGGGAATTCAATAACCGATCGGCCTTGTCTCGCGGAGAGATCGATCGCTTTTTTCCTATTACTATAACACCAGCTTGCGCTGTTATTGCTTCTTATCTAACTAGCTGTGCGGGTGGATAACGATAGTTGCGTTCGAGTTGTTTTTTTATTCTGTTTTTGCCCGACTTTCTAAAGGAGGAAGCGACCGTGACGCCGCTCTGATCTTGGAAAAAGAGGTGTATTATACACAGGAAGGTGACGCTGGGACAAATTGGATTTTCCATGTTTCGATAATTCAAGGATGACGATGGCGAAACTCGCGCGTAAAATCGGAGAGTTTAAAAGAATTGATTCGCAGTTCGCACGGGACGACGGCATGTTTCTAAAATTCGTATTTGAATTTCGTAATCGCAGTGTGTTTTATAAAAGCATCGACGATTATACATTTCGAAAGTTGTTCACCTCTCGATTTACATTCCAAACAAAAAATCCAGTCAAACCGCTCTTCCCTCATTCCTGTGCGCTCGCGAAGATTCAAACAAAATTTTTCAAGCTGCCTGAGGTGAACGACTCCTTGAGTTTATTTATTTTTTTCCTCATCATCACGCTACGACATGATAGAGAAGTCTAGCTCAAAATCGGTGAAACATAACCAGCTGTGTAATAAGCAGGCCTCGAAGAAAATAGCCCGAAAAGTAAATATTCAATTAACGCCGGTCGAGAATCTTGGCCGCTAAATCCGTCTTGGCCGTATAATCGCATTCGCGATCCGAAAGACAATGACACATGCTCTCGCGAAAATGGACCAGCAGGCGCGAAACAAACACTCTATTTTTAGAACAAAACGATCCGCTTCATGCTAGAAAAAATTTTTCTTATTTATTGCGCAAAGCATACATCCTCGATCGAAATTGGACCGCGTGTGTATTATATCGGGAATAAAACTCTCGATGCGGCAGTGGTGCATCGCGGCCAGAATCGAAACGAGTCCTTGGCAGCGATGTGTGTGTTGTCGTCTTCCGGCGTTTATCGGGCCGTCGCCGCTGATCGCGGGATTTCCTTGTTTTCGACTTTCGCAAACCGCCAGCACACACGTGCTGACATCGGGGAACTCGACCGCCTCCGCGATTGTTTTCTTCGCGCGACGGTAAACAATACGGTGTATTGCTCTCGTGGCCTTGAGTGCACAATTTTGCCAGCAGGATTAGAAGGACGTTATTTTAATGCAACGAGCTGATAAAAAGAACAATAGTATATAGAGGCGCGCTATCGCGCTTTCGTTCCGGAGAGCTTATCAAAAAAGGCATTAAATTAAAATCGTAATTCTCTTTCCTCATAATCCGGCAGCGCTCCATAAATCCCCACGAGCAAGGTCACTCTCGTGCACCGCTGCTACTCTGTACTTAAGATAGATCCACGTGCGCGCAGTCGCTCGAAAAAGACGTGGATTACACGAGCTTCGAGGGTAATGAGAAAGTTATTCGATTTCGAGCTTATATATTGCGTTCTTTTTTATCATCGATCGCGCAGGTTATATAGTTGCGTATATAACCCGAATATAGATGCACATTTTGTATAGATATACACCAGCGCTTTGTGATGGTAAACTCGAGACGAGTATAGAACAACAGCGAAATATGCATGTGTGCTATTTTTAGAAAATTCATATACACTGCACCGGCTGTCGTGTATTGTTTTCAGTGGCCAAAGATATAGCCCCGCATTGTCGGAATTAGTTCGAGCGTTTTTATCTCTTTCGAGCGCTCTATCCGTTTCTCCTGGAAAAAGCTCGACACGCCCCAATTGCCGTAAGCCCCCCTTCGGAAATCCACGTCGAACTGTCTGCGGAGAAATTTTTTTGCACCCTAGCACATATACCACTATAGCTCGTGTTTTCTGTATGTAATACACGGCGACGTGCTTGATCTCTTAATGCGCTTTTAACGAGTGATGTAAAGCCTCCGATCGCTTAATCTTGTTTATATGAAATTTAATGTGTGCGAGCGTGCGGATGAAAAGTGGATTACTGCAGCGTGTCACCAGCGATTAAGAGATTTTTGGCGCTGTTGTTTTTTTTTTACTCTTTGTTTTTGCGACTGCAGTTTTTTTAGAGCTTTTGTCCGTGAGTATGTAGGTTGCATGTGTAATTCATTGGGATTTTAATGCAGGCGGAAGAGCTAAATCGCGCGCGATGTACGTGGCTAACGCCTCGTCGTGTTTGCAACGATGTTTACTGGTGAATTATTTATTTTTGGTCGCGTGTCTGTGTACTTTGGGCTCGCGCTCGCGCAAGAGAGAGAGAGAGAGAGAGTGTTTAAATTTTCCGCTCGATTGCGGCTCGGCGAGAGTGCATGTGACAGGATTGATGGATATGCAATATTGCAATTTCGAAAATATTCTTATCAAAATTCATCTCGATTACTCTCTTCGATATTCCCTCGCGGCCAGAGAAAAAGAGGACATAGGAAAAATGAGAGGCTTCTTCTAGAAATTGATAGCATAAGCGGCCCAAGAAGATAATTTTGGCAAAGTTGGCGCACAGCCCTATATATACCGTGCAGGCGCAGATATTGAAAAGGGAAATACATTTCCTATAGAAAAGTGCCTGGACGCCACCTAGCTTTGCTAGCCAGAGGCTACTACTAGAGAGCCCGAAAGCAGTGGGGAAAGGCCAGTTCAAAGCTATCATGCTCTACAACAACTATACTAGAGCTTGATATCTTTGGATTACCCGAATGATAATAACCGGCATATGATGATCGGGACGAAAAAGCAGGTCAGCCGAGAGGATTAATATCGGCGCGCTGCAAGCTCGAAAAACGAAAGCACAATCACCACGACGATGCGTGTATTATCGAGTTTTAGTTTTATCGATCTCTTGCAATTATAGGAAATTAAAATTTGTCCGGAGTGGAAGCGATGGATAGCTGTTGCGCGTGTGTGTGGGCAGGTAGACGGGGATCAAACCCGAGGACGATTCGAGTACATCGGTACATGCAATTATTATCAGACTCCAATATAAATAAGTCATCTTCTATGCATTCAAAAATTTCATCAAAAAAGTTTCCTCCACAGTCGACTACAACGTCTGGCATCGTACATTATTATATTCCACATCGAACGATCCCGCCGGTGTGAAACGCGGAAACATCGCGCTATAACTGCACGGACGACATCACAAAGCAGCAGCAGCAGCAGCAGAATCAACCGAGAGGAGGGAGCGAGAGCTCGTAATTGCCTCCGCCGCCGGTTCCATAAGACGATTTTCCGGAGCTCGCGCCGATGGCCTTGTGCTTCTAGCTATAGAGAGGTACAGTGTGTACAGTGGAGAAAAACAGCGACAGGCAGTATGGTCTGGTTACGTGAAAATTTTCTTCCGTGAATATACACAGTAATCCACTGCTGCTACTTTTATCGGGTTATACTATGCACTGGTCTTCGTTTATTTTCTCTCCTGGGACGACGCACTGGGATTTCATTGGCTTTGCGAGTATTTTCCTTTCGAGAATTACATGCTCGGCAATTCTCGTTTGATCGCTGGCTAACAGAATACGAGATATCCTCGACGTTTTGAGAAACGAGATGAAAAACGCACGAGGTTTATTATTTAGCTGTGCTGTGTGTATGTCGACGTGATTCGTAATTCGAAAACTGCTGCGATGCGGTGAAAAGGAAAAACGGGCAGAGCAGAGCCGCGTTATTTATCGTTTCGTTTGTGAATGAAATGTGGAATATGAGAAATTTTCCATTTCCGTAATTGCATAAGCCGGTGTGTCGTTTTCTCGTGCTCGATGAGAACAGACTGGTTAAAAGATTGTGGTATAGTGAAACGAGATGGGATAAAAATTAATTATTTACATGTGTGTTATTTCTCGCGCGTAAATCTCACATTACGCACGTATTATTACATGAATCGGTTGCTTTTTATGGCGCCGAGTGCTGCGAAAAAATAAGCAGCTGGCATAATTGGTTTGAATTATTTAAAATATTTCTACTTTACGCCTTTGTGAATGGACTGCGCTGCATCTGACGTTTGAAAATAGTTCTCGAAAATGAAAGAATACGTTCGACTCGAGCGCACACGTTACACGCTAAACGTTTTATTATCCACTCATGCTTCTGTTATGAAATCGCTCTGTGCGCGATGTAATTAGCTTCCTCCGTGTGCATAATATCATCGCTAACGGTTGAACGTATTCAGTCTGAATTTTCGAAAGATCGTAGATATAACCATCCCATATCAGCTATACCCGCTTATCATTGACACGAAAACCACGGGCGACCTTTTTGCACAGCTCGTGTTTTCCAAAGCGACGCGCAAAAACCGGAAAAGCCAGAGGCCAGTCGGCGCAAAAAGCGTCGTCAAACGATGCAGCCGTCACCCAGAAACCTCCAAAAGCGAGCGAGAACCGATCGCTTCGCTAAACCGTGGGGGCCGTTGCGTAAGCTTAGCGACGAAGGCCTCGCCATGGTGACCGTGGCCTGCGCGGCCGGATAATCCGTCCCGTCTCTCTCTCTCTCTCTCTCTCTCTCTCTCTTCTATACACGCTCTTCTGTGCGCACAGAGAGAAGCAACGAGTTGCGCACATGTGCATAGTTGACCCGTTCTGCGCTGCTGCTGCGATGTGCGACTACTTGCTAAAGAGCTATAGGGTTACGCGCGCGCGACGATGTTGCGTCATGGCACGAGCTGCTGCGAGCTGGTAGACACCGATGTCTGCATCAGGAGGTGGCTTGGCGTATTAGTGTCAGTAGGCTGAGCTGCACCGCTGCTTTTTGAAAAACCATTGAGTGCGCAGTAAGGAGCTATAAATTCTGCGAAGGAATCGCAGGTAGAGCAGGTAGAGCGGGAATTAGGGGTGGGGCCGGGTAAGTCGTTAAGTACCCGATTCCAATGTACCCTCTCTGATTGGCCAAGGGCCCGCATCGCCGGCGCCATCTAGCGTCCGAGTCGACCTACGAAGAACCGGCTCAACCTACGTTCGTTCACTTCGTTCCGAACAGTCGGTCTACTCAGTTCATCTCTCGCAGTACATTTGAAACTCCTACGTGAAAAATGAGCGAGCAACCTGCCAAGACGGCAGCCGAGAAGATGGCCGAGAGGATGGCTCGCTTGAAGGATCTTCACCTGAAGAGGAACGAGGCACGTACGCAGAACCACCAAGCTGTCGTCGCCGAGGATAAGCAAAAGAAGCTGCCCTCGAACTGGGAAGCTCGTAAACGCAGGGCCGACTGGATCCTGAACGACGAGAAGGCCCGAGAAGAAGCCAAGGAGAAGGGTATCGACTACGAGCGGGCAAAACTCCTGCAGATGGATGCCCTCACTGCCGAGAAGCTGTCCCGCAAGAAGAAGAAAGGCGTACCCAACAATGGCTTCGCCGATTTCGAGCAAGCCACGATCAAGCAATACAACAGCTTGGTCAAGAACATCAAGCCCAACATGGAGGCCTACGAGGAAGCCAAGGAGAAACTTGGACCGGCTTTCTACAGCGACAAAAATGCCATCTTGCACGGACTCCACAAGGATAAGAAGGAAGCGATTGACAGGATGGTCCAGGATCTGGAGAAACAAGCAGAGAAGAGAGCCAAGTTCAGCAGGAGGAGGACTTATAACGACGACGCCGACATCGACTTCATCAATGACAAGAACGCCGCTTTTAACAGAAAGCTGGAAAAGTTCTACGGAGAGCACACCCGCGAGATCAAGCAGGATCTCGAGCGTGGTACTGCTCTGTAAGCATTGTGTGCTATTTTTTGTGTAATCCTTTGTACATTTTTTTTATTATGACTGACAAGTACAATAAAGAGCACCCAGATAACGAAATGAATCGCATTAGTATTAATTTATAACTCCCAGCGATAAATATCTATTACGCATAACTTTTCACACAAGCAGTTCTTATCGAGCGCGAATAAGGAGAAAAGAAAAATCCAGATCGAACAACAATAACAATACATATACCCTCATTATACGAAGTAACGTTTCCTCTACTCATTTCAATTCCCAGCTAATCTACTCTGGTATACCCGCGCAGCCTTATCTCAATCTAGCGTCAACCGTCGCTTTATCAAACTCGTTACGATCGGCAGCGATGAAAATTCCCTGGAAAGAACGAAACAGAAGAAAAAAAGCGTAAAACATTACATGCGGGCGAATCAGCAGGCGTCTCACGAAACAATGTCAAAGTCGTCGCGCTTCTATAGATATAGAGATGCATCGCTCACCAGAATTTCGAACACCATCAGCGGCAGCGGCTCGATTATGTCCGACGTTTGTGTTTACGAAGGATAATTGCTGATTAAGCCGTGGCGATGCGTGTGGGAACACGGCCTAGCGCTTTCGTTTACGAGCAGTTATACGCACAAGTCACTGCTATACGCTACTGCTGTGATGTAAATTGGTAACGGCTATTGGCGACGCGTGTGATGCAACGAAAATTGAATTAATACCCTGAGAGAGTTTTGTAACGCCGTTCACAATAATACACGCGGAGAACGTGAGTTCTTTAATCAGCGTTCATTCATGTGCGTGTTATGTATAGCGCGAAGTAGAAAAGCTCTCGGAATCGTTAAATCCCAGCATGGTATAATCGAATTCACGGAATATTCCGAGGCTTGCGGAATCCTTCACATTGTTCTCATCCGGCCCTATCTCGTACACATTCTCGATAAATAAAGCCAGCCACTATATGCAATTGAGCAGAATCAGGCCTAAGCTCGACTACTGCTACACTAAAACCGGATCCTTCCGGAATATTCTCCCAACGGAGTTTAGGCGGCCCTGGACTAGACTACTGCTATTATACTTGAAAACAGGAATAGAACGATTATACCGTGAGTCGAGTACGAATGAATGAATGGACGGGATGAATGAAAATCGAGGCAGATCCGGAAAAACGCTCGGATGTGGATTTCCTTCGTTCGTGTAAAGACGAGCGATTATATTGGGAGAATCGTTGCGCAAGACGTTACACCTGCCGTGACATCTTCCTATGACTGGCCTCGCTCAGGTATAATTACACGTCTTGCGAGTCCGAGATGCTCTCGATGTTTTGTTTTTCTGATGCTGTCCTAGTAAACGCTTTTTCTAAATGTGCATTAGAATAGTCGTACTTTGATAATTGCGTCTTCTTTAGCGCATATAAATGAAGGGTAAAATCGCGCTCGTAAAAAGTGAACTCGATATTTCTATTGTTACACGAGGATTTTACTGTCCGCGACAAAAAAGTCATTTGCAAACTCATTCTTGCAAATTGCTTGGAATACGATCGTTAAAACGCGAAAAATCTGAAAGAAAAAAAGAAACTCGACCGCATAATCGACAATAATGCAAACTCGAAAAGTACAAATTTCTAAGGAGCGTCCCTCGCGCACTCATTAACATCCATGAACAAACATCTTTCCGTTCTCGGTTTTTCGTCTGTGCACACTATACTATACACGCTAATTGACGGATGAATCGTCCAGTTTTCCGAGCACCACGTGCCGCTCGTGGAGAATACATCTTCGGCCTGCAGTCTCGATTACGTCCTTTGGCGATTCTTGCGCAACTCGCACCGTATATACGATTTCCGCTTGTGGTTCGCGCAAGTACATCGATGTTCGCTCGCGATACACTCGGCCGTTGCGCAACCGATGCAAAACGTACAGAAGTGTATCGCGATTGTCGCTGCCTGCAGCGATCGAATTCGCGATACGCGTACAAAACGCGTGCGTGTTTTGATAAGTATTTTACTTTCGATCCGATTATAACTATCCGATTAATTACTCGCTGGTGAAAATCGCATCAACGGAAACTTGCAAGCGGCAACTCGTCGCAGATGTATATCAAACTTTGATAATTATATTTGAGGAGAAAATTAACTCTCGGTTCAGCTTGGTGTGAAAATTACTCGTCGAAAATTCTGAAGCCCGCTATTTTTGGAACTAGATCAGCTGCTATCCGGGCCGATTCGATCCTGAATTTTGATGATAACGATTCTTTCGCAAATAGCTATTGAACTTTTGACAATAATCCGGTGTATCGGAATTATCTCTCATTAGCGACTGATTCGAGAGTAGAAAAACGCGGCTTAAATAAGTCGCAGTTCGAAACTAATGAATTTCGATCATTAAAAGTTCACGGCTAATTTTCTCGCACGATATTCTAATTAAATTCCCTGAATACTCAAGCTCGTTATAAAGCGCGAAATTCAAAAACACCCACGTACTCTATAATCGAGCTTAAACTCGTCGAGAGTATTTCTCTCCGCAAAAAGGAATCTTTCCGCGAAAAATCCTCGTTAAACGTGTGGCAAGAAAAATCCATCCATCCAGATCCTACTGAATTAAACAACGTTTCATCGAGTTCCACTCCACATCCGTACGCCCACGCAGGCGAAAAGAAAAAAAAATGCGCTACACGCGCCGGAAAAAAAAGAGGAGGCGGCAGCAGCAGCATTTTCTATGGGCCGAGGCAACGAGCTATTCAGGCGCTACTCGCAACTTTTCATACGCTCCAATGGCATTCGCTCTCCTCGGATATATAGCGACGAGTTATATACGCGGCTCACGGTAAACAATTACGCGTAATTGCGCTCCCATTCCATTCTGCCGTTTCTCCGCTTCGTAACACTGCTACTGCTGCTGCACGATACTCTCTTATTCTTCTGCTGCAGCAGCTTCGCCTGCGTATGTATAGGTATATATATATACACACACTTTTTGATACATGCGCTGAAAATATTGCTGATAAGAGTCGCAGCGCCATGGCTTATCGCGGATGATGAAAAAAGTCAGCTCGATTGTGTGAATGGGGAAAAATTGAATACAAAGTGTGCACAGAGGAGGAATTGGGACAATGTCAAATTTTTACCGGGCGACGACGATGATGACGAGTTCGCTTTGTGTGAAGCTTTATTTCGGTGAAGCCGAGTGATAAAGATCGAGTGAGAGATAATGAGGACGATAGCGCACGGGGAATTTAGCGATAACGCAATCGGCGGAAAGCCTCTGTGCTTCTTGGTTTCTTTTGTCGATCGATTGGGCGAAAAAATTGTTTTAATTAATGGAGCGCTGATTCAGTTTTAATTATTTTCAGCTATATTGCGTCAGATGAATCGATTTATGACTCGTATAGGAAGAACGTACACAAGGGCGCTTTTTTAATAAAAAGTATATTAACTTCTGTGTACGTTTTCGCTTTTTTAATCAGTCGTGGTATTACACACTTTTGCGACGAAAATTGCGATTCACGAATTGTAAATTCGGCCTGTCGAGGACGAAACGTCAGATTACTTATTTACAAATGAGGTTGACATGTGACACGTGACTGATAACGCACGTAATATGCAGTCACTCGTCAAAGTTTCCAATATAATAACATTTTTTCGCTACAGACACCGAATTTTTTTTTTTCGCTCTCTGCACTCGTCGCTGATAAAATCGCTATCAGCTGAGGTATCAGCCAGTTTACAAATGAAAGCTTCGCTGCGAACAACGGACTGAAGTGCATGTTTTCGATGTTTGTTTATTGAAAGGCATTTCGGGACGATATCGATAGTGTTACATGGACTTTATACGTAATCCGAGCAGAAAAAATTCTATTTTTCGATGAACATAAATTACATCGAACCGATTTAGCCAATATTGATAAAAAATACTTTTCATCAACACACTGCGTAAAAGTAATTCTCCAAATATTTTTTCCAAAAAAATTCCCTTTGAAATTCGCAATCAATCAGTAGAAACGGCCCCGCATGCAGAGGATAAAAATTAAAACCCCTATCCCCGAATCCAAATAAAAAACGCAATCATCGCTTCGAGCTCACACATGCGCAAAAATCATCGACGATATCCCCTTCAGTCGCTGCTATACATATGTTTGCCGTTACGACGCTCGGGCTGTTTGATATTTATATGCAACGGACACCCATTCCGAATTCCAGCATAGCCGCAACCGCGTTAACGAGAGGGAGCCGTATGTGCACGTCCCGATCAAATATTTGCTGAACATATCAATCGTATGTGTCCTGGATCCTTTTCCGCGCGAATCGAGTCGACGTTAGAATATTATGCAGCTGGGATTAAGCATATAACGCTAAAAAGTCTTGAATAGAAGAAAAAGCGACTCGGCTCCATTTTCCGTTTCCTTATCTCGCGCGAGTTACACTACACGAGTCGAACCGAAAAAGCACGTGTTTTTATCGGCCGCCTTTGGTCCCAGCCATACACACACGTGTATGTATTCCAACTTTAACGACGCGTCTAGTTCAGCACGCAGCAGCTATACACACATTCGATACGCTATATACCACGAGTGCGGCGTGTGTATACACCTCGAAGGCCGCGACGACGTTAGCCTTTTTTTAGCATCTCGCCCGACTTTGCGAACTTTGTTTATCGTTGCGCGCGTTATATGATTATTGTATCGATCGAGAATGTAATAAAGCTTTGGAAAAAGTCCGCTTACGAATATAACCAAACTTTCTTTAATCGAACAACACTTTTATCTACATCCACGAATAAATCTCGCCGTTGCATACACAACACCACCGCGAGACGTTTCCCAAGTGCGCGCGCGCGGAGTTATATTCTTTATTCCCTGTGTGCAGCTGCGTAAACCGAAATCGCTCTAATAAAATCTTAACGAGCTCCCTTATCAATCCACCTCCGCTTCGACTGCGTCCAACTCTTTGCTCATACACACATATACCGGCGTCAGCGAAGCTCGCGTACGTCGGCGCATACATACTGCATAAGCACTCGCTCACAGAGAGAGAGAGAGAGAGAGCGAGCAGCAGCTCGAACTTGACCGGAAAACCTCGGCCGGTGTCGCTATACTACATCGAGGTAATCGATCTCGCCGAGCTGCTTTTCCACGACGACGTATATGTGTGCAGCACCTTTCAACTTTTGACGCGCGCGCTCGCGATAAATCACTCGTCGCGGCGTTTATTGTTGGAAGTGTTGCTTTATTCACGACGTCACAATGCATATAGCTATAAGATTCGCGAGATGATTTTCGGGCTAAGATATCCGTCGTCCTTTGCAGTACGTTGGGTTAAAAATACAGGCTGCAAGTGTATAGAGCTCGCGTAGATCGATTCGAGCGATTAAATTTAATCGGCGCGTATTTTAGTGATCGTTGCTCGTTTTTGCGCTGTGTATGATTTTGTTTTGGCGTGTACGTATATACTACTCGTACACCTGTGCAAACCAACGTTTTTTCCCCAAAATCGCACTAAACAACACGTGCTCCCGGGTGTTGTTAACTTTTATAGAGAAATATTACAATTACCTCACGAAACAGCACAGATAAGCACATCCTGCTCTCCGAATAGTATACATAACGTATATGTAATATATATCTACTTGAGGGATCGTCGATAGCGCGTGTTTAATAACATATTTATACGAAGCATATTTAATCTAAATTGATTTCCGTCAAATGAGCGAGATCGACGAGCAGCGGAATATTTCACTCGCGCATATTGCGCTATATTACATAAAACTGTCAATAATAATACGTCTGCGTATGTATCATACCCAAGAGTCTGAAACACATCGCGTTGTGCGCGCTTTAATGCCGTATACTCTCGAGCGCATTATCTTATCCGCGCGTGTAACAACGGCGCACACGACTATAAAGTGACATTTTATTTTTCTGCATAGGTTCCGCCGCGATTACGTAATGATAATTCGTCGACACACAGCTCTCAAGAGAGAGACGCACTTGTGCTGCACCGAGAGAGCGCCTGTGAGCGAAACGTCGTAAAAAATGTATTACGATTATCCTTCCATTCGCTCGTAAATAAATCTTTTATAAACATTCGTGTAAATGCGCGTCTATACCAGGAAGAATTCTAAATCCTGATCGTTTCTTTTATCCGGCGCGTTTCCGTAAATTGGAATGGAAACGCCTTGCGCTCAGTAGTGATATACATTTGCGTATTGTTCTCAGCAAAAACGCCTCGTTTTTTTTTCCCAACTCTGGAGAAAAACGCCGTAAAGCGAGGACGGGCATTTTTTACCGATCTCTCCGGATTGGAAACCGCGTCTCGTCGACGAGTTCAAGAACATCCATCATTATCGAGCACCGGTGACAGAGCGAGAGAGAGAGAGAGAGAGAGAGAGAGAGGAGTGCCTTATCGATTCGCCAAAAGTTTCGGACACGATTACAAGTCGCTTATCTCTTCTCTCCCGTGTGTGTACGTTCTCGTCTGCTTGATCATGTGCGAGACACATGCCGGTGTAAAATGTAAATATACACGTTATAACGCAATCACGCCACTGAAAACACCGAAATTCACCCCCTCGCAACCTAGATCTCGCTCCCCCCTCTCTCTCTCTCTCTTGTGAGAGAAGAAAAAAATCCCGTAACTATGTCAGCGCAGCATCGCGCGTCTTATCGCTTGCTGGCTGCACATCGCGAGTAAAAAAAAAACAGTTCTCCCCGTCCTTGCTTCGCTTCTCCTCCTCCCAGGGCTGCCCCTCCCGTGCTTCCCTCCCCACTACAGAGTATAGACCGGAGCAGCGTGTGCAGCAGCAGCGGAGTGATTCCCCTCCGACGGCCGGGCCAAAGCGAGCGACGTGCTCTCTCTCTCTCTCTCTCTCACTCTCCTCTCGCGCCGGTCTACGCCCCACTCGTCGCGCAGCGCAGCGAGTTAAGTCCACCACATGACACCCCGCGTTTCAGTCTCGCAGCGGCACTCGCGAGCGACGGATCGCGCGACTGTGGGTTCGTTTTTTTCACAAACATCCGAGAGAGAGAGAGAGATAGATTGAACGAGTCAGACACATTGAGAGTTTCGGTATTAGTGAATCGATCTCTTCGGTTATCAAGCACACAACGAGCTTAGGAAGAGAGAGAAGCAGAGAGCGAGAGGAGGGAGTGAGAACATCCGAAGAAGAAGGGAGGAGGAAGTGCGAGGAAAGAAGCAGAGGACATTGCAAGCTTTGAGTTAGTACCGATTCACCTTTGAGTTCGAGGAGCTGCACTCTCTGCTCTTCTATATGTGCGCAAATCAGAGCTCCAGCATCGTTAAGCAGCAAGAAGATAACCCTGTATTATTAGCATCGCCTCTCTGTTTTTTACTTTTATAAATAACCGTCCGTGTCTTCTCTCTCCGTGACGTTTTTCACGACTCTACGTACACACATACACACACACAATCTCTCGACATACACACGTACCATTTAACTCATATACGCGCGCGCGTTAATTATTCTTTTCTACGATACAACAATATAACGACGAAGGCATATTATACACATAGTTCCTGCAGTGAGTTCTAACGGAGTAGAAGACAGCGCGAGTGAGTCTACACGAGTACCTAAAACGAAAAAAAATAATAATAATAATAATAATAATCCACAAGAAAAATCGCAGTGACAGCGAGAACGAGTAATCCAATAGCGCACGTCCTTGCGCCGTCATTGCTTGCATCGCAATTCTGTGTGCGGGCACTGTACCGCCACGTGAGAACCACTGGACTGTCCGGGGGAATAATAAAGTGTGTGTGTGCAGCAGCAGCAGCAGCAGATCTGCAGTGACTACACTCCCCGACGACGTCTCCCGCTTGGACAGAGCGTAGAGCAGCTGCTAACGAGCGGCACCGACGAGTTGACACGTGAGTAGCGACTATATACGCTTCTATTCTGCGCCGGCTTTTTCTCGCTCCAACTTTTTTGAGAGTGTGCTAAGCGAGCGACGGCTATTTTCGGAACGGGCCGGGCTCTAAGTGCTCTGAAAATGTCATTTCCTGGATCGAAAATAATCTCTCATTACGTGGCCGTTGGGATGCAGATAGGAAGCGTTTTTTTTCTTCTTGGGAAAATTGATCGATCGCTCCAGAAGCGCGGGGAGATAACGATTTGTTTGTCCAAACGCGGACTTATTTTTTGCAACAACAAGCGCTCTCGATTGTTGTTCCAGTGAGATCATTGACTCCGGAATGTGCAGGAAGAGCAACAAAACGAGAAATAATAATTTTCCAAGCTTGGAGAACTTTGTTCTCTTATCTGCGTCACGTTATCGCGGTTACGTACACACACACGATTTGAATGCGCTCATCTTGCTCTACATCAGAAGCGCCGAAACTATTTTCACCTTGAGTATTCCTAATCCGCGCTTGAATCTATAACAAAGCCTTCTATTTCGAGGCGCAAATTCTGCTCCGAAATATGCGTATCGATCCGAAAACGCGCACCTTTTCAGAACGTGCGTGCGATATTCGAAAATGTCGTAATACCCACAACTTTATCTGGCGTCGTTTTTCTCTTCGAGACGTCTCGGGAATTCACGCGCGCGCGCGCGAACGAGCGAGCGGTAATTACAATAAAAAGCCGATAAAGCAAGCGCAAGGTCACGTGGCTTCTGTGTGTGTGTGTGCGTAGCGAAACTCGTGCGGTGAAAAAGTCGACGAGTAAAAACACACATAGCGAGATCTGTATCGCTCATTCATGTCTTTCGTGCGACGTTATTTACTTCGAAGAAGCTCCAGATCTTTCCGTAACGTGTCGCGACGGAGATGATAATGGCCGATAGGTTAGGGGGTGACGACGATGATAATAAACGCGTGTGCGTATCGATCTCTCGTTATGACGACTGCGCCGCCGTGGCGGCTGCAGTGTTGGCGAATAATAAACGGGTATAATGGATTGTCTCGCTAATTAGAGACTGTCAGAGACAGCGCCCGGCTGTCTTTTGCAAGCGGTGATTGTTCTTTTCAAGTAATTGCCGATGCGCGCCACACACATTCGTATTTTGTATTCGCGACAAACAACGTGTGTTATTTTTCTTTTTTTTTTACTTGCTCTCACAGGCGCCTCGAAATTTCGCTCGGCAAAACAAGAGCTTTACGCCGCGCGCGAGTAATACGCATCGACCCGTTCTAATGAATTTAGGCGCGCGCGCGCGAGTGTGTCACGCGACTACGACGAGTCCGCGTGACTCTCGTAACGGATCGAAGAGTCTGCTGCCATTATAACCGCTATTTGCAACTGCGCTTGATTGGATAACCGCAGGTCAAAATTTTGCGAGCATTGATCAAAAATTCAATTTTCCGCGGTTAATCCCGTTCTCTCGTTATCGCCTGACGCGCAGCTCGAAATTTCGATAAAGTCCGCGTAATCACCGCATCGATTATCGTCCGGCAGTTCGAGATAAGAGAAAAAGTCACCTGCTAAAAAAAGCTCTATAAGTAGTTTTAAAGAAAGTGAAAAGAACACGCGATTAAGAAACGCGTGTCCTCGTAAGGTCAGCGAGTGTATCGGGTTCTCGACACTCGATACTCGCCCGAATAATGTATAGGAGAGCGAGAGAAAGACACAGAAGCGCCGAGAGAGATCGGCTTACCAGACACCGAGAGGAGAGAGAGATTCGAAGCTCTAACCGGTCGTGATGCCTCGTCGTTGGGCTAATTTGCGAGCGACTGTCTTTTGCAGAGGTGTTTGACCTACATTTCCCTCGTACAATCAGTTTTACGCGCGTGAATTTTTCATTTTCCACTCGACGAGCTTACGGTATCAAAGTTTCATCGAAGAGAGCTTGCAAGCTCCGAGAGAGAGTGACGGCTCGAAAGCTGCCGATACACGCGCGCCTCTCTACCGCAATGCGCACTTTTTTGCACGTTGTCGCTCCGCTGATCGATGACGCGCTTTCGACGCCTCATCCTCTCTTTTTTTATATACGTGTGGCGCGCATCGCGAATGAATCGCAGTTCGATCAATTTAAACACTCGCTCATTAGGCGATTGATGCATTAGAAAAGCTCTGATGACACACTTCGAGCTAATACCCTATACTGTCGCGACTATGCTCAAGGATAAAAAGAGAACACCGCACACAAAGAGCCGATGAAATTTTAAAAGCCGCTCAATGGATCTGCCGGCTGACAGGTATAGCGATAATTTTATCGGAGCCGAGAGTGTAAGCGCTTGGCGCGAGCTTTAAATGAAACATCCCGACCTCGCGAGATTTGACCTAGTTTAGTTTCTTCTGCCTAGGTGTACTACTGTAAGCTCTTGGGGTTATAGGCTCGCGTGTGTATGCATATATATACGTGTGTGTACTCTTTTTTTTTCTTTTGCGAGAACAGCGCGTCGATGCACCGAGCTTTGTTTACGACAGCGCGACTCCTTTGTTGTTGCCCCCGCAACTCGCCAAAACGTGCATCTATGCATATATACACCTCGTGAAAACGACGAGCGCATGCATTATTTATGCTTCGCTTCCGTCAATCATCCGATTCATAACATAACACACACACACACACACACACACGCGATTGTATACAGCCCCGTGTGTTATACGCGGAGAGAGAAAAAAATATGTTTACTCTCTTTTCGTAAGCTTTCCGCGATACATGTATTTATAACGATGAAACTCGCGCACGCCACTAATTTCCGCGTCAGAAATAGCCAGCGCGTGAAATTGTCACACACACGCGAACACGGCGGTAGGTAGTATGTCGTTTATTAAAATGGCTGTGCAGCTCTCGTTGTTAACAAATTAATTATAGCCTGTCGTAAATAATACATTTCAATTGCGCGTTCGTCGGCAGCCTGTCAGACGCAGTGGGAGCTTTTGTGTGTTATACATTTTTTCCCTTTGTCGCGTCGAGACGAGGTGTATACCATAGCTTTTTTTTTACAGTGTGTTTATAAAAAAAATAATTATAACAACAATGGAGCGTTTAAAAACAAATAAATACCTCGATCGCAAAAGTAGACGGACAGCAGCGATGACTCGACGGCTCTCGAGGCTTCCATCGCTCGCCGCGCAAAAATAGAACTCGGCAACTTATTCGCCCTCGCGCTTACGCGCTCGAAAACAAAATAGCGCAAAAGGCCGATGACGACGTCGATCGAAAATTCAGCGCGTCATGCGATTTTCGTCTCCGCTAGTGTACTTGTATAACTTGCGAGAGGAGGAAGCGGGGCAGTTGTGACGGATTCACGAGTAATGGAGCTTCTCTGCTGTTATATCAACGCAACATTCTAAGTGAATATTAGCTTGATTCATGGATTAACTCGTCGAGGTGTGCAAAAGGTTATATAGAAAGCATCGTGTGTGTGTACCGTAAAATGACGACGCTAATATAGAAATATTGCAGGTATCGGTTTCCCAAGGCGACTCAATGGCGTATTATGCTTACATAATGTCGAACATGAATCACGATGAATATATTTAGGATCTTGTCTCGAGCATAGCTGACTATTCTCGTCGCGCTGCAAAATGCGAATGGAGTCGTAACTAGATTGACAAGCGATCCCAAGTTTTGCATCCAAGTACTGATCTTCGCGAAAAAAAAAGGCGGCCGATCGAAATCGAAAGGTGATACGATTACGTCGCAAACGAACGCTCGCAAGAAGAAAGCAACGCCGGCAAGTGTATATCGGACATCGAAGAGAGAGAGAGAGAGAGAGAGAGAAAGAGAAAGAGACAGAGAGGAGCTATATAATGTAACGGGCTGCAGTGTCACGCCTGTCAATTTTCCAGCGAGCCGTGCAGCCGCGTGAAAGTGAAACCGACGGCGGCGGCGGCGTTGCTCTCTCGCACACGAGCGAGCACAGAGAGTTGGATAATCATTGGATAAGAAGAAAGTGTATTACAGAGAGAGGATCATCACACAATGGCCGATCGAGCCCGTTTTTGTAACCGCACGAGCTAAATTTTTAACCCCGTTGGGAAATTGCACCGAAGTCTCTCTCTCTCTACCTCTTCCGATAATCGTCGTATACGGTTTATCGGGCGTATAAACTCGCCTTTTTATATGCGAGAACGGTACAGTATAGTACTGGTATATAGTCTAGTATACGGCAGCATTAATTAATGTTTGCCCGCCGGGATGGAAATCGAAGACAATATTTGCGTTTAAAACGCTGCTCGGCTAATGCAATTCAACTGTTTGCAAGTTGCACATGTAGAAATGTCAATGGAACAATGGACCTCTCTCTCTCTCTCTCTCTCTCTCTCGATACAATTAAAGTGAGAGTGTTGTGTACGAGAGTTTTAGTTCACTGGAGCAGCTCTGGGGCCGTTGCACAATTCAGCGCGCGCGCGCAATAGCGGAGTGTATATATATATACGGCGGAAATGGATTCGCGCTTATTTATTTCATAACTATGTTTGACTCTGCGAGTAATTGTACACACTTCAAGAGTCACAGTTGTCCAAATAGTACAACATCAATCTTCCGGCACTCGAGCTCAAAAACAAAAGAGACCTGTCGGCTGCAATTCATCATGCTTTACCCTGCTATTATAGCTTTTATTCGTTTTCGAACAATTTCAAACGCACACACCACGTCGATGAGTTGGCGATAGAGAAAAAATTAATACGAAGAAGATATGCGAGTCGTACACACGCGACACACATGCGCGCGATGCGATAACCCTAACCTTTAGCCGCGCGTTCGACGCAGCGACGGCTGTTTCCGCGTCGGAAGATATATCGGGCATTGTGCGCGTGCGTACAACGAGTAGTGTATAGTCGTCGCAAGCGCGCGCGCGAACAAAATCTATTGCTCTCGATACCGAGATTTATGTACAGGCTACACTAGACTTGCTTCGCTTAATTAATATAAAGTAGCCAGATAGCCGGCCTGAGCACGACGTCGACATGGACGGAATATTGTTGTATTCTCTCTCTCTCTCTCTCTCTCTCTCTTGGGTTTATATAGTGTGTGTGTTGTACACGGAAGTCTTGAGCGATAATCGTATGTAATTAATTGTTTCCGACAAACTCGCCTCTGTCGCTCTATATACACTGCTGCTTTCGTGTAATTGATTTAACGAGCTATACTCGCGTTTGGGATGACTTTTCGTTTCTGTTTTATACACTCTTGTGTGACGGACGCGTTTAATTCGTATATACTCAGAGGCCCCGCGCGGCGTTTAATTAATTCGTTCTTTATGGCTCTTAAAAATAGACCCTCTCGTTCCTACACACAATCACGTCCGAGATCTCTCACTGTATAATAATACCCGATTGAAACGCATCCACGGAGTCTCTCTCTCTTGCTTATCGATCCTCACTGAGCATCGCTTGCAACTTTTATATAGGTCGGCCTCGTCGTTAAAAACTCGCGACGTCGACGCCGACGACGGAATACAAAAGAACGAATCCTTCCCCCCCGCGACCCAGATATACGAGAGAAGCTGCCCGGCATAATCTCTTATTCGGACCTCCCGCCACGACTCCCCGAGAATATATCCGGGGAATATCCGACTTTTCCTACTTGTACTTGTCGCTCGGAGTTCTTATCACACTTGCGCGCGGCTGACTTTGTTTCGCAAGTTCTTCGCTCTTGGATATAAAGCGGATCTTATACCACCTGCTCTCGAGTCCGAGAATAAAGTAAGAACGACGAGGATCATAATACGATCCCCGTTAGTCTTTTTCAAAAATATATATAGGAGCTACCGAGGATGAAAAGGTAGCGTGGAAAAAGAGGCAAAGAGGCGTGGGAGTCGTTATAGCAGCTCGTTAAAGGGCGACTCGGGTTGCCCTGTGTTTAGGGAGAGAGACCCGACTCCCGCTATACGATGCATATTTCGTCGCGCGCCGCCTCTCGAATGATCCCCCCCCCCCCTCTAGTGCTGCAAGGTGGCAATTAACGACTCCGAAGCGTCTATACAGAGGGAAAATGCTTGGCGGCAGGTGATGCCGTATACGCTAATTAACGCCGCTATGCCAGTTTGTGTTTGTATATATAATACGAGGAAGCCAATTGGAGAGACTTTTTCGGCGTAAAGTGCGCTGCTTTGAGATGTGTTATTATTCGATCTTATAGAGAATCGTAATTGATAAAAACGAGTTTTCGCACCTTTCCAACGCAAACAGATTAGAAAAATAATCGCTTCGCAGACACGCGGGTGATTTGTTGCATAAAGCTCACCGTCGACAGGCCTAACGAGAATTTAATCCTCTCGACGCTATATCTTTCCGCGGAAACAATCGCACGCGGCTTATTAGATCTGAAACCATCTATAAAATACTCTCGTATACGTCGATCATTACGATTGATTGCGCGAGAGTATATACTTAGCGCAGGCCTTTCTCGAATTTTCCACTGTATGACAGCAGCGCGTCGGTAGCCGTCCCCGAGGAGAGAATCATCATCGAGTGCGCGTACGATCGAGTGTCAAGGCGGATTAGTCAGAATTAAATTCAAGGCGTCCGATTATTCCTCTCCTCGGCTTCGCGACACTTGAGCAAACTTTTATGTACACGTCTGCAGCTGTACTTTGATGCACAGACGGTGTACACGTTGAATTTGTTTGTGTATGAAAAATGTGCAGCTATAAAGAAAACCTGTTATACGAGAAGAATCTCGCTGTAAAATTAGCACCTCGTCGATCAATACACTGGGTATATGTAAAAAGTCTCGCATACCGATGCGCCTACGCTAGATGCTATATACATACACTCGTGTAGCAGCAGCAGACGACGACGACAACATCCACACGTAGGAATAATCTCAATCACGGCGGCCCCATTGTGCGCGCAACACCCGAGAGCAGCAGCGCAGGAAACGACCCAGTGGCCCATTTTCCATGCCACTTGTGCGACCCTTCTCCCTACACAGCAAGCTTTCTCTCTCTATCTCTCTCTTCCAAGTTCAAAGAGGGGTTGCCGCGAGTCATGCGTGAAACTATTATCGACCCTTTGCGTCGAGGGAGGAAAAAAGTGCGCAAAGCCAAGATCTCCGAGTGATTTTTGTTGTCGTTGTTTTCGAGCGAAAAAGCTCGATTTTTTCGAGCTTGCAACGCGATTCGTTAAAAATTTACGAACGCTCTCGCTGCTGAATTAAAGCTGATGTGTGCGCAGCGTGTAAAACGAATTCGTTGCGCGAGTGAATCATTCGAGCCGTTTAGCTAATCCCCAGTGGAGCCGTTACACTACTGCTACTGCTTTTACAATGGAAAAATAACACGCGAGAGCTTGTTTCGACGCTGATGCACAAAGCTCTCGTCGTTTTACGTTCGATTTCGCGCGGTGGCTTCGAAACCGCTGCCGAGAGATATTTTCGCGAATGATTTTTCTTGTTTTTTGTGGGAGAATAAATTTACCAAAAGCATATATCGGAATTTCTCCTGTTTCGATTGTGACAGCTTGCGTTTCGGATTAATATTAAAATGATTTCTAGGAAACTCCGAAGCGCAGTA
The DNA here is from genome assembly GCA_012977825.3 of Pteromalus puparum. Classification (NCBI taxonomy): domain Eukaryota; kingdom Metazoa; phylum Arthropoda; class Insecta; order Hymenoptera; family Pteromalidae; genus Pteromalus; species Pteromalus puparum. Next base: position 66,611,068 of record CM053168.1, read on the forward strand.
GAAAAACTGTTTCCTTGCATCGCACACATCGGCATACGCGCGCGTAACAGCCGATCGCTGAATATTCATGAGCCGATTCTTTTTTTCTGTCTCTCTCTCTCTCTCTCTCTCTCTCGTCGCTTCGAACGTTTCCTCCATCGTGTGTGCGCGCTTCGAGCAAAATTTGCACTTTGACCAAAACGCGCCGCGATAATTCCCTGGCGCGTGGAAAAAACGCTCGATCATCGTTCGCAAATAAAAGCGCTCGAGTTCGTTGTTCGAGACTGAAATTCGTGTAATCAAAACACAATGAATCTAATTGTCATTTTTTTGTTCTTTCTGTTGCAGTTGGTGAGTTACAATCATGACCGGTTGGCTGAATCTCCCACACCTCGTAAGTCCCATACAATTGGTTAAATAGGTCGGTTAATCGCTTCCGTAAAAAGCCGTAACGCATCACAAAATAGTAAACATACCGGCCGAAATCGATTAGTCAGAGAGAACGGCAGCAAAACGCCACGCAACAACATAACGCATCAGCGTTCGCTACATAACTCGCACGAGCGCAAAAACCTTGTCCCACAAGCGCGTTACCGCGTCATACAGCCACAGAATAAAAAGCCCGGACAACGACGACGTGGAGGAGAGAAGAGAAACCACGAGGCTAATTCGCGGCAGACCGATTTTGGGAAGCCCTATACGGAAAACGTCACGCATCCTTGACACTTGCGGGTGTGTGTGTGTGTATAAATCTGGCTGTCGACATATTGAACCGCTGCTCCTTTCTCTCTTGTTTCTCGTCGAGGCTGAAATTTCGGCCGAACGCGTAAACGGGATAGCATTGATTTTTTTATCGGTCGAGTTTGATATACAGCTTCTTTTTTATAGTTTCTCGATCGGATGATACAACGTTTATTTATAAATAGAGAAAATACACTTTGCGCTGCAAACAATAATTTTCGCTTTTATTCAAAGCTCGCTTGGCGCGCAGGCATTAATAGCCGCTTTGTCGTTTAGCCCGATTGAATACTCTTCGATTTTCGATACACACATACACGTGAGCCGTCTAAATTTAATCGCGTATAAGAATATTAAAGATGCATACCTACAGGCTCTTTTGGTCGTACGTGTATGCTACTGTGTGTACAGAATAAGAGACGGCTCTTTTATCGGCCGGCTTCAGGCGCGGGCATAACCTCGATTCTCTCGCGGTGGCTTATCGCGCCTATAGCATCGCGGTGGCGGCTGCGGTGAATGTTGTATGAACAAGAGAAATGAAGCCGGTGAAAAAATAAAGATGAGGATGCAATGTGTGTGTCACACGCGGAGAAACCAGGATTTTTTTTTTTTTTTTCGAAGGAAGACTATTCAATCATGAATATTTCATCCACTGATAATGACACCGTTATCGAAAGACTCTCAATTTTTCTCGGAGTACCTATGCGTATTCCAGGCATTATTTACCCTCAACGTCGAAGACACCGGTCTCGTGCATTGCGGGAATTCCCCGGGGCGCCCCTCCCGCACACTCGCGCTCGTTCTCGTGTTATCGGCGAAATGCTACTGCAGCAGCGTCGGTGGCTCCTGTGTCGTTAATATCGATCCCTTCTTTCTCGAGTGGTCGCCGTCGGCGTCGGCTTCTCTCTCTCGCTCTCTCTCTCTCTCTCTGCCCTAGTTTAGAAATAGCCGCGAATCTGAGCTTGCATTCTCGAGTGCTCGACTACTGCCAGCGGCTCTCTCTCTCTCTCTCTCTCTCTCTCTCTCCGAGTACACTGCCTACTAGTGGCTTAGTCACACCGTGTGTATGTTCGTGTGTGTGTATGTGGAGAAGACTTATTTAAACGGCAAAAGCTCCGATCGATCTTTCGCCAGTTGGATGAGTTTTCTTGCGATTCGGATAACGATGGTTTAATCGAGTCGGAGCTTTGAATCAGCATGAAACGCTCGTTACGCCGATTGATATACTAGTGTGTGCAGTATGTGTATGAAGCTTCGTATTACGAAACGCGAGCAGATAATACAGCGTGAATCAGCGTTATTCTGAATCTAATAAAAGTTCGCCGTGTACAATACGTACTATGCCAAGAGCGCATCAATAAAAATCATCGTTTGAGGCTTATCGTTCCTCCGAATCGTCGGCCACGTTTGTTTTCCTTCCCCCACGACTTCGTAACGCGGCGAATAATTCACCTGTCGGAGGAAAGTTTCGCTCTTTTTTATTTCGGCGTCAGTGTACGCGTTTTGCGTCACAGACAGTGTAAGCATAGTGGGAGAAGCACCTTATCAGGCTTTGATTTTTTTTCGCGCAGTCAAGCGTCCAAGTATATGTCACTTTTTTTCTAGAAGATTCGAGGTCTTTTGGGTGTGTCGGAAGCGGTATTATTTTTCTCGTGAGAACTAATAGCATTTACGTCCTGTTATAAATAGAAGAAATGTTTGATCTCGTAACTGCACTTTCACGGTTGCTACACTTTTCGCTATACTATAATTCTCTGGAATAGTCCAGAGGCTTTCGATTCATCGTTCGGGAATGCCGAGTTGACGAATTTTTTCCCTATAGCTCGAAATACAAACGCACGTGGAGGAGGGGACTTTGGCGGGCTTCCAGTATTTTGTCTCAGGCATTATTTATAATTCATAAATGTAAATTTATATCGCATCTCGTACTCCGCGAAATATTTGATTTATTTTCGAGACTCGTTCTATAATAACAAACAATTTATTCGAGGCTGTTCCGCGGAACAAAAACGGTGGGCGATAAATTATCGATTATAATTAGTCGCGAACCGGATACATGCAAAGGCAAAGTGCAAGTTCGTAGCTCTTCACTTTCTTTACCATAATTTTGGCCCTGACGCAACTACAACAAACGCTTGCATCAGGTGCTTTCCATACAGAGATTTTATACTGTTTAATTAAGCAAGTGTCTGCTCGTCGTCGATAAACGGCCGAATCGGAATAACTGTAAACGCATAAAGTGTAATGCACGAAGTTCATTGCTGCGGAAAACGTGCATAATTAATTTAAATACAATAGAATTGGAAAATGCAATCGTCTCTTTTACTTTAACCTGTTTCACTTTTGAATAAAGCAACGATACGTCTTTCCCGGTAGGTAGAAGCCGTAAACGACCTACTAGTGTATCGACAGAATTCGAGTTAAGAGTCGAAAAAGTAAATAATAAATGCGCGCTCCTTAATTAAGCTATAGCAAAATCGACTCTTTTGTAGACCACTTTGGAGAAGCTATATTTACCTAGAAATTACGGGTCTGCTGGCCGATCCAGTTGCAGTCGTGCATTCATAAATACACACTCTTTTATTGATAATCGATATAATCCATTTTTAAGCGTACGATGACCAAAAAGAAAAGTAATCAGCCCGCTAGAAGGTTCTATTTCCAAACGGCATTCCGATCGATATAACAGCGTATAATAATAAAAATAATCCTTTCCAAATAGGAATTACAACGAAAATTCCAGCTCAATTTCCTAATAGCGCAAACAAAACGCGTCGCCCTTGAAATTGCAAAACCCGTAACCTTTGCTAGCGCTAGTTTAGCCTTGAATTCAATGTTTCAAAACCGACCGTTACAAGTCATGTGTGGTTGCCTAGCAACATTATACATAGATTTGTTCGCGCATTATTTCGATCCGTCAACAAAGCTTCGATAAAAAACTTCGATCGATCGACTTCCCGTTATCTCCGCGTGCGACGAGGGGATTTTCGACCAAAGTGCAAATTACTCGCTCGCGATATTGTAGTAGTCGATGGAAAATTTGCTATAGCAAAGCCGTTCGTCTACTCGTCTACTGACTCATCATCATAATATACGCGCGGAGCATCGTCGCAGTGTCAACGACTGCTGTATATACACACGAAAATAATGTTACGTGAGCCTCGAGGAATGTTATATCCTCTTGCGCTGCTGCCGCGTCGTCCTTTCTTTCTGCCTTTTACTTTCGAGGTTCATCGCACTCTGCGGATGGATATATACGAATATAGCGTAGTATACAAGAGGTGCGCAAAAACCAAGAGTGCCGATCAATCTTGACTCGTCGATCGATTATCGATGCCTTCTCTCTTTGCCGGCTTTGAGGATCTAATCCCTGGATGATGATGACGATGTTTGGATCGGCATTGGGCAAAAACTTTTGTGTATTATACTGATCCATCGATGAAAACGAGATTGTTCTCACAGGTCGAAGAAAAGCCTTCGAAGAGGTACTTCCGTAGCCGACACAGGCCGTCTACAGTGCGTTTCCGGATTAAAGCGTGACACGGAGCAATAACCGTTACAGCGGCTTACGGAGTGTACAAAACGCGAGCCTTACATCCCAAGTGCGCAAGCCGAGACGAAAAGAAGCATAGTATACTATCGCAAGATGTTATACTGCTGCGTTTATAATTGGATCGAAAAAAAAAAAACGAGCCGCAATTTGTCTCTGAATACGTTTGCATGAATTTCCTCGGTTTCAATCGATCGCTTGAAATTTTCCAGGGCTTCAAAAAAGGTCAATACCGGCACTTCATTATACCCTCTATACACGTACAACACTCGTTATAAGATTTAACCGAAAACACGCTCAAAACAGAAGGTCTTATCTTCTGCCCCTTGTAAAACTCGCTATCTCCTCCCGTCGCCTCATTATAGGAGCACATACACACACACAGCTCGGGCGTGATGTAACTGCCGAAAATATTCAGGAGATTGCGCGGTAGGGAGATTGGATGTGTGTATGTATACATCGAAAAAGGCGAGCTCAAGCCGAAATTGAATATTCCGCGCGAGGACGCTTTAGAGCGAGTGTATGGCATATGTGCGTGGGTTACCATAGGAATGCGTAAACTACTTTGGATTCTCCTCGGGTAATTTAATAGCGCAATTATTGCGCCGCTCGACGCCGCTATATACTCTCTTGCGGATTTATTGCGATAGGCGTACGTATACACATATGCCTCTCTGTGTGCTTTACAAGAAATGATAAACAGTCGCGCAGCTCTTTTTCCGTTTAGCGCGAATTATACTCGTCGAAGTATAATCTTCTGGAAAAGTCGCCGTGTGTAGATATACATTATGCATATATAAGCAGAAACTGTAGCGCGCTTTTGTTTACGTAACAGTCTAGGATATATACGTAAAAAAAATCTAGTTCTGCGCCGCGTTACACTTGCGGTTATCGAAGCGCGCCGAATGAAAAAGAGCTGGCTTTATCAGTGATTCACACGACGAAAAAAAAAAGAACGAGCTTATGTCACCTCTCTCTCTCTCACTGTCTGTCGCTCTGCCACGTACGATTTACCGTTATGCACACGCGCTCTCGTCGAAAAAATCCATCCGGCGCGAAATTTGAAAAAAAAAAAATTCGCCTGCGGGCATCGTCGCACACGGGACTTTTGTATGTATCTTATCGCGACGCTATCTGCAGACAGCCGGTTATGTGCTTTCTCGATGTGTGACCGCTGAGTCATGTGTTCGTCTTAACTTTCTGCTGTCACGCTGTCTTTTAGATCGCGACTAATCTCTCGTTTGCATTATACGTCGATGACGAGAACATCATATATATAGACAGGATCTGACTTTTCCCGTCGTCGCGCGAACTCTGGCTTCGTTCATCTCTAGACAGATCCAATTATCTCGTCGCTGAACCACTGAACAAACTTGGAGAGCATCTCTGATGTACTTGTAATTCCTGTGCGATTAAAAGTTGCGCCTACGTATAATCACGTCGACACCCTGAACCGAGCTTTTGCATAGCTCGGCGGAGCCGTGCAAAAGGCGTATTATTGTTATAAAGTGTGTGTGTGCGCGAAGCTCGAGCACAGGACCTGAGAGAGAGAGAGAGAGAGAGAGAGAGAGAGAGAGAGAGAGAGAGAGAGAGAGAGAG
>CM053168.1:66617555-66713459 GCA_012977825.3 Pteromalus puparum
AGAGAGAGAGAGAGAGAGAGAGAGAGAGAGAGAGAGAGAGAGAGAGAGAGAGAGAGAGAGAGAGAGAGCAAAAGGGTTTTCCCCGCGCAGTACGCGTGCGTGAAATGCCGGAGCGCTGCAGCATGTGGGTCGATGAACGCGAGCCCGGCACGGCCATCTCCGGGCGTGGATCGGCTTCTCTCTCTCTCTCTCTCTCTCTCTCTTTTCAGAGCTATATCTCTCGGGAGACTGCACATTTCCAGAATTTTTCGCGGTTCGTAAACTGAAGCGTTTAGCAGCGACTTTGTATAAATTTAATTCTCTTTTGAAATTTACTTTCCTCTACAGAGTATAAAAAGTTATATACTATTCAATTCCTCCGAATTAAAACATCATATCCCCATAGAGCGTTGCAGTGGTCGGTTCCTCCTTTGGGACCACAGCGTATCCACGCGAATATTCCAAACTAGCTATATGTTCGCGACTATACGACGCATCAACTTACGTAAAGCCGTGATGCGGTGTGGAGTAGTAGAGGGGCCGCAGCCGGCAGCGAGGACGTGAATATTGCCCACAGCACGAGCGCGAGTACACGTGTCTGCAGCGCACCGAGCGGTTACGTCAGGACGCGATCGATTGGTCTCTCTGTGTATAGGCTTGCTTTTTCGACCCGTCTGTGTGTGTGTGTGTGTAATTTTACGAGTAGAGATGATGGGGATTTTTGAATTTTTATTATTCCCACCGACGCTGGGGAATTCCGGGAAAGGTTGTTTGTTGAGGATATGACTTGCGAGGAAAAGTTTCGCGAATAATAAGCTGTGTATGTAGTAGTAGGTCTTATCTTCGACTTAATGGGCCCGGAGTTACTTCACCTTAACGATCGCTGGTATATCGGTGCATGATAATTAAAATTGATCACGCATGTGAAGTAACGAGTAATTCTTTTTTTCTCGAACCGTGCGATTGACGTCGTATATATAGCGCAACCTATAGACAATTTTCAAAAACTCGATCGACCGTCGTCGCTGGCTATTTTTTGCTGTATAATACTCGTGGAAAGTTTTCGCTCGCGAATCACGCGAAAACGCGCTCGAAAGGGTCGAGGACCTTCTATTCAGTGGCCACTACGGCTCGAACTCTCTGGAGGACGTAGTTTTTTTTTTACGGGAGGCGAGAATTTCGCCGTAAAACGGCTGTGGAAAGTTTGTGGTCGAGTTTGGTGGAATATTTTTGTTTTCGTTGGGGGTGATTTTTGGAAACCGGGATGTGCAAATGTACATTATACGTGCGTTTTAATCGACGATAAACTCTGTGATAATTGGATGTTTTTTCTCTGTCTGTTTCAGGTAAGCCGCAGATCTTGACGTTAATTGCATTCGTCTCTCCCGCGACTTTATGACACTAATCCCTCAGCCGTAAGTGTCAACTTATCTAACTCGCTGACAGACTTTATGTCTGTATACATATACTTACGCAATTATACACATTCCCCGATCTTGTCTCACCTTTACTACATACGATCCCGCAAAGTGTGCAGGACTTTTGTACAAAATTCGCACATTGTATAACGTCTTCAAAGGGCTACAGCAGCCAAAAAATTACAAGCCTCGTATAGTTGCATCATATCAGCGCGCGAAATTCAAATTCCTCGTTCATCACGCGTTACACAAGGCGCTCGTAAAGCGTTCTCTGCGCTGCAGCGCCACCCAATCTTTGGCCGCGCAGTTCCTTCTTTTCTGAGAGTATAGGCTATAAACTCTCGCGTGGCGCATAATAGTGCGTCGTGAATTTACGCCGGTGAAATGTCGAGGCTTTCTCTCTCCCGTATATAGTGTACGAAAACGTCGATGTGAGCGTGCCGGAGTTTATGCCCGAATTTTCTGATGCAGGAAGTTGTACTCTATACGCAGTAGGTTCGATCAGTAGTGCGAGTCTGAGTTGGTGGGACGTATAGGAAGGGTCTCTCTGTATCCACATGACGATCTGGACTGTCTAGACGACTGAGGCACTGAGGGGGGTAAAAGTTACTTAGGGACGAACAAACAATACTGTATACGCTATACTTTGAGAGGATATAACGGCGAGCGTCTTTTTTTCCTCTTCTACCGTTTTTTCTCTCTTACCGCTATACTTCTTCACGGTTATATTCTCTTTTTTTTTGTTATCTCTCTTTCTCTCGAGGATCGAGTCGTTGCGGCCCTTTCCCAGAGCGGCCTCTTGTTTCCCGCAGAGCCACTCGCAACTTTGGCCATTTGGAAGCTCGTGAAGCAGTTCTCCGATTCTATCGATGCATCTATACTTACATTCTCCTGGACTGGATACGTCCTTTCTATTCGAATTAATATTCCTCAATCACTGTCGCAGTTTATTAAAAGACAGATCGATGTTTGTTTTGTATACTCAACTCTTCCTCGCAGAAACGAGGTCACCACGCGTGAGCTGCAAAGGCTAAAAATCAATTCGAAAGCACATCTCGGGAGCTTCGCATCAAAGATCAACGATCTCACTGCTGCCGCTGCTAAAAATTCATCGAAACTCCGGTACTGCACCTACACACACACACACACACAGCCACAAATACGGCTTCAGACGCGCCGAGAGGCAGAAAATAAGTGGCGTCGTTGCGAGCTTTTATAACGCGCGCGGCTCTCCTCGTGAAATTTTTACGGCTCCGTATACCGCTGCTGCTGTTGTGTGTGTGTAGTTGTATCTCGAGCGATGCATTTTTACGAGAGTAGCGGCGTAACGCGATATTCTCCCTCGCGCGTAGCTATTTTTCGAGCTGGAAAAAAAAAGAGGAGACACTCCAGAGCTCGCTAATTAAGCGAATTAAGTACAGAGTTGCACGAGTGTGTGCATCAGTGTTTCCGCCTCTCTGGTTTTCATCGATGTTTTTATATACGAGGGCTTCTTCCCTCTTCTGTGTTTATGCTAATGAGAAGTGGCTGTTATACGTCGGAATCTTTATTGGCTCGATTCGCGACACTACTTCGGACGACGTTTTGTTTTTAATCAAGCAGCTCGTACATATACAGAGAGCATTAATCGATGCTCGGGAACAAGCTCCCTCGGTAATTTTTCGCGAGCCGCCACTAATTCCCGGCGAATTTGGGGCGAGCTCCAAAATGTACGGTATACGGGGGGAGAGGGAGCCGAGCTCGAATGGAGGCTTATAGGGCAGGTCCTCTCCTCTCTCTCTCTCTCTCTCTCTCTCTCTCGCTCGCTCGGCGCGCAGCCGGTGTTATCTGGAGCACAGAGTCTGTATCCGGCAGCAGCGGCAGCAGCTCGTCGAGTCGTCGTATTGATCTGCCGCCGAGTCGCAGCAGCGCCGCTGCGTTACAACCAGAAGAGAGAGACTGTATGTGTGTGTGTGTGTGTGTGTGTGTGGGCGACCTCGGCCCGAAGAGAGAGAAAGGAGAGAGAGACGGAAATAGAGAGGCGATGCACTTGATGCACTTGTCCAGAGTTTCATGGGGATTTCAGGTGTTTCTTTATTTTTAGAATAAAGCTCGATTCGTTACAAAACAAGAGGTATAGGTTTGTGCCATCCATCAGATCGTTCGTACACACACGTGTACTGAACACCGCTCGTAGGACAGTCGCTAATCTATTCTGCAATCAAATTTTCACGTGCTACTGACGACAGATATTGGCGTGGCTTATTCGGAATTTTTTTTTTTTTTCACTTTTGGACACGATGTTCATCGCCATAATTGCTCCGTATATTGCATAATGAAATCGTCGAGAACATTTACATTGCCGCCCACCGCCTCTTTTGAAAAGAAAGAACAATATAATAACACACGCATGACAACAAAAAACAGTCCGAGAGACAACATTATCTCACAAGACCAAATATCAAACCGGTTGCAGACGCTGAAAAACTTGCTTCTCCATTGAAAAGAGAAACAAAACCAAGCATACCGGCGATCCTCCCGACAAGACCGTTAAAGTCGAAAGTCCGTAATATTCGATTTTGCAAGTCGCCGACCTCTATACACACACACACATTACGCGCAGTTCGTTCACGTAACGCGCTAATTAAACGCTAAAGAGCTTCGGCGCACTGTGTGCACCGATAATGCTCTTTCTCCCCTTTTTTTTTACGCTCGTAATCTTCGCCGCTCGCTTATATCGTTCACGCGAGTCGCGAGTGAATGGTGCTTTTACACGATGAGTCGAAGAAGAAGAATAAAAAAAATAGAACAGACACACGCATTATCGTGTGCGGCTGGTTTTCGAGAGAGAGAGAAAGGAAAAAAAGAGAGGTTTGTTTTACGCATTGAGCATCGAAATGTGAATCCAGTCGTCGTGAGCTGGCGGTACGTGACGGGCGATAATTGATATTTTTAATGCAAATTCAGTGGGAGATTATGCGCGTAATTGAAAATTATTCCTCGTGTTGATTGAGCCATTAGGAAAGCTTGTCGACGTCGATGATGAATAATCAAAGCCCTAGAAAGTGCGCAGAGGAAAAAATTCGAAAGCCATCGATTTTTTTCTCTAATCACCGGCTACTACTTCGTTCAAATGGCATTTCAAGCATCCATCTCCGCGAAAAAATTCTACGAGTGTCGCTCTGGTCCAGTGCAGATCGTTTTGAAAGAATCCACGCTTGGTCAATGTCGTATCGCGGTCAAGGAGAAGTCAAACAATTGTGTTCTGAAAGAAAAAAAGAAACAACCATGCCTTGCCCGAGAATCGATAAATAAACGCACGAAAAGTCCAAAATACAGTATCAACCTCACCTCTATATACCTTCACAAGCGAAACTAGGTCATCGCGATCTACCCTCCGTATACACACACACACACAGCGCGTCAACAGGGGCGCGACTCGCTCTCTCCCTTCACGCAACGGGAACTTGTCTCTGCCATTGACTCGCTTCGACGAGGACACGGCTTTCACGTGACCCCCATTCACTATTTTTTTTTTTTTTTATTATTTTTTTTTTTTAATTGTTTTTTTCTCGAAACAACGCTCCTATATGGAAAATTCGAGCTCCATTATATTAGATTCTAAATTTGTCAGCGGCACGTTTCTGCTGTGTCCCACATGAAGAATGAGAATACGCGGGCCATTGTAGCGCGAGAACCAGCTTTTCACGGCTGCAGACGACGACGACGACGGGCTTTATATCGTCTCTAAAATTTCTGACGCACGGGCTTTTGTGCCGCACTAACGATTGCGCAACTTGCACGAAGTACCGCTGATTGTGTATACACTAGCTTTCTTTGTTGCGGCGAAAAGTCTTGATGGATTTCGATGTGTTTTTCAAAAAGTTAAACATACATATACGCCTGAAAAGAGCGATTAAGGCTCCCACCGTACGCCGCGCTGATAAGCGTAATGAAGCGAGTATTAGTCTCTCCGCATTTCATAACGCCGCTGGCAACGAAACTTCATCTGCCCGCATGGTCTTCCAGCGCACACGACATTCCGTGAAAAATAAATTTGTATACACCTATCGATCCAACAATTCAGCCGCAGGTTTTAATCTCATGCAAGAGGCGTAGTCGACCGTAGAAAATTAATAACCCTTCTTTCCTCCCGATTCGCAGGAGAATCAATTCCAAACTTCACGCGGTAGCCCGTACAAGAACGAAATCTCATTGAAATACTCCCGGCGAAGAGAGAACTTTGCGAGAAAATAAGAACCGATAAACCGCAGATACGGATTTCTCGCGGCCGCTTATATCCGCGAAACTTGCGCGCAAGAACCGAAACTATATGAAATATCCCGGCAAAAGTCTCCTCCGCACTCGTCGGCGAAGAAAAAGGAGCAGCAGATCAAAGCAGCGCAAAAAAAAAAAAAAATTTTCCCGACGAGAAGAGCAAAGCAGGAAATTGCGATCCTAGCTGAGTCTCTTCTCTTTCTCTCTTCTTGGCCGAAGCTCGAAGGCCGCCGCCGACGCCGCGTGTATTTTTAACTTCGGAAAGCTTCCACGCGATGCCGACGGAGTTTGTGTGTGCGAGAGTCAGCGGGCGATGCCAGGATCAATACACCCCGAGAGAGAGAGAGAGAGAGAGGCTCGTGTAGGCGCTGTAGGCGAGGAAGACACTGAAGAGGGAGATAATTTGAGGGAGAGGAGTTGGCTGATTTGTTGATTGAGGAGCGTTTTTTTTTTTTTTTTTTAATTCGAGGAGAAAATTGTCGCTAGTTTTATTTTAGGAAAATTCAGTTTACGAAGGAAAAGGCATCGATTTTAACGCGACTCTCGCTTTTCAGAGCTGGCAATCAAAGGGCTTGTAATTATTACATTACTCGAATAGAGACGAGCTCGCTCACGAAAGCACGTCGTTCTAATTATAGTTCGGGATAGTTTCTATAAAGAGCCCAAGATGAATACATTACTATAGTCGGTGCGACTCTGCATTACTTGGCACTAATTGCAGAATGAAACTCTATCTAAAACACACGCATATCGGACTGGGAGAAAGTGAGGGGAAAGACGACTGCACTTGTATCGTGAACCGCGCCTAGAATACCGTATCCTCCGGCAGCACGACTGCATCGAATCGATCGGATCTCCACGCACGTCTTCGTGGAAAAACTGTCCCTGGCAAGTTCTATACTCCTTATATTTCGACGGGACGTCTCTTCGAATTTTCGAGACACACGCCGTTCGATTTCAATCGCAAGACGAATGACGGGAGAGAGAGAGAGAGAGAGAGGGAGGTCATATACCTCTTTCACACTTTCCCCTCCTATTCATTCTCTCCTCGCTTTCGTAACTTTTATTATCGCGTCTTTGTCGCGGCTAATTATTTTCGAAGCGGTCCTTCTTTGACGGAATGCGAGTGTTTATACGCTTTTTAAAAAACCATCAATTCCGAGGCACAATGAGTCCGAGACCATATATTTTATTCTCAACTCCTTTCAAATCCCGCGCGCATACACGCCTCGGTGAAAGGAAATCTTCATCTTGCGTCCAGAAAGAGAGAGAATCGTCGCTTTTGGAAGAAATAAAAGAGGAAAAAAAATCCACGGGGCTACGCCCAAGAATCTCCTTCTTCTCGCTCTCGCAGACTTCCGCAATTGCCGAGTAGCGCGAAATTGTTTCTCTACTGCAGTGGCAGAGAGCGCTATATAACGTCCTGCGTCGAGTCGTCGCTATTGCTGCTGCTGCGCGGGAATTATGAAAGAGGAGTAACGCGCTGAGATAACTGTCTCCCGCCGGATTATGGCACTGCTCTCTCTCTCTCTCTCTCTCTCTCTCTCTCTCTCTCTCGACATTAGACGGAATTGGTGTTAATCTTCTGCAGGAATCCACTTTGGCTTTCCCGGAATTTCGTCGCTAGGCGGTTTTTTGCGTTGATGACTTTTTTCTCTCCTCGCCGATCTTTGGGTGTGAAAACACTGGAGACCGAAAGCCGCATTAGCATTCGCGTGACACACACGTGTGCGTGCGAGTAGCGTACGTTTATATGCGAATGCTCTCGCGATCACTGGTAATTGCTTTACATTCGTTACGCGCGGCACTTCTCACGCGTTGACGCTTTCTTCTTCTTCTTCTCGGAATCGTGTTCCCGAGTGCAGCGTTATCTGGGCAGGCTTATCTGATGAGGAAGCCGCGGCTATATCGCATTATGAGTCGTGACGAAAGCGGAGCACGCGTTAATGGGATTTCAAAGTATACGATACGCACACTTTCCCAACACACACCGGCCCAATTATCCAATTATCTCCTATAGCTGCTTGTTATGTAACCTCGATGATGACGATTCTGTTTTCGTGTGCATTGCAGATTCAACGCCGAACCGGTAGCCGAGAGCAGGGAGGAAGGCTGCCGTAGGAGAAGCGCCCCTCACGACGGCCCAACGCGCCGTCCACGTCGCCCGCAGCCGAGAAGCGAATCGCTCGTAGCGATCCCCACCAGCCCGAAAATTCTCCTCTCCAAGCCCAAGATGCACATAGAGGTGCAGCTGGCGCTGAACTTTGTCATATCCTACCTGTACAACAAGGCTGCCCGAGGCGGCGGTCAACATCTTCGGCGAGGAGCTCGAGAAGGCCCTGAAGGACAAGTTCCACGACACTGGTACCCGGAGAAGCCGTTCAATGGGCTCGGCTTCCGATGGCTCAAGACCGGCGACCCGATCGACCGGCGTGTGCTCGGGCAGCGGCTGGCCAAGGAGTCCGGCGTGCCCATCCAGGACATCCTTGAGAACCTACCGGCCGAGCTGGCCGTCTGGGTTGATCCGGCGGAGGTGAGCTACCGCATCGGCGAGACCCAGCCCCGTCAAGATCCTGCTACTCCGAGGAGCGCCGACCCCACGACGAGCCCTCCGGCCGACCCGAGGTCACCAAGACCTTCAACCCCGAGGCCCAGTGCTTCCGGCCATCGCGAGTCGGTCGGGCAGCTCGCTCAGCGGCTCAGGCCTCAGCCCCAATTCGACCTCGCCTTCCCCGCCTCCATGGCCAGCAGCGCGCAGCAACGGCTCGAGCGCCGCCGCGGGGCCGCCTCCGCCGCTTCAGGCCGCCCCGCTGCCGGTCGCCCCGGGCCAGCAGAACGGCCACGGCTCCGGCTCCTCCTCGCGCCTCGCCCACGCCGACAGCAGCTCGTTCAAGGGCTTCACCCAGCCCCGGCCGCCTTCATCCCGAGGACCCAGGCCCCGCTCACCTTCAACGCACCGGCGTCGCACCAGACCAAGTTCGGCAGCACCAAGCTCAAGACCTCCAGCCAAGCGGGCTAACAGGTACTTATGCTACGCCCTACCCCCCTCACCGCCACCCACCCGTGTCCGACCTTACTAACTTGAGGCTCCTTCTCCCGATCTAGGATGTCGCCCACTCGAGTTCTCGCAACTGTACATAAAGCCAGCGCGTGATGCAAGCAGCAGATCCACCACCATCACACCAGCAGCAGGCACCGCAGCAGCAGGCAGCCGCCGCACCAGCAGCCGGCGGCCAGGCCCGCAGACCCCGGCGGCCTGCCCCGGCCCAGAGCTCGCCCAACAGCCGCAGCCTCTCGCCGGCCTCGCGCCGTCAGTGGTGCACCAAGTCGCAACGCGGCCGGCCGTGGCCGCCGCCGCAGCCGCAGCCGCCAGCGACCCCAGCGCCTACTTCTACCAGGCGCCGCCGCCCCCGGCCTACCACCCGCAGTTCCCGCACCGCAACATCTTCGACTCGAACGCCAGCCCGCACAACGGCTACCTCGCGGCGGCCGCCGCCTGCGCCGCGGCCTCCGCCAGCGACCTCTTCGGCCAGGGCGCCAAGTTCCCCTCCAACTACCTGGACCCGCACCAGTGGAGCAGCTACGGCGGCGTGCCCGCGGCCCAAGGTGGCGCCGCCTCTCAGAGCGCCGCCGGCGCAGGCCTCGGCCCCATCGGTTCCGCCGCCAGCGCCGTCACCGCAGCCCCGGCCGCCTCCAGCGCCACCTCCCAGCAGCAGCAGCAACAGCAGCAGGCGGCCGACAAGGCTGCCCTCGTCGACGGCCTCAACAACTTCGGGCTGGGCTCGGTGACGCCCTACCCCGCCAGCAACTACCAGCACCTGCTCGTCGCCAATTAATACAGTGCGCCAGCCATCGCCGGCTGCAGCAGGCCCTCGTCCGTTGCCTGATGAATCTGGCGCCCGAGCAGCGCGCACGCACACACCCCCACGCTGAGAGCTCTCGCCCTCGGAATAACCAGTCTTTGTCGTCGTTATGTGCGAATACTACTACTATAACTACTACTATAACTACTACTACTACTACTACTACTACTACTACTACTATTACTACTACTACTACTACTACCTCTGGATTTAATGGAGGCGGCTTATACGATACCCCACACCCCAGCCCTGCAACGTCCCGCTACGTGTAATGTATAGAGAGACGTGGTACCAAGGTGTTTCTATGTGTGTGTGTGTGCGCGCGCGTGCGAGGAAGCATCGCTGCCGATCAACCCACACACTGCTCATCGAAGCTCTGCTGCGACGACTTGTGTAATCTACATTATACTATGCTAGGCTAAACCGAGCGTTCTCGATCTCGAGCCAGTGCTGCGTTACCGAACGTTTTTTTTTATTTTACTGGTATACCGTTTAGTTCGCTTGACTAATCTCGCGGAATTGTGATTTACGTTGTATAATGTGTAATATATAATATCGGAGTGGAATCTGAGTCTCGGGGCCAGTGCGCGAGGTGCTCTATTCTCACGACGAGATGTGTTACACGCACCTTCGAGCCGGCCCCATCGCGAGCGCTGCATTCAGACGAATGATTCTCTTGAGTCGCACTTTAGTTCCTCTGTAGAGTGTATTTACCGCAAGTCTCTCTCTTTCGAGGAGGTTCCTTTCATAAAATCTCACCTATGAAGGACCATCGATCAAAGAGAGGGCGGCTCTTCTTTTCGCAGCTTTCACTCCTGGCGCATATGTATATTAGATAATAAGAGTAACGAGCACTCGGTATGCGCATAATTCGAGAACGGCCGGTCGATCCAAGAGAGATCGAG
This sequence comes from Pteromalus puparum, assembly GCA_012977825.3. Classification (NCBI taxonomy): domain Eukaryota; kingdom Metazoa; phylum Arthropoda; class Insecta; order Hymenoptera; family Pteromalidae; genus Pteromalus; species Pteromalus puparum. Next base: position 66,627,978 of record CM053168.1, read on the forward strand.
CGAATATACCGCGATGATGCATATAACGAAACGACGGAGATCTGGTCACGTAATACTGTGCATATAGGTGTGATAGAGAAAGAGCGTGCGCACGGGAGAACGAACTTGTTTTCTCGGGACACGCACGAGCGAGAGAAGAAAGAGAGTATAATAGCGATCGAAAGAAAGGAAACGAGAAAAACCGAGGCGAGAAACGAAAAAAAATTATATATACTTAGAGACACGTGGCAGGTACTACCACGAGCGCGGAGCGCCCGAATATTGCGAACGAACCCCCGGTTATTCGCGCTTAGAAGGCCGTATTGTATGCGCAGCGAACGCAGAGAGAGACGACGAAAAAAAAACGAGGAAATACGACGGCAATTTCCACTCTCTCTCTTTCTCTCCTTCTCTTCTGTGCGCGAGGCTGTTTACGACCCGATAGAGAACAAACAGGACCGACGCACTGCAGGACAGACGACGCACGTATATGTATACACATACGCCTGGAAAATTGGACGGAAAAAACGGGAGACGATGTGGCAGAAGAGACTGCGGAGCGAGAGAGAGAAGGATCGATAGCCGGACTGTGCCGCTGCTGCTCAAGTGAAAATATACACACACTGACGATATATAAGATGAAAACGAGTCGAGGTGTAATAATTTATTTTTTCACTGAATAATAGTTCGGAGAGTGGAATAAACGGGAATATGATATCTTGTAGAGCCTATGAATATTATAATTGCGCGAGTCGGCGTCGACGTCGCGTCCCGTCGCTGCGACACTCGCGCAGCTTCAAAAAGCAAAGCATATTAGTGCCTGTAGTCGTCGGGCCGCGACGTCGTCCTCGAAATACGAGACTCGCCATTCAGTAACGATCTTAACGTTTTATTTTTATAAGCGATAAACGCAGTAGACGTAAATTAGGGAGAGCGAGAGAAGAGGAAGGAACGTGTTCGTTAGCGACGTAAGTGGCGCTGCTGTACCTATTTCCGCGACCCCCGAGATCGATCAGAGATCGATCCCACATATTATATACACGGTCCTCCCGAACCTGCCGTCCTTCCATCGCTTATCTGCGGCTATTACCCTTTTTCATTTCGTTGCTTTGTCCCCGAGATTCTTGCCACGAGATCCGAGCCACGGGAGAGTTGCGAGAAATTTACAAAGAAACAAATTGAGTCGAAAATCAAAAGGCGAGAACGTTCGAAAAGCGCGGAGCAGTTATTGTAAGAATATCGAGTCTAGAAATATCGAAAAGCGTGGAATTTGGATGCACGCCTGCGAGACTGGCCGGCCGTCAAGATCGTCGGGAGAATTTCCGCTTGTACCAACGAGAAGAATAATCACGCGGCCGGCAAAAATTTACATCGCGCCCTTGAACAACAACGGAGTCGATATAGCACTGGCGCTCTAACGGCGTTAGATAATCGCGGCGTTACGTCGACTCTCCGACGAGCATATCGGAGTATAGAGAGAACATAAGAAGAAAGTCCGCGCCAGGGACGTCGCGCCGCTGCCGTGTGTCACGTTGGAATACCAGTCGTTGGCGCAGCTTCAAGGACGTCGTCGCGCCGGCGACATTCATTCGTGGCCGGCTCTCATAACGCTTGCAAAATCCGCATACTCTACTGCTCCGCGCTTTAAAATAGGTATAGCGAAAAATGGGTTTCGGGGGTATAGGGGTGTGCGTGTAGCGCGCACGCGCTCGCGCGAGGTCGATTCCTCGTTTGCTTGACGGTTTCACTGTAGCTCTGCACTCGCGCTTTTGTACATAATATAGGTGTGCGTGTGTGTGTTTGTGTAAAGTTACAATATAACGTGGTGGTATACTTGGAGGGAAAAAAAATTGTCACTTTTCTTTTGTACGGAAATTTTGAGTTATTCGCGAGAAGTGTTTATATAGATATCTACCTTTTGTTATTGCGGATATGATACATACTTTTAAAGTATATACGTTAATGTATTTTTTATGTAATTTTCTTCAATTTCTCTCGCGTTAAAATTAATTATTTTCTAATGGCAAGCGCGTCGCGTCGTTTTCTTTTTTATATATTTAATGCTAAGGAAAATATTATATCTATTTTTTATACTTTTTATATATTTTTTTAAGGGCATTTTTATACTTTTAAAAACTAACACATCATCTAGTCGTGCGTCGAGTATAATTGTTGTTATTGAAAATAATGATGCAAAAGCTGATCACGGAAAAATTGAACACACACACGCGCGCGCGCGCGTCTCGGCTTTAATACACGCGTGCGTAAATAAGTCGTGTATAGTAAGATTTGGATATAAAAAAAGAGTATATAAGAGGCAGAGCGACAGCGTCGCCGTCGCGTCGGGGAGAATCGACTCTTTCGCGTATATGAGAACGAAGGCGAGCGATATGTATACATGCGCGGGAAACGACAGGGCGAGGAAAATTACTAGGGAGCGATTGCAGCGGAAAGATATAATAAAATTACGACAAGCAGTACCCTTCTAGTTTAATATTCTCGTAAACTTAAATAAAGAAACTTGTAAACTAATTAACGATACGTACGACTGTGGTAGCTATGCTAGTACCTGCTATTATTAAAAAAAAAATAAAAACACAAAATAAAACACAAAAAAGAGGGAAAGGGTTACACACAAAGACGACATCACATACGATCAAGCAGAGCACATCGCCGGCTACTCGGATTCCCGCGCGCGAAAGAGAGTCAGAGAGAAAGCTCTAGTGCTTAAAATACTGTCGAACGTGCCAAGGCTCGTACTACGCGTGTGTTGGCCAATTCTGGCTCGGAGTTGACCTATAATGCGAGGGCAGTATCGATCTTTAAAAATAAAAAGAACGACAGAAAAGTGCAGAGTCCGCTCGCTCGGCTTGGCTCGTCGGCTTTTTCCGATCGGATTCTCTTTTCTGGAGCTCTCGAAATCGCCAGCAGGGCTTCCTCTTTTTTTCTTTTTCACCTGAAATTGAGGAACGACGTCTCATGAAATTCAAAGGCATTATAATTCCAACTGGCTTGAGGAAAAAGCACGACACCGCACGAGTCGAACGAGGAAACTCGTCGGAGGAAAACGAATAACACAATGAGTGACGCCGCGCTGCGACGGAAAAATCGAGAGGCATTTTTGCAATACATAATCGCGAATCAAACGGATCTCGGCTCGATAAACGTACATCCCGTTGAATATTACACACATCACGTACATACACACGCGCGCGCGCATATATGTAGACGAGACGGCTCAGCAAAGAATCAAACGCAATGTATACTCCTCAATAAAGAAACGAGAATAATCCGCCGTGTAATATGTGTAATAATGGAGAAGCATAAAAAGACGAAGCGCTTAAGGGAACCGGACACCTTGCGTATATACACGTAGGCTAATTGAGGTACTGAACGGAGACGATATTGAACTACATAATATAATGGTAACTTAAAAAAAAGTGGTCGTTAGTGATACATAAAAAAAGTAAAAATAAAAAACTGCGTCGCGGCGGCAAATCACACAGAACCTATAGTATTATATGTTTACGATAATAACGGAGTATGCATTATATATCATTGTAAATTTTCACGCCCTAATACTGAATGTATTCGTTGAGAAAAAATAATAATAATAACGAGGATGAAAAGAGCGGGATTCGTTACAGTATATAATGAGAATTAACCAAAAAAAACTGCATGCACTTTAATGAAAAAAATAATAATAATAATGATAACGATAATGATAATTACAGATGCGAGCTATACACCTTGTATACGTGCATTAAACACAGACACGCGACACACTTTCATGCGCAATATATACACTCTCTCATACACAGAACAGAGACGATGCTGATAATCTGTTTTTTTTCAAATATCAAGTGTCTAATAACTATAGCGATCGATATTGTCTACGTATATAAGGCGAATAAGAATAAAACAAAAAACTTTTGACGCAGAAAATAAAAAGGGCGGCGCGCAGTGTGTTACACGTAATACGGTATAATCTATAATGGAAATACAAAAAAAAAAAATAATAATAGTAATAATTGAACATAATTGCATATAACGCTATATTCTTATACTTAGGCCAAGGAAAAAAGATTTTACAGTCAGCGAGTGTGTAAGCCGATTTCGCGAGCTAAAATATTCACATCACACACACACACACGTATACACACACACACGCACACTATGAATTTTCGTTGCGCCGCGCGCGCGAGTAGGAATAAGCAGGAAGGAAACTAACTGCGGGAAAAACGCAATTTTCGACGGAAAACATTTGTTTTCGATTTCGCTCTCTCGAACGAAATCGAACGACGGGAGGACAGCTGCACACTGACAGTACGATATACAAAACTACACTGCGGATGAGTACGAGTACACCGAAACAAAAATAAATTGATTAATCAATTATAAACAAAGCAAAAAAAAAAATTAAACAAACTATCGATTATTATATATACATAATATACCGCGCGACGGTTTATAAAAGAATACACAGAGAAGAGGATGATATATAATTAGATTTGTATTTGACTAATAACATATATTTTTCAATACTTTAACTACTTGCTGTATGTAAACTATATAAATATATATTATGTATACAGAGAACAAGCAAAAATTGCACGGCGCTAGCATCCCTCGCGATATATACGAGTAAATATGAGCAACAAAAATTCGTATAATACAGAGCGACGCGATATCGGGGCTCTGCGCTGCGGCCGAGAGTATAATCCTTTATATATATGGTGTACACGCTCACACACACGGACACACGGAGCGAATTCTTGCGCGAAGGGAGGTCCGACTAAGCTCGAAAAGAGAGAACTTGCGAATCGCTGGCACTTCCGGGTAGCCGTGTGTATGTGTGTGCAAACCGCCCGGCGAGCAGCAAAGTGACCACAGCCCGAAACGCGCCCGCGAGAAATATATATATATATACTTTTTGTACCCCTTGAATCCAAGAGCAGCTCATTAATCGAGCGCACGTTATATATATATACAGGATATACGCGAAGCGGAGCGCGCGCGCTAGAGCCAACCCTTTTACTCTCTCCCTCAGACTGGCCTTTTACCCTATATATATATATATATATATACATACGTGTAGACATATAAACGTGTAACATCCCCCTTTTCCACTTTGAGCCCGCAATCTTCTACCGAGAGAATCAAGGTAACCAACCCTCGTCTTTGTATTACACGCTAAATTGTACACGAACAGAGAGATGTACACACACACGGTACATACACTTACACAACAGCAGAATTATATTTAGTGCGAGAGTATAATATTACATATGAGTTAGAAAGGAACGCGCGAGTGAGAGTGCGAGAGGTGACACTTTTGTCTACTTTTTTTATCCTGATGTTTCTATATGTATATCTATGCGCGCGCGCATATACCTACGAAGCGAGCGGCAAAAACACGTGGCAAAACGAGAGCTGTGCAACGTCTTTCTCTCCTTGTTTTGCATGCTTTTTAGTATTGCATAATGGTTTTTTATTATTCGTTTTTCGTTTCTCGGTTCTCTGTATTATACGTTCGTTCAATACGAGAGCATGATGACACTTGCTGTTGTTATACTGCATCGAGCGATTTTTCTCGTTTGTTTCTTTTTATCGCCTGTTGTGTTATTACTGTATTTTTCATGAGTTTGTCATTGGTTTTTAACTGTTTTCTTTTTTTATTTTTTATTACTACTACTATTCTTATTATTATCATTATTACGATATCAAACGACGATTATCTCACGCACGAAGCAAAAGATCGACCGTGTCCGAGACGGTTTAGTCAAACGAGTCGACGCGAGCGACGCAAGAGTCACGAGCCTACTGTCATTTTTTTTTTACTTATTAAGTTTTCTTTTTTCACCTTTACTACTACCACTATATAATATAGATGACGCATCATGTGTTACATGAACATTTGCTACCGTTACAACTACTAGCACTTACATTTGTATACCTGCGTTTTGTTTCATTTTTATTTTTACTATATTATATTTTTGTCCTCTAATGATTTTGTAATCGTGATGTATTTTTCGTTGGCTTTAGATTTTTGTTCCTTTATTTTTGTATATGACGATAAATGAGAAAGCAAAACAAATAATATACGGCGATGCGAAGCGCGTTATTATCGTACCGTTACCTATTAATTATTACTTTTATTATAAATATATATTGATGATATATATACTGCTGTACACTACTACAGTTGTTCTTATACATATATACATAAACATATATATATATTATTATATACTACATCGTGTATACCAAGATCAGCGTTAGTCCTAAGAATTTTTTCATAGTTTGTTATTGTTGTTTTGTATGATACTTGAATTATATAAATATATATATATATAATATAAATATATACATATTATACATACTATACATAACTGTATAAGAGAGATCGTCGCATGTGTCATAAAAGTGCGGGAGGACGAGCTGCTAGCACCTTTGTACTTTTATACGCACGCATGAGCGTTAACACACGCATATACATATAATATATATATAATATATTTTTGTTAATAATAATATAGTGATTTGATATATAACTGCACTAGAGAGTTGATTTTATTACTGAGTTTTATTACTGATTTTTCTCAATTTTTTTTTCTGTCTTTATATATTTTATGTATGTACGTCCTCTACGTTTTATATAGTTTTCTTGTCTCTCTCTCACACACGACTAAAAGTAAACAGAGTTATAACGAATAATCACGCAGACACGCAAACCGAAAAAATCAACAATATTACAATACAAAACAGATATATCTATTATATACAAAAAAAAAATCGAAAAAGAAACGAGTCAAAAGAGCAGGCACGCATGCAAAACAAAAATTAAAAACAGCTTGTACGGAACAGAGGAATATCATAATGAAAAGCGTATGTATTTTCATTTATACATGTAATGCGTATATGTGTATGGCATACATATATATATCAGTGGAATTCTGTATGTATTTCCGCATAAACAATATCGATGTAAACGCGAGCGTATACAGATCGATGTGCTTTATTGAGCTCAAGTACACAGCAGAGGTCGAGGCGATTCTTTTTCTCTGCCCATCGCGGAGACTTGCATACATGCCAAAAACAAATCGCACCTTGTTTATCTTTAGCATCAATATAACGTTTGTATAAATAACCGAACGATGAATTTTATACCGTGTCGAATATGAAAAGTATATATTTTTCATCTTTTCTATCGCAGAGTTATAACCAAAGAGTGTAACGAAACAAAAAAAAAGTGAATAATTTTTTACGAAGTGAGTAGTGTTCCGGCAGAGAGATCGCGCTCCTCGAAATCCCAATTTGTACTAGAGAATAGCCTATAAAAAATCCAAAGCGCATCAATCTGCATACGCCGCGTACGTATTATGTGCACGGCATCGTTTTTCCTTTTCGAGCAAAGCGAGAGAGAGAGAGAGAGAGAGCGAGCGAAATAATAAGCTCCGATAAAGAGAGGCGACGTATTAGCGCGAGCGCTTTCCGCTTTATATATATATGACGATATAAATATGAGTATATATGTATATGATATATGATATATAGTGGCGGGAGGCGCCGTAATTGTGGCGCGTGCGCACCGCCGCACCCGAGCGCGAAATGTTTCTTGAAAAAAAAATTAATAATTATAATAAAACTAAAAGTAAATTTATCGAACTACGCGGATCACCTAGGCTCTGACCGTCTGTAACGATAATATTATAATAATTACATATAATATTATATATTTAAAGAGTTAAGGAGTAATAACGACATACACCACACATAATCTACGACTCGCGTTGTAACATACTTATATAATTTTGTAAATTATTTTTTGTATTTTTATATCGAGAAAAAGAACACATTAATGGAATACATTATAAACACACACGGAAGTTATTATATTAGCGAGTGTGAAATATATGAAACACGAGATGAAAAAGAAATGAATAAAGATTAAAAAGTTATTGAAAAAAAAAAACAAAAAAAAAATGGCATTGTGGAAGAAATTAATACATACATACACACACGATAATATATCCGACGATAATGACGATGTTGCGCCGCAAGTGCGACAACACGACACATCACACTCTGTGGCTATATCCGAGTTCTATATATGAAACGATACACATATACTACGTTTATCCGTACGTCTGTCGCGTGGTCGTCGTCGAAAGACACGAAAAAAAAATGGCCAACGGAGAGCCGGCTGACGATGCATGAGCATATATGAGTATGTATAAAGAGATCACGAGCGAAAGAGGCGACACGGGATGGAGAGTCACGATTCTTTTTTTTTTTCGTTTATTTCTCGAAGCTCATATAACTTGTATTACCGATCGCTATAACAAAAAGAGTTTGAACAGAGACAAAACAAAAAGATACCACAGATGAGTAAAGGCACGACGATAAAGCTGTTGAAGTATAATAATTGTGCAGAGGAGTAGAGAACAACACGCCAAAAATAAGAGAAAACTCGACGAGAACAAAAAAGCAGTAATAAATAATAATTAAACGTCAAAGGCTCATTCGAACGACGCCCCGCCATCCTCTGGCTATTTTTCGGTGCAGCGCGCTGTATCGGACATGAATACTCTCCATATCGAGGGAACAAAAAAACATACTTAGAGAAAGTGAGCACCGAATAGTACAAAGGAGGGTGGCGCCGGCAGCCGCTTCCTGGATCGACTCTGAAATTCGCACGAGAAATTCTACCTAATCAAATATACCCTTATTCGGAGATGAATACACGAGAAAGCAAAACGAACGATCCTTTTTTGATACACACGAGCGCTAAAATAACGTACGAGATTTTTGTATTCTATAAATCGTATATACACCCGCGACACGATGATCCAGGAAGTCGTCGGTGAGGTCGAGAGCAGGGCGCCTGGTATTAGTACACACTAGTTTTTCAATTGGCGGCGCCCAATTAGTTGTTGGAATTTTCGTAGCCTAGGCAATACCTCCCGCGTTAGTTTTGTGAATGTTGTCGTTCCTCTCTCACGTTTATAAAAGAAAAAAAAATACAAATAAACCTAAAAAATAGTGGCGAGAGAGACGCGCGCGCGCGTTAATTCGCAGCAAGTTTTACTCGGTTCTCTCCGCATAATATTACTTGTATAACGTATATATTACATATATATACGAGCGCGCAAAGCCTCGATCATGTGTATCTTTAGGCGTGACCACTCGCGACCGCGCTAATAACTCTTTGTATAGTATTTTTCTATAACGACCGCATTGAGAGATCCGTATGTACATTTGATTACGTACTCGAGTCAATCTGCGTATAACGTTCGAGCATTATTTTGGATCCTGATTTTTCATATTTCCTACATATATACTGTATAATCGTGTAAATCGATATTTACGTAATCCGTTCGTTAGTTTCAAGTGCTTGTTTATTACACGACTTTGTGTTAGCATTATCAGAGCAAATTGGCATATATGTGACTTCGAATTTCATTGGCGGATATATGACGAACGAAATGCAACCCGATACAAATTCATATTATACGAATATCGAATCGCGAATAATGCTAGCAAAAGTGAAGTATAAACAAACAGAGGGATTAAGCGCTCGTTCAGTGTAGAGAGAGAGAGAGAGAGAGAGAGAGAGAGCATCAATTATGAGAAAAACAAAATAACGCGTGATTATAGTACAAATTGGAACAACGTAAGTTGGGCTTAAAAGTATAACCTTATTGTAACCGAAACTAAAAAGAATAACTATATATGAAACTTTGTAATCCACACAGCCCATCTCTATTTTCTTACAAAAAAAGATACGAAATCGCGCGTCTCCGGAGCAGTCGCGCGAGTGGTCACGCCCGAGCTTTGGCAGAACGCGACGTGCTCTTCTCGATTCGGTGTTGGTAGCAATGATTTTTCAAACGTCGTTTTTTCTAATAGAGAGAAAAAGAGAGTACACTCTACCGCAAACATTGAGAGAAACAAAAAACAAAACGAAGGCATATGTAACGCATTACATCTATATCCGCAAGGCACGAATTGGCGTGTGAAGCGAGCAAAGCAAAAACCAAAGACGAGCAAACAACGGCGAACAGCAAAAAAAAAAAAAATGGAAAAAAATAAACATTAGCGGAAAAAAAGACGTGCATCAGAGAAAGAGGAGCGTCGCCCCTACACGTCGTCCACGCGCGACCGCATATTAAACGCAAACACACGTATACAAGAGCGCATGGAAACAGTATTCAAGCTTCCTGCTATTTGGCGGTGAGGCGAACGTTTTTTTATACACATACGATATAAATTTAAGCGCGACTCTTATCCAAAGTCCGCGCGACTGCAGCGCGTATAGTCGTCGGGTCGCGCGCCGACGGGGCCGACGCTCCTCGAGTTTATATATAAAATAATTACGATGAGCGAGTATAAGAGTATGCGAGGAATGAATTCGAGAGCAAGTGAGAGACGAGGCGAATGTCGACGATGATCGGAGAGAGAGCGAGAGAGAGAGAGAGACGTACGTTAAGACTCTTCGTTGAGAGACGATAAAATTAATTAACGATTTACCACGTGATGTATGGATAGTAGATAACAAAAAATTTTGATCTATAACATAGGTATTTGCCACAATATTTAATATGTGAATGATTATATATATAAATAGTATATATAGAAAGAAAGAGAGTACGATATAATATCATGAAATTATTATTCTTTGTTACTTCTTTATAATTAAAACGAATAAAAAAGCTATTGAATAAAAAAAAAATCAACACGCATAGGCTTCTTTGACGGCTTCTCTCCGAACACGCACGGTGTGTCTCGCGGGCTCGCACACTATAAGCATCGGCGCGAGTCTCCGCTTTGGTGGCGGGAAAAATTTGAACAAAAACTTGCAAGCTTTCTGTCACCGAAGTGGTCACTTGCGTCGATGTATGTATATACCCAAAACTCATCTTCTCCGTTATGTATACTGGCCAGCAGTGCCAGCCTTTTATTTTTCATTCCTCTCGTTTTACGATACGACTTTTTCTCTTTTCACTGGCAAGGACAGGCGAGCGTTGCGCGCGACGATGATGAAACGTCCGCGATATCGGCACGCGTGTCCTTGAAATTGGAGAACGTGACTTTTTTTATTTATTGCATGTCTCTATACTCTTATGTGCGTATACGTTAATTTACTTTTTCTTTTATTGTGTATTAGTTTAATTTAAATATACTATATTTCGATGTTTTAATTTATATTTACAGCTTCTGCAATTTTTACAAGTATATATATATATGTGTTTCCATCCTGTACAATTTCATTAGCTCGAAAGAAACGCGCAACACAAGCACATACCCTATAACTACTCGTTTGTAATTGACGAACAGTCGAGATACTATAGTATTCTCGTAATATTCGGGAGACACGCTAGCGATTTTTCAGCCGTAGCCAGTCGACTGCGGAGATGGCAGATGAGGTGGTGGTGGTGGTGAGCCAGTAAATTCCGAGCAGTTCACGATCGGCTCGCGGTGACTCGTTCCATTCCATGCAGGCATAAAGCGCCGTTCGAGAGAGAAAAGAAGAAGAAGGAAAAAAAAAAGCAATTCGCCGACTAGGCGTAATCCGAGTTACGCGCAGTATTCACGCGACTCGCTGTTCTACACAATCTTGGCATTGCTCGGTGGTATCGTGCTGCTGGGGATCGTTTTTCTTTTTTTTTTTTACTGATTTCCTTGAAATACGTATAGACTCATACTTTTAGTGTGTTTCACAGTAATTAGTCGTGATTTTTTACTTGTTCTTTTACCTTTTTAATTTCTTTAAATGTTTTACGTTCTAAAATTAAGATTACTGGTTGCATAGATTTTAGACATGTCATGCAATTCACTGTGCTGTGCGACAGCGTTCTTTATTACTTTCCAAACAAGATGTGGCTGCATATACATTTATTCACACGACAATATATACTTTATCTCGCATTTCAGATACAGAACAATGGCCGAATGTGAGACTGAAGAGATCGTTCTATACTATGTGTGTATACAACACTTTTAGTTGAAACTGCGAAAGCAAACAAAATAATTAGCAGCAGACGCATATACTATATACTTGTGCTGTTTGACGTTTCTCGCACACGATTGGCTTTCAATTCTGTTTTTATTTTCTGGAGCTATATACTTGCACGAAATGTTATGATTAAAAAAAAAAAAAACGTTAAAAATCATCAATCATCATCTTCATCGCACGACAACTCGAAAAAGACACTCGCCCGACTGGTCACTCCGTGCGAGACGGAAGTATATAAAAAGCGAGAGATCAATGGAGTTTCCCAAAGGAGTAGCCGGTGTAAGAACATAAACCCCTGATTCTTAATGATTAGACATATTTTCCTTAGAATTTAGTGGAATTATCGTTCTCGTATATAGTTGACGTGGCTGAGAACTGCGTTTCTGTGATCTATTGTGATGCTTTACATGAATTCAGTCAAAAGTCTATATTGTATGATTGCAGATTCAAAATAAGCTGATGTATACAATTAAAATATAATCTAAATTTCTCGCGCAACTATATAACCGATGCGCGTACGCTGTTTATTTTGATATCGCTCTCTCATTAAAAAAAGTATCCTTCTTTCGGTGGGACGATTGAAAACCGACTAAAATTTTTCAGAAAATAAAATATATCGATGCGAGAAGGGAATGATTAGATAGTTTTTGCGCGACTGTATAAACGGCTACGAGAAATAATAATGAAAAGTATAAAAAAGAAACTATATTTAAAAAAAAAAAAGAATGAGTTATATATTTTTTTTACCTCGAAAGGAGTAGGTTCTAACGGCGCTAAGTGTGTGCTACATTATACGTGTACATATAAGTATATATAATGAAAAAATATATCGAGAAGACAAATTATTGCAAGTATGTATACATAAAAACACATATATATCTAATATATATATAAACGTGAATTGTAAAACTTCTATATTTTACGTCGCTCTGAAGACCTTTGGCATTATAACGATTTTACCATGTGTATAGGTATTACGATGGATTTTATATTCTAAAGTACGGTACTTATCTATAAGCAGAATAAAGCAAAAAAAAACGTACACACACAGCATTACTCACAAGTGTAGAATTTGTAAAAGTAGGTACGTTTAGACACAATGTAGTCATATCTTCGACTGTCGATATATCGATGTGCAGCAGACGCGTTTGATGTTGGGTTTGGGAAAAGGAGATTTTCGACAAAATATACGTCGTTCCGATGTCAATAAACGTACTTATATATAGCTACAAGACGGGTAAACGTCGATCCTTTTGTTCAGAAAACTGCATAATTTTTTCCTCAAACTAATACATATAAAGTTGAAACGAGCTCTAAGTGTTTAACGAAAATCTATGTCGTGTTTCGTTGAAAGAACTTTTGTGCCAAATCTTAGTATATTGTAAAGTATACTTATAATTATACGCAAAAGAGCATTACGTCACTCGGACAAAGCAACGAGGCTATATATTCTTCGATAAACCGACGGGATGATTACAAAACGCATATATGATTGGAAAACGGATTGGGAAAACGCGCGCGTGGAGGGAATCTAAGTAAAATACCTTTTTTCACGAATTTTAATACTGGAGACGAGGCGTACCCTCGTCGCTCGTAGGTATTCTACGTAGTCCAAAAAGATGATGACACGTGCGCCGTCGCGCGTATAAATACAAATATTATTTATTAAGTACCTAGCTCGTAAGGATGCGCGAAACACATACAAAAAATTAATAATTATACAATATAATATATATGAACGTGCGTGCATTTATAAATAGAGAACTATATATATGTAACAAATAAGAGAAAAGAAATAATATATGAGGTAGGATATACACATCAACATTATAACGCTTAGATTATTATTATAGCAAATATATGAATTATAAACAGCAGCATGTTGGTAGAGGGAATAGATTAAACGTAATTTTCTACGAGAAGATTTTTTGCGAACTGAGTGTGTATTTTTTTAGCGGTGATATAAGTACCCGACGACGTCGAAAGAGACTATACACGATGAGCCACCAGCATTACGCGCGCGCCGTGTCGACGCGATACGCGATCGTTACTTTTGATTGATGTGACTTATTCCCGTTAACCGAACGACTCTCAAAGTTTCTGTTATACATGCTGGAGGACAGAGGCGGAGAAAAATTACGGAAAGAGCCGATACGCGGTAATTTACAACAAACGAAACGTTACTTACCCACACACGCATACGCACTCGAAGGTTGCAATTATTCAAAAAGCAATGATTCTTTGAATTTTATTATCAACGCGCTGAGACGTCACACGTAGAGAGAGAAAAAAAAACTGCTTTTTCGTAATATAATAGACACGTTTTTCTAAAATAGCCTATAATGATATGAACAAAACAGATTTCGATTCTAGGTGCTTGTCGATTACTTTGGCGACGCGATCTGGAAAAAATTTTGTAAATAAAAACGCACACGCGCTATTATGCAGCTGTTTCAATAAATTCAAGCAAAATATTTAAAAAAGAGAAAACATCGCAGAGAGACACTATATAACTTTTATATACACTCGCGTGTACGACTAAAAGAATCGAGCAATAACTTTTTTTAGCGACTGTAGAGTAGAGGGCAGGGAAAAAAAACCGAGTACCTAAAACCAGAGTCGTATTAGACGTTCTCGCTGAAAGGAAAAATCCAAAAAAAGTATAAAGCTAGCTTCTTCAACGCTGAAATGCACCTTCGAGCTATATAAATAACGATATTGTAATTGTATAAAACCCAACCGATCATAACCGACGACGTACATAACTATATGCGCAGAACGCAGAAAAATGATAGAGCAGCCTTCAATGCGGTGCATGCAACGTGCATAAATAATTGTGACGTGACAGGTTACTTTCAAGGTTCCGACGAAGAAGCTGCATAACCGTTCGGCTTTGATAATCAATTGTTTGAAGAATATAAAATATCCGTTTGCGATTGTTTTTATGGAGCTACTCTTGGACTCTTCGCGCGAGCGTATAATTTACTTTGAAAGCTTGAACAATCAAATGTCGCATTTGATGCGTTTTTACGCTATGAGCGCACTTTTTCCCCTATATATTTTTTATCTTTTACATAATTTTCGACGCTTTCAGTGGAATTACATAAAATATGAATATTCGATTTTTCGCTACGCGGTATACGAGACATACGTAAAGTGCATAATCAAAATGTAATATGAGCGATGTGACATCAGTATTTTTTTAAAACGCAAAGCCAAAGGTGTATTGAATTATTTTCTACACATGACATAACGAAGCTATATAGTTTTGTAAATTAGCGCGTCGTTTGTATACAACGCTTGAATCAAAATACTCAATTTTTAAGAATCCGCAATAACTAAAACGAGACTAGAAAAAAATACCAACCCTCGAAGTCGTTTTGAAGATACACAATGTATAACGAAAAAGGAGAAAAATAAAAATTATTATCCACACTCGAGAAGCCAAGATTCGATATCGCACCAAATGTCTTCGCGACCTCGTCATCGATCGAAAGTAATGCTAAACAAATTTCATTCCGCATCGACGCGTCTTTTTCGAAGAGCTCAATCTATACTCATCCTATGCAAACAGGAGATATGTATACTCGTTAAGATAATGTAACGAGAGATATTAAAAGAAAAACGATAATCCTTCTGTCCATAGAGGCAATATATACCGTATTCTTGAAGAATAATAAAGTAAAAACTGTTCTACGCGTACGTGCTCGACGGAGGCGAGAAAAACGATGAAATATGCTTATAATATCGTCGCGAAGGCGCGAAAAAAAAAAGAACTGTATACACTCTCTCGCGTATGTATGAGAATTCTTTAGCTCTTGTGTCTGACTGGATGTGACGTGTTGTACGAAGTTTTCAATATGCGACTTTTTCCGCGCCGGTGTTTTTCGTAGAGCTTGCAGTTGACTTTTTCAGAAAAACGGTTTCGCGAAATCTTTAAAAAAAAAAAAAAAATTCACTTTCCAATGGTTCACTCAAAAAAGTATTATGTAGCTGTAATATCACGATAAGTTTTGAATGTTAAACTATGGGCTCACGAGAACAAGTGAGTTCATAATTTGAATTCGATCACTTGCTGAGCGCCCGTATACTATATATTTTTCAGGAAGATGAGCTAAAACAAAAAAAAAAAAAGTATTCTTGAATGTTATAGTTGGCGTAAGAAAAAGATAAACGAAAGCCTACGTGAAACCCGCCGTACCTATATAACACATACCTGTATTACCTCGTAATAAGAGTCTCTGTTGATTCGATGTCGTATTATATTGATCCTCCCGAAAGCCCCTTAAACAAATCACTCAATACTTCTCTTTTATATTTACTATGAATGTGACGTAACAACGTTCGATAATCGATGTTTTTAGCGTATAAACTTAAACTTAAAAACAGGAGTACACTTATGATTACTGAAGTAAATAACGTCGAACGTCTCAAATGCGCAGCTACACGATTGTACATGATCTTAAAGTTACGAGCGGCGACGAGATACGCAAGCAATCTCAGTCGCCGTTTTAGATGAGAGAAAAAATAATAATATAGCTTATAATTAAGCCAAAAGAAAAAACTTGAAATAAACAGATTTATAGTACTGACTATATTTGATTGGCGATTATTAGATGCAACAAAATTTCAATCACGCGCGCATTCATACACTATTAAGATTATTATCATTATTACTCTTGTTAACTTTTTCACGCAAGCTTGACCCTCCTGAGACACACACACACAATTGAACTGAATTATGAATCGATAGTTTTGTTACGTCATTCGAACAATGAAGATTTATGCTTTGTCAAAAGGACTTTGTAAATATAAGTATACTGTATAAATTCCAAGTTTTTATAGAATTATTAGTCCGTAAGATTACGCATTATGATATATAGTTTGTATAATCTAATTTTTAGTATTGATGAAAGAATTTAACGAAGTTCTAGACTTCCTTTAATACACTATGAAACTTTTCTAAAATATATTACTTAAAGATATATGAATATTACAAGAAAACAACTAGTTTTTTATCGGTAGCGTATGAAATGTTTGTAAAACTAATTTGAACTAAAGTTTGTAGAGGCAAAGTTATTCTCAAAGAAATTGTTAAGTTTATAAACTATATTATCATTATAATAAGATATGTAGAAAGTATAAGTTTCATAAAGATACGATCCAAATTGTATTTGTCTAATTTTCTAATGATATCGTACACATATTTAAACCACGTCAGACTAAATTACATTAACTTTTGTAATAACACAACCTATCGACAAAATATCTACGATACAAAACCTTTACTTTAAGAGGGTTGAACTTACTTTCTACGTATTTTACGTCTCATGACAATGTATTATCAAGATCTAAATCGCGTTTCTCTTCTTCGAGGATTATAATATCTGAAAATCGTCACTATAGCAAGCTCTTTATACTTTTCGCGTCGATGACTACATAATACTGGCTTTTTTCCTAACAATATATAAACCTATATGCTCAAAGGAGGCAAAACTTTACGTTGCGATCATCGCAATTACAGTTATATTCGCACCAATTAATGAAACAAAAAAAAAGTTCGAAGATTCACCGAATTTTACGATACTCTCTATACTGTAGATGATGATGATGAGGCGGAGAATGGATCTGATTATATTCATATTGTTCTTTGAGCTGTATACTGATTCGTGATACAAAAAAAACGCATAATGTATACATTATGGACGCGGCGACAATAATGGCGTTAAGACGTCCGTGATTAATATACTGAAAAAAACACCTGCATATCAAAGCGCGCAGAGCTATTTAAGTGACATACGGTGTGTACAGTGGATGGTAAAGTTGATCCGATTAGTTGCATTTTCGATGGATATGATTGGAAATAGCTTGTCAATACTTCGATGACGATGGAAAAGCGAACAAAAAATGATTGCGATATTTTTGCCGGATCAAATATTGTATGTCAACAATCAATTTGAAAATTGCAATATTTGACAATGCTGTTGGTCAATACAAGCCTCGATCGTCGGATTAACTCTGCGCTTTCCACTGTTGCGAAATACACGAAGAAAAAGAACAAAAAAAAGAGCGAGAGAAAGAGAAAATAAATCTTCAAAGAGTTTTGGCCTAATCTATGTGTCACATCGATGTGTTACCTATATCTTTATCTACTTACGTCACCGTCAATCTACGTAATATTTAATACAATATAATCGTGCGACAGACAGTTGAGTTATATCCAGTTGTATCAAGTAAAAAAAAAACAAGACACATACACAAACACTAAACTGTGCGTAAAGCCAGTGTATCTCACCTTGCAACGCTATTACCTTGCGTGCAGACTTACGATCTATATGAGCATATTAAATACTATACAGTGTAAGCGCGCGAACATAGTTACATCTGCAAATGACGCGCGTATAACACAAACTTTACACACACATAATGCATTTTTAATGGAGAAAATCATGCACTAACTCTCCTATGTAACGCTGATATACTGTCGACTGCGATAACAAAATACATGCTGCTTCGATGTATTATTATCAATACCGTTATTAAAAAATATCGTTCAAAGTCCGCATGTGTACTATGATCAATTCATGTTATTGATTTATTCTCCAACGCAATAGGTGCAACATTTTTCAGATTTCGAAGATCAATCGCTTTGACAACTTTTCTTGATGAATTCGTTGGAACAGTCACGAGACGATACAACCAAATTTATCATCTGTGAACGAATAACTTCGTCGCCCTCAGAGCACACACTAGAAGATGAAAACAAACTATGCGTATTGCAGATGAAAACGAAAAGTAATAAACAAATCATTGCTGTTGCTGTAAGTATATGATCAATGAGATTACAACGCGTACAATATTCGTCAGTAAAATGAAATACGAGACTTATGATTGCCATAATTAGTATCCATATTTAGTGTTGCGTTGCCGTAGAAAGTAAACCTAACCATCGATTGGATATTAAAGCTCTTTTGATTAATTATTGTAAAAGAATAAGTGTAGATGCGAGACCGTTCAACGGTAATTATATAAAAGAAAAACAATATTGCAATTATACTTTATATTTCTACTACGTATACCTAATATATATCTTAGTGAGAATCGGAAGTTTTTTCCATCCCGTTGAGAAAAACAAGCAAAATATAAAGAAAAAAAATTGAATATATATGAAGTGAATAAATATGTATATCTATACACATGTGTATAATAGTCTATAATTTTTCATATTGTTGTACGAAATTTTTAAGTTTATATTAAAATGTTTTGTGCATTCATAAAGGAGTATTAAACGTTTGTCATTCATTGAAAGTATCTTCCGCTACAAATCCTTTTACAGCTTCATCTCACGCACCATTTGTTACAATTAATTTTCTCGAAAAACTTTGTTTCTTCGATTCTCCAAAAGGAACCAAATTAAAAGTTATACTGCATTAGTCATATGTCAATGTTATCAATTTATTTCTTAATTAAACGTTACATCTTACAAAACGTAATACGAACTTTAAGATCAAGGCTAAATTTGCGCCACATTTAAGAGAATGAAAATATAGAAACGTTTTCGTTGATTTTACTGCTATACACCTTTTATGTATACTTTGTCACGGATTATTAACAGTGTTGGAAAGAGGGGATTACTGGCTTGACAGTTTACATAAATTTTTCAATCGTTCGTGCAGTCATCTTACTGCAGCCACGAAGATCCACAGTGAATTCGTATTATTCTCACAAGTTTCTTTTTTACAATAAATAAATATTTGCTTCCGTTAACGATATCTTTCAGATATTATTGTAGATTTTGTACAAATAATTTTTATAATAGTCTACAATACTTGTATACTTTAACATGTCTGTATAATAAAAAAACATATATTCGTCATAAAGCTAGTCGTATCAACGGAAGATCTGAATTAATTTTTTTTTTTTAATAACTACACATTCTTCTTATAAAAAAGTTTACCTTAATAATTAACACACAATTTCCTTTTAATTTATTCAAATGCTTGATTTTTCTTAATTTCAATGTAACGAATCTACACATAATTACTGAAAGACACTATGTAAAACAAAAGTTTTAAAATGAATGAAAGATTATAATGAATATTCATAAAACTAGGCGACGCATTCGGAATACTATTCTAAAAGGTTAAAGTTAGTGCTTTAACTATTTTTTACGTTCTATTTACATAAACTTGTGCTACTAATATCGCACGGTAGAGAACGTAATCTATTCAGTATATGCAATACTTATTTTTTCTTTTGTATTTTTATATAAAAAATGTTGTCTTTTTTTATTCACGAGTCAAGCCGAAATTAATATTAAATTGCTAAAATTTAGTCCAATTTCGCAAATTTTGTCATAAAATCCTACATAAATTATTTTTTATTAAAAAAAGTGACAATGTAATGTACAAGTATGGACTATTTTGGTGAAATTCATGAAGATCGGATTATTATTACCTTATGAAGCGACAAAATCTACGATTAGAAACTATATTATTTGCTACACAAACCGGTTGAACTTAAGAATAATGGACTTGGTTTATATTTCGTGTTTGCATCAATAAAGATGCAGATTTTAGTGCTTTGTAAAACATTTTGTTATATCATTTGAAAATATTTCTACTTTTTTGCGAATTAAATTACATTACAGTTCATATATCTGCATACGAAATAAAATAAATTTAAAGAAAATGTCACCCATTCTAAAAAAATAGTCTCCGAATGCTTAAAAGTCTGACATCGTCAAGCTCCAAGAACCTCACACAACGTGCCTGTATGGGTTCCTCTATGAATCTAACTCAGAAGATATTCTTATCTCACAATAGTTTTCTCTTACTGCCCCCTATGACTTGTTATCGTGGAACTTGAGATAGTGAATCTTTAGTGCTCGCAAATTAGGATACTTGACTTTGCACTTGGGACAAGCTGTGCTCTGACAATTCTTTATAGTATAATTCGTCAGATCCGTCTCAGTCCAAAGAGTACTCTTGTCCGCCCCGGATTGGAAGATGGCCTTGTGCATGGCTAGCATATGCTTGGTCATTGCTGCTCTGGAGAACACGTGCCTGTCACACAACAGACAGTTGAATATCATGCTCGAATGCGTCGTTTCGTGGTTCTTCAATGAACTAAGGCTGCTGAAAACTAGTTTGCAGCCCGGTGCGTAGCACGGGAACGAGGCTCCTTTAGTCTTGTGCTTATGGGCGAAATGCTGCTTCAGATTAGAAATTCCAGGGAATTGTTTACCACATAGATTGCAGGCGACAAGACCTTGGCTGCTAACGACCGGCACGCAATCCTTCTGCGGCAGAGCCGGACTTTTACTGGAACTAGCGGATTGCTTGTGCGCAAGCTGCTTGTGCTGGTAAAGTACACTCATATTCGGGAATATCATATTGCAAATGTGGCAAGTAACCGGTCTCTTCTTTAAAAGTTGACCATGAGCGCCATGTGTTGGTAGACTTGAGTAATCTATCTCGGGAGGCTCGTCTTTGATTTCAGGCATAGGATCCGGCGGTGGATGATGCACGAGTGCTGTAGTCGTTATTTTCTTTGAAGCCTGCATCTGTGAACGCGCTGCGTTCTGATGACAAGGTGAAGCTTTGTGTCGCCTTAGTGAAGCTTCGGTGGCGAAGCTCTTTTGGCAAGCGTGGCAGTAATGACGTCTGTTTTGTAGCGAATGCAAGTTCATCATGGTACTAGCGGGCAGGGCCTTGTGCAATTTCTTATGACGCAAGAAGAGCTTACGATTGCTGTAGTACTTACCGCAAACGTCGCAACAAAAAGACTTTTTAGGGGCCTCAGAAACTGGGACTCTGTTATTAATCGGTCCACTGAGAATGGGATTCTGAGCATGCCACTTCATGTGACTCTCTAATGCTTCTTCGTCTGGGAACTTGTTAGTGCAAAGTTCACACTGCAGATCTGTTGTGAAGGTTTTCTCAGGTTTGTTGCGTGCACAGTGGACGTCCCAAAGATGTTTCCTCAGCATCTCCACGTCAGCAAAGCGATCGTCACAAACCTGGCATTGCAAACTTGCGAGGGCACTTAGCTGCCTCTGGGATGGATTGTTAGGAAAAGACTTTCTAGCCTTGGCTGGCTTTGGTATAGCCGACGTCATCGTGTAGCCAGGAGAACTCATAGCCTTCTCGTTGAGACTGGCGTTTTGGTCGACTTTCAATCGGTAGTTGGAACGTAAATGCCAACCACGATGAGTCTTAAGAGACTGTTCCTCACGGAAGCTTTTACCGCAGATGTCACATGCGTAACCACGCGCGGTTACAATAGGCATTGCACGGCGGGGAGCCGGTGGAGCTGACTGTCGCATAGCACTGGGTTGCGCACGTTCGTAATTGCTCTCTTTGTGGACATTTTGACAATGAAGAATAAGATTTCCTTGGTAGGTAAAGGTCTTCGGGCACTTCGGACACTGCATTAAAGGTTTGCCAGTCGTAGCAGAAAACTGGGGTGTCGGTACAACCTGAAAACAAATATTTTAATTACATGAGCTATTGTATTAATTTAATTCTAATGTAATAATGTATATTTTTATCAACCTGTGGTGGTGTTTGTGACTGATGAGGCATTTGAGATGGATGCATTCCATGAGACGACAATACATGCTCGTCGTGAGCTTGGGATGACTTGAAACGTCGCTTACAAATGTCGCAGCTCCAGCGGCGTTTCAGGTTCTTGATATGCAAATTCTTCTCATGTCTTTTCAGATTCGCATAGTTAGAAAAGTTTTTACCGCACGGGTAGCAATGATGGAATTTTCCTCCTGGATCAGACGTAGCTGACATAGACGACTCATTCATACTGCCCTGCGAGTTGTACTCGATGCATGAGCTATTGGCATTCTGCTCGGCCGCGTCATCAATGCCGTGCTCCTTCATGTGAATCTCGAGAGCTCCAGAGCTGCTAAACATGCTGCGACATATGACGCACGAGTAGATCTTTACCTTCAGATGGAGATTGCGATGCTCCGTGAGTTCAAGTTTTGTAGCGAACCTTTCGCTGCAAAGAGCGCAATTAAATGGCTTTTCACTGGCGTCCAGAGGATCTTCAGAGGCTTTCGTGTCGTTCAACACCGAGCTGTCATTCTCCAGTTGCTGCTGATGTTGCTGTTCATTTGCGACTTCATTGACGTTCTCTTTGTCCTTTGGGAAAACGCGATGCGTCTCATGATGAGTAAGGTATTCATCTGCTGTGGGGAATCTTGCGTGGCACGTAAAGCAAGTGATCTCACGCTTCTTGTGATCGCTGAACACGTGCGAGTAGAACTTTTTGTACACAAGGTAGGTCATGCTGCAGTGAGCACATCTGTAGGACGTGCGAATATTTTCTGCCAGAGAAGAGCACAGTTCGCGATGCTTGAACATGTTCGGCTTGTACCTGTAGATCATACCACACAGGTCACAAGTGTGGTTGTGAGCTGGATCACCATTCATGTATGGTCCTGCGATTTTGTTAGTAATGGAACGTTTTGAAGGCGAAGACTCCGCTGTGGGAGCTAGTGAAGGCGTGGCAATAGGATTTAATTTTGGTGGAGATCTCAATGGTTGCTGGGCCAGCTGTTTGTGTTGCTTATCAGCATGCATAGCTAAATGCGTTAACAATTCCCTGCGATTAGCAAAAGGTCGAAGACACATGTTACATGTAAAGTACTTTTCATTGCCTCCTTTGGGCACTACAAGAGCGATTTTCATAGCACATTCAAATGATGCACCGCAATGAAGTTTATACATTGATCTGTCAGAGAACTCAGTAAGGCAAGCAATGCAAGTATATGGTCGTAAATCGGGCATATGCTGTCTGATATGGTTTAAAGTGTGTCTTCTATCGAAGAAAGTTTGTTTGCACGAGTAGCAAGAGAAAGTTTTCAACTGTCCAATGATGCTCTTTTGAACTGGTGTTAGAGGATCAGTTTTTATCATCTGCTCAAATTCCGCGTCTTCGGGATTACTTTCTTGCTGAATTTCTGCAGAGAGTTCCGCATTGTCAGGATGCTCAGAGAGTTTTGATTTTTGCTTGTTCACTGGTGGTGGATTCACAACTTTGACCACTTCATTTGATCCTAAACTGTTGACAATGCCATGGTACCGAGACATATGTTGCATGAATGAGTGTTTAGAATGCAAGTAAATTTTACAATGCGCACATTTTTTCTTGAATAACTTGGCTCCTCTAAAGTGCGTGTGAGGTCCACGCCGATATTTCTTTCTTGCTGCAAACCTTCTTGCGCCAAATTTTTCGGTAGAATCTGCCTCCATTATTCTGTCAGTGTCCACATTATTGGCTGCCACTGCCATTGGGTTGATTAAAAGTTCTCCACTATTTACTGATTCTATATCCACATTGCAATCATCTTCATCTTCTGTATCTAGAGGTTCACTTTTGATTTGCATCTCCTGAAGCATCTCTTTATCTGCCTCACCAGCTTTTGAGGCTTTCTCCAGTTCTGGACCAGTGTTTGGTGCAGCGTTAGTTTCTGAGTCAACATCCATACCATTCTGTCCATCATGATTGGTCTAAAAAAAAAAAAAAAATACAAGGACATTAATGCAAAGTAAAATATGATTTACATTAGAAATAAATCATGCATTCAAGGGAACATACAGCAGTAGATTCATTATGTGTATTATTTGGAACACCTTCATCCATTGGCTCCTCTTTTATGGTCACCATTGGCTAAAATATTATTAATAAACTTGTGTTACGAATAATTGGAGAGCAACATGGGAACCATTACTCAACAATGTAATAACAACACATATCCAATCAAAGATTAAGATTGTGCAACTCACCACAGCTGCCGGGTTTTGCTTTGATATCAGCCATTGTTGGAGTTTTTCCTGGGAGCGCAGACATGTATCCTTGTACGAGTGCCAGTGGTTGATATTTTTGATGCAGGTTGTACATACTAGTGTTGACAATTTGTCATTAGAAGAAACCTAGAGAGAAAAGAAAAACTTTGTTGAGAAAAATAACGATTACTGAGATATACAATAACAACAACAATAACAATAGACAAAACGGCACAGAGTTGCTCAATTGCTTCAAAACCACCCAGACTCAACAAGCGATCAAAAACCGGTGACCGGAGCATCAAAAGATCAACGAGTCAAGGAGAAAATTCATCATCCAATTCGGCGGCATCACACTCGGCGTAACCTCTTGCCCGGGCACCTAACCTTAAAGCCCGCCAATGCGGCGTTCGGCCACAACAAAAAAACCATCCTATTGCTGATAGACAACGATCCATCTCGATTCCCGTTAAAGAACAAACGACAAACCTGTATAGACAGACAAGCGCGTATTTTTTCAGCGAAGGGCACGGAGACGTGCGGCACGCCAAATATCGAGGACCTCGTTTGCTCGGTGGTCAGGCAGAGACGGCAGGCGTTTTCCAAGCCAGCACTGATCTCGACGACGTCCTCCATCGCGTCCTTTGACTGTGATGATGATCGGGCTACTGGCTGCTGCTGCTGCTAATACTTCCGCGCGGCGGAGCCGACATTCGGGTAGCTGCTGTGGTGACCGATGCCGCCAGTATATTAAGTTCGAGTCTTGTAGGTTGAAGTGGTTTTTTTTTGTGTACTTTTTGGAACGGTGGAAAACCGTTCCGCGGCTTGACTATAGGTCAATTCGCCGACCCGACTGATGCGTTATAGTATAGCTCGCGCGCGACATCTGCGGCTGGTACAAGGATTCCCTCTCGCAGCGAGACGTGTGAGCAAAGGGAGAAGCGAAAAGCAATGCAAAACTGACTAGCTATCGTCGGGTGCGTAGCGAGTGTGTCTTTCCCCTCTCTCGCGTGTACTGCGCGATGCGATAGATAATAAAGTCTGTTGGACCGATCGAGTCGACGAAGGGAAGGATGAAATATTTGAATGAGAGATCACTGTTTATGAGCGCTATATAGTTGGAACTTTTTTTTAACTATATTATTATTATTACGATCAATCTGCCATAACAATTAAACAACCTCAATTAAAAGATCTTGGAATATCCAAAGAAGTTAATCATGTTTAAATTATTTTTTTTTTTATCGTAAATTGCCAACTATGCGTATATGATATTGTTAAATCAAGTTTTTGTGTATAGCAAAGCAGTAAATATCTTCATAATTATTCATCCATATTATCTTCATATTATATTAAAAATAGTATAAGGAAATGTAAAAATTGTAATATATATAAATAAATAAATAAATAAATATATTATTATATTATATATATATATATATATATATATATTATGTTAAATTTTAAACATTTGTTCTCTTCTTCTTAAAATAATTGTTTAAACGTTTATTATTTACATTTTGCAAAGGTGTATCACACGTTTTAAACCCTCATTTCTACTATAAAAATCCTATTTGTAAATATATTCAAACTGACATAATCTATTCGCGTGTGTGGACTGGAACATTGGACTGCGGAACGGCGACAAAGGAGAGAAGCTCGTTGCCGAGCGCCATACCACGTAGGCGGAGGATTTTGGAACTACACGCCAACTCTCTTAGTCAAAGCTGTGACTTTTGTCGATTGTCTTTCGTTCGGTTTTTTGCTTATTGTTGTTGACTACGAGTCGGATATTGCTTCGAGGAATCATTTAATGAGATTAACAAGATTATCAAGTCGTATAGTATTTTCCATCGCGGAGAGAAAGTTTGATCGACGTTGAAGTCAAAACGACACCATCGACTTCCGGGAATTTTCGCTCGCATACAGTTGCCGGTTTAAACAGGATCACTGATCAGTCGAACGTCCGAGCCTAGAGTTCGTTGCATTTTTACGTTGTTTTTGTGCGACTATCGAGTCGATTGTTGTAGAGTATTAGTGAAAAAAGATTCTTCAAGTTCTAAGTTAGTGAAATAATAAACGTGAAAGTAGACTTGAACGGAAATATCGACATTATTCGAGCTCATCGCTCTAACCTTTCCGCGAGCCAAGAGCCAACGCAGATATAGCAAAGCGACTTTGTTTGCCGAGGTAAGTCTTTTCATTGCAATTTTAATTCTTTTTGTAAGGAGCTCTGAATCAATAAATCTGTTACTCGTATAAGTGCAGGTATACGAATACGTTAATAAAGGTTATGGATTCAACAAACGTTGTGTAGCTTGCAAATCCTTTGTTCTTCAAAATGCCTCAAATGAAATTTTCGTTTTAAAATAACTTTTTTGTTGGATTTCGTAAACTACTTTTATGCATATATCCAACCATTCTACAGTTACAAAAATATGTTTTTGTTTTCTTTTTTCAGATTCGTACAGTTAAGGCTATCGTTTGCTATTTATCTTTTGTACTTTTGGTTTGTTTGGTTCTTGACTACTCTGCAGACAAGGTGAGCTTTTAATTTATTTTTAAATTATGAATTACATTACTTTTTCAATCCTATTTTATAATGCAACCATTCATTAAGTTATTTAGCATAAGTCCGAGTACAAATTCTAGATCAAATATTTTGTTTTATAATATCTGTATGTGGGTATGTTTTAAGAATCAAAACATTACTTTAATACATAACCAAAATTTTATTTTTTACAAAATTTATCAGCAATTAGAAACTATACCTATCACACGGAAAATAACTTTTCTCAATTGTAAGGAAATAAGGCATTGTATAAACCAATATCGTCTTATCATTTTGTGGAAAAGAAGTTGAAATTGAATCTAATATAATATAAATGATTTGTCGTATTACATATTTTTTAGTCATTGGTTCTTTTTCATTATTATTGACCATGCACTATAACACTTTATACAACGATGCATTCGTACATTTCTATTTTTGTAGCAGTCTACATATAGTTTGAGCTTTGCAGGTTTCACATGCAACAGTATATATTTTTATTTTGTAGCGTCTTTATTCTAACATTGCAGCAAGGTCATTAAGAAAAATACTTTTATAATTCTTTGTAATACAGCCCCAACAATAGTAGACGAAACATAACTGAAACTTTCGAAATATAACTTAGTCTTCTAAATCAATTGTGCTCTATTGCATAAGTGAAATTATATCGGACGATTTGAGTAAATGTTAAAGTTATATTTGATTGATTCAAACAAATCTGAACTTGATTCTCGAGCAAGCTTCATTTTGTGATTGACTTAGTATGCTACAGGAACACTACGGAGTTGCTCAGTAAAGTAGCGAGGTGGTCAAGTATGACTTTTGAATTTCCTAAGGTTGTACAAAAATAAGAGAAACTTTTACAACAGTGGTGTTCTTTACACGAATTTTTGTAAATATCGAATTATACTGGTCAAATTTCTAGTCTCTTTATACAATATCCATCTCTTGGGTATCTAAATATATTGATCATACAGATTTCTTTCTTCCCATAATTTTATAATATATCTCTCTATGCAATTTTAACATTTGTGCATCTGTTTACATGCAGTACATACTATTTCTACAGGAAAGAACACATATTCATTACACTTGCGCTTTTGCAATATATAATAGTATGCATATATTTTCGTTTCGCCAGCGAATGCCATTTGTTTATACCATCAATTATACATATTATAATTCGTTCGTAAGGCCTTGCATAAACAAACGAAAAGGGAGAGCTTCTCGAGTACATTTTATATTTTGGCATAAGTGTGTGTATATGTTGTAACATAATTCATAAGCGGCATCGACTGGTATACACGAACGTTGAATTTTCAAATGGTCTCGCGCGCGCGCGCGCGCGCGAAATTCGAATCGGCCAACGGCTTCCGGTTCGACTCGTTCCTTCTGTCTGGCCTTTCGAATCCGACGCTGTTGGACAGTGGAGACGTCTGCGCGCGGCGACGACGGCCAGCCACTGTACCAATAGTGCTCAAGTCGTTAGGCAATTGGAACTCAAACAGGAATTCCGTTGTGATTGATGCTGCCGAAGATAATCTTGCACGTTGAAGCGAGCGTCATCCGAGTTGCCTCCCTCTTGCTTGTTCGCTCGCGCTTTCAGCTCCCTGAAACAGGCGTCGTCGTTATTTTTTCAAAATAATTCTTGATTATTACCATCAGTAATTAAAAATTCGAAATTTCAACGATAAACTTATTCAAAAAAACTATAGTCGTTTATACTAAGCAGAGAAACCCTCTTCGGATTACAGTTTTATCTTCCGTTTCCCCCACCAACGCCAACGCCGAGAGCTCTAAAATGCAGCTTTACGATATTTACACAGGCTCGCGATAAAAGTCCGTCCGCAGATAAGGCGTTCTTTATAACGAGCAAACACTCACCTGGCGACCGCGTGAAAAGCCAATTCGACATTGAGACCCGTCTTGGCCGAGGTCTCCATGAAGGGCACCTTGTACTCGTTCGCCAGTCGTTGTCCATCCTCCCGTCTTACGATCCTCTCCGATCCGCAGTCGCACTTGTTACCTGCAATTAACATTTTTCGACTCCATATAATAATACTTAATAAGCTAGTCAACTTTTAGTTGTATATCCATATAATAAAGATACATCGGAGTCACGCCCGATTCCATCCTAACCAACGCATTCCTCACCGATTCGTGTTCTTCGGTCTCATATTATATAGCCAACCGATGACCGCCAGGTATTTTTAACGCGCGCAAGCAATACACATACGCAGACTCACCAAGCAACATAATGACGACGTCGTCTTGAGCGTATTCTCGGATCTCGCCCAGCCAGGCCCTGATGTTATCGTAGCTCTGCTTGTTCGTCACGTCGTAGAGCAGCAACAGCGCTGGAAGCGTAAGAGAGAGAAAAAAAAGTCATCGATTATGCAGCCCATCTCGCGCTATTATGTACGATTCTCTGCGTATATAGAGGCGAGCTTGTCTCCGGAGGTGTAAAGGCCATCGTTGTGTATAGCTTGCCGCGACATTTGCATGAAAAAACACGAGACTGCTGGCTATATTCTTGACGCAAACGCGCCGGTATATACGCGAAGCTGTTTTATTTTTTTGGGAATACGATTAGGACCTTTCAGAAGTTGAATATCAAGCTCTTAAGAAGCAATTACCCGATCCGTGTTTATTTCGCGAAAGTTGTAAACGCAGTTAATGTAACAATTTTCCAACGGGTGCAGTCGCTCGAACCAATCCACTCACGATGGTAAAATAACCAAAGTTCGTAACGAAACTCGGTAGTGCAAACATCAGCCGCGTACTTCGCGCGAAAAATCTCGTTAAACTTCCACGAAATTCGTAACGCGCATATCTGCAGCTATCGGTACAGCGAACTTGGCGCTAAACTTGGCAATAAAATTAGCCGAGTACGTTACACGCCCCGAGGAGATGGAGATATAGAGAGATTGATTGTTTGACACGAGAGGGAAGTGCCGTGGCGGCGATATTGTTCTTCAACGCGAATTCCTCGAAGCAGCGGAGGAGATGCTCCACTTTACAAGCGCGTGAATCTAGCGCGTATACCTCCGAGCGCGCATAATATATACTACACACAGAGACTCAAGTTTGCCGCTCTCTTATTAATTCATCCAAGCGCTCGGCTGCACTCTCCGTATAATTTCATCTTATTTTCCATATGAATAATTCGGGACGCTCGTCAATGCGCGACCGTTCGAATGGAGAGACTTATATCTTTTTCTTTTTGCTAAGGGAACGAGTATTAGAGCCGTGATTTTTATGCGGCGCAAGTGGTATTTTTTAATTTCGAAGAGAGCTGCGTGCTGGTGCAGACGTCTGTTTTTATTCGCGGAAAAGGCGGATTGCGTTCCTCTCTCGAGAGAGAGCTGAAATGATGATACGCGGAGAGCGAAAATTACGAGGTTAAGGATCTTTTACCATGTGCGTCACGGTAGTAAGCATGCGTCACGCTTCGAAACCTTTCCTGTCCAGCAGTGTCCCATATCTGAAGCTTGACCTGGCTGTCGTCTACAGTGACCATTTTGTTCTATAAGAATAACGTTCTGGTTAATTTTGCCATTTCGAGGATGTAAGAGGGGATATCTGTTATTGACGTGTACTGCTTTGTTTCGTGTCTGATTATGAACAATGATGATGTTATACGTATTATGATTTATTCTGAAGACGCGCTCTTATACATTGTTCAGACTCAATTGTAATCTAAAATCAGCTATGCCTACGTGTAGTAATAGTATAAAAAGAATCACCCGAAAGTCGATGCCAACGGTGGTTATATAGTTTCCGGACAGAAACTGACCATCGCGGAATCTCGTGAGAATGCAGGTTTTTCCTACTCCGCTATCGCCCAACAGCATGACCTACAGATTTGTATAAATAAATATCGTTAGAAGAGCTATTGAATCAACTTCGAGCGCGGCAACGGCCTCGGATGGCTAGAATCGTTTGAAAGGTCGAATTGAATTTTCATATTTAAATAATTTTTACAGCGAAGCATTTCATAGAAATGATAATTCAATATCTGAGAAAAAGACACGACAGGATTTAAGTAAACCGTCCTCTGAAAATGCAAGCCGAGAGCTTGAAAGGTAATTTTATTTCCATGAAATGAAAAGCATGCAGCTTTTTAGATTTTTCTTTCGCAACGCGCAAAAAATCTAAAGCAATAAGTGATTTGAATTTGAAATAACGTTGAATCACCTGGAAAGGCAAAGCTCTTATCGCGTTTCATTTCCCTATACCTTATCAAATAATTTTCGTATTTATTCAGGAGATGAATGCGTGCGTAAGTGCGCCACGGTACGTTTCCCTTCACTTCGTTAATTGCGTTGTTTATTGAAAAATTTGAAAAATAAACATTCGCTCAGCCGCGTAATGAGAACGCGAGCAAACAGCAATTTAATTTTCAATCAGGTATTAATTACCATTCCCTCGTGTTATTGAATGCATTAACCGTGATTTATGTACACACTGAAAATTAATATTTCAAAAAATAAAATGCGTTTAAACAATTTAATTACACTTGAATAAACGCGACTTTAACGTCACGTATACAAGGAATGTAAAACAAAAAAAAAACCTTGCAAAAAGACCGAATTCCACAAACAACCGATTCATCGGCCGCGAAAGCGTATTATCTAGTCGGTCTATAACAAATTCTAGCCAGCGCGAGGAGCGTCGTTGAAAAGCGCTCTTAGTAAAAGGTATCCGGCCTGCAGGCGCAGCTGCCAGGTAAGCCAAGCAAAGTGGAGGGGGGAGTTGGCAGCACCTTGCAGTGAAGGTCGCAGTGCTCGGGTGTGGCCTGTGCTGAGCAGGCGCTGTNAGCTATTGAATCAACTTCGAGCGCGGCAACGGCCTCGGATGGCTAGAATCGTTTGAAAGGTCGAATTGAATTTTCATATTTAAATAATTTTTACAGCGAAGCATTTCATAGAAATGATAATTCAATATCTGAGAAAAAGACACGACAGGATTTAAGTAAACCGTCCTCTGAAAATGCAAGCCGAGAGCTTGAAAGGTAATTTTATTTCCATGAAATGAAAAGCATGCAGCTTTTTAGATTTTTCTTTCGCAACGCGCAAAAAATCTAAAGCAATAAGTGATTTGAATTTGAAATAACGTTGAATCACCTGGAAAGGCAAAGCTCTTATCGCGTTTCATTTCCCTATACCTTATCAAATAATTTTCGTATTTATTCAGGAGATGAATGCGTGCGTAAGTGCGCCACGGTACGTTTCCCTTCACTTCGTTAATTGCGTTGTTTATTGAAAAATTTGAAAAATAAACATTCGCTCAGCCGCGTAATGAGAACGCGAGCAAACAGCAATTTAATTTTCAATCAGGTATTAATTACCATTCCCTCGTGTTATTGAATGCATTAACCGTGATTTATGTACACACTGAAAATTAATATTTCAAAAAATAAAATGCGTTTAAACAATTTAATTACACTTGAATAAACGCGACTTTAACGTCACGTATACAAGGAATGTAAAACAAAAAAAAAACCTTGCAAAAAGACCGAATTCCACAAACAACCGATTCATCGGCCGCGAAAGCGTATTATCTAGTCGGTCTATAACAAATTCTAGCCAGCGCGAGGAGCGTCGTTGAAAAGCGCTCTTAGTAAAAGGTATCCGGCCTGCAGGCGCAGCTGCCAGGTAAGCCAAGCAAAGTGGAGGGGGGAGTTGGCAGCACCTTGCAGTGAAGGTCGCAGTGCTCGGGTGTGGCCTGTGCTGAGCAGGCGCTGTCGTTCGAGGACTGCCTGCGAGCTGCGTAGTGGGGGTTACCGGCCCCGGCCTGCGGGGCCCGGCTGTTAGACGTGGAGGGGGGCCAATCGGAGCCGCGCGGCCCGTTGGACCCCGTCGACTGCTGCCTAGCGACCCGCGCCACCGTTACTGGCTCCTGCGTGCTCATGAAAGCCTGCTCCGCGGAGCACCAATTTGCTCTTCTTCTTCTCGACCACTCCTTGGCCGGCGGACCACGGGTTCGCGGATTTCTTCGCCGCGCTGCTGGTGCCTTATGCCTTGGCTCGGTCGGCAGGGCCCCGCAACGATGATTCTCTCTCCCTCTCGTTGTTTCTACTGCTGCCGCTGTATAAAAGCAGCCTGGGCTACGGGATACCACACAGACTTGCGCGACTACGGCGGCGGCGGATATCGGCGAACGCAGTCAGACCGAGAAGAGGTCAGTCAACCTCGCTGCCGCGAGTAAAGTCGCGGAGAAGGAGGAAAAGGACGCCGCGCTCACGCTAAGCACGCTTGCTTATGTACGTGTATATATAGGTATACGCTCTCGTGCACTGCAACGCGGACTTGCGTCGTTCTGGGCCCGAGCGTTACTGCAGGAGCGTAATGACAAGTTGCGGTGCCCTTGCGGACGGATCTGGACGAAAATTCCTCGATTTCTTTTTTAACGTTGAATGTCGGCACTCTATATCTTCTTCACAATGTTTATTTGTTATTACTTTCTGTGTATCACAAAACTACGAGACGGATCGAGTTATATTGGTTCGGCTGCTTCTCTTTATCCTAAAACACACACATCGATTTCGTATAATACATATTCAAATAAAACTAATCTCGCAACAATTCAGCATAAAATAAGTTCATAGAATGCGCGGTAATTGAATTTTTATCCGAAAAGTTCAGACTCGAGCGCGCTGCAAAGTTTAGTGCATTGTGTCGAATGAATCGGCAGGGAATCAATACGTTTTACAGAAAGCGAACAATGTAAATCGATTTCTATATCAGTTTCATTCCCCAGAGCTCTCTCGCCATTCACACGCCTAAATCATACACATAATCGTGGGAGTAAAACGCTTACAATACTTATCGCCGCGGACTATCGTGTAAATCATTTTTGAAGGTAAACCCATTCTATTCCGCATATCGCAGGCAAGATAACTCACCGTGAAATTCTCTCGCAGTTTCAAACCATCATTTTTTTTTAACGAACAAACAATTACAGCGCATCGCGCGCAGTGTATGCGAACGACTACAAACGACTTTAAACGAACGCGCTGCAGCTATATAGTCGCGAAAAATCAATCCAACCTTTAATGGAACAGGAACACAAAAAATACACCGCACGTGCGCTTCTCTCTCCTGAAAGAGCGCTAGCGTTAGTAGGACATTGAGAATAAAGCAAAGCAAAGCAATTAATGGGTAAAACAAGCAAAGTGTGTGTATTCCAATGCGCATCAACTTGTTGGCGTCGGGAGAAAGAGGGACGTATACACGAACTTTTGAAACTTTTGCGGCTATGCGAGGTGGCAGCGGCGCGCGATGCTTTCAGCGTGTACACTGTCGCGTCAAAATGTTGCGCGACGGGAACTAAGTGAATATTCAGCACACGCTAATGGATGATTGTTTTATTCGGTTGGTTGGCTTCGAGGTGAAATTAGCTAACTGCCTGACAAGGATACATTGTTGCGCAGCTTGTGTACGAACGAGCCCTTTTGTGGTCCAAAGTTTTAGCTTGATGGATTATCAAGGATACACGTGTAATTTAGCCTTAAAAGCTCTATTATTGAAACTATAACGAAGGTTATATATGCACATTGGTTTTATACAATTCAGATACTGTCACTTTTGGAGAAAATTGAAGCTGGAATTATTTCGCACGAGAAACAAAATGGGTTACGTTCCAATTTGTACGGATAAAAAAGTTTAAAATTTTAACGAAGCTTTTCATAAAGTCGACCTCGATGTATAATCAAAGCAAGCAACGTTCCCCGAGAGCAAAATCCACAATAAAATCAAGCTCCCCGCTGCTTGTCTTCTAGGCTTCATTATAATATTCAACGAAACTTTGAAATAAGTCCAAATATTGTTACTCCTACGGCCTGATAATAACACGGGATTAACCTTCTTCGCCAACTTGGAAGCGATGAATCCTCGAGCCAAGGTAACAGCAATTACGAACATCCACTCGATTAATAAACCGAGAGGCACGAAGCATAACGTCCAATTTAACTCGCGCAAAAAAAAACCCCTCGGTATTTCAATAGCCCAGCGCAGCTCTCGATACTTTACGAGCGACGGAAAAAAAAATTCCAAAGCGACAACGAGTGCGAGCGGTGACGACCCCCCATACGTAATAAAAAAGAGGAACAACGAAGCGAAATAAAAGAGTCATCGAGGATCCCAACTCTGCATTCTCGAGGGCCGAGCAGCGGTGCGGACTTGTTTTTTTTTTTCGTTTGGCTTATCCCCGGGCCAACTGCGTACCATAAAGAAGTTAATGGTCTCGGGAAAGGAAGAGAGGCGCAGCCTCTGCCGGGCCCACCCACGATTCGAGCGAAAAGAGAAGACGAAGCGCAGCATCTCTCTTGCGGAGATGTGTGGGACTGAGGTTCCGACTGGTGGCGCCCTGACAACTCTTGCGGGGACCCACGACAGCAACGTAATGTTCCTTCTCTCGCGGCGGGCTTTCCATTCTCTCTCTCTCTCTCGCTCCGATGCTGTAAAAGCGGTCTTTGTGAGCGCGGGGCACTGACACCATCTTGTCACGTGACTCACGACTGCTGCAGGCTGCCTTTTTCCTGCGGCTGCTCGCTCTCGCGCCTTTATGCGCGGCTGCTCGCTGTTGTCTTCTCTGCAGTGTACACGCGAGTGAGAGAGATAGAGACCACCGGCGCGTATATGTATGCGCTCTCACTCGCGCGCGGGGGAGAGGCTTGATTCGAGCTCTTTGAAAAATTCTAACGTGTGTTTACGAGGCTCGATGAAGTGCATTATAAAAATCTCGGTGTATCAACGGTTACGCAATCTCACACAAGGAGTACACACGCGAGAAGTCAAAGACTATTCTGCGCTCTTACGCAACGACTACTCGCGCGTCACTATATATACGAGAGCGAAAGGAAGAAACTCGCCGAAATGCACACGCACTCTCGTTAGAGTGTTACACACGCGACTCTCAGACGAGCTTCGCGTAAGCGCGCCGAGTTGAACGTCCTGAACGAGTAATGTACGTATACGACTTGTTGGAGGTTTTTGTCCTCCTTACATAAAGACATCCGGTTATACGCGATTGCTATGTCGTCGCCGTGCGCTTATACGACTGCGCGTGAAGTCGTCGTCGTCGTCGGCGAAGGAAAAGGAAAAATTTCGCCTGGACACGAATTATGCGCGATACCGACTGTATATAACAGATCGAGGGATTCTTAGAGGACTTTCTAATCAGAAAGAGTCGAGTCGGCGTTAATTGCCTGCGATCGAGGGAGAGAGTAGCTCTCGCCAATCGGAATCGGGATGTTTCTATCGGTAACACGTTCTGATAAGGCTAATTGCGCGCGCGAGCGACTTATTTTTATACGCCGCGCGCGCCGGCTTTTATGTAATTCCTTTGAGGAAGTTTAATTGAGCATTCGCCCCCGGCGCTTTGCGAAATCGATTGTGCTTCCTGTAACTTTGAAAACTTTCGATCGAAATTTCTGCATTCGAAAAGTTAATCGTGGTCGCGTGCGAGAAAAGTGCGCAGTGGCTCCCCTTTTTCCGGTCGTGATTCTCTTATCGAGACGTGACGGTGCGATTTTTTGTTCTTTTTCCGACGACGACGACGACGACGACGAAGCATATGCTCGTGTGGTTATCCCGTCGGGACGATTAATCCGAATCGAAGGCGAGGCGGAGGCAATTACGCTGACGCGTGTGCAGAGCTTCGAATGATGGGGAGAATTAATGGTGTTTTTTTCGTGAGCTTCTGCGTATCGAGGAATATTATATGCATCGTCGTATATTATAGAGCATATTGGTCGTTGAGTGCCGGGCTCTTTACGACGCAGTGATTTAGATAACGCGTTGGTTGACGTGTATATATTTCTATTATTTTTTACTCGGAAGTTTTCGCATTATAAAAATTAGCTGATGCTGCTTTATGTCTGCTCTGAAACGTTTAAAAATTTAATAAACCCGAGCCGTGCATAATATGGCAGTTTGTTAAGCTCTTAAAAGCACGACAGCTTATATTTAGCTTAAAATTTTATCACTCCATCTATGTACAATCAACGCACCTCCCTACTAAATCACGCCATCTAATTTCTAAAGTCTATCGCTCAGTGAGTCCCTCTCTAATCCACAAAAATAAAATGATGATAAGCTCTCGAAAGCGTCGCATCCTCACGCGAAGAGTCGTTAAAATAGCTTCTCTCGACCTTCTCTGACGACGACCTCGAGGGGTTGATTCGCTACGACGTATGTGCATGTGCGCAGTGTGAACTCGACAAAGTGGTTCGTTGGTCTGAGGAATGGTCGGTATAACGCGTGTGCGACCGCGCACAATTCGATATGGCGCGTAATTAACATGCTAATTAACGCGTTGATTGCGGCGCAAAAGCGACTCGTCGTCTTGTCTGTTCTATGATGTTGCTGCTTTGCTTATACATGAAGCTACTGCTTGACCTACTCGAAAGCAGGATTTACTGGGTTAAGGTTTTGCTTTGATCTAGTTTTGATATTTATACCGGACTCGTAATAAAATTTAATCTTGATTTAATTTTGAGGGTACAGCCACGCCTACAAAGTTCGACGAAATTCTCAGAAAATTTTTAGAATACATATTTTAATTTCAATATGCTTATGCTTTTACATGCTCATTACGCTTTTATAAAATTATAAAATATTCCATTCCATTATTTCCAGGTGTGTTTGCATAATTCTCGTATATATTTTTGCCATTACGCTTGAATTTTTAAAAAGCCTTTCTCGCCACAACAAACGCCACAAAAATCCTAAAAATATCACACTCAGAGTAACTATGACGCTGTTTCACAGATCGGCATGGGAGCGACCCTCAGAACAAGGGTCACATCCCGCAAATCGCCGATCTCCAAGCAAATCTCTTCATCATCGTGCGACGCGTCTCAAAGGAAGTTCCATCATTTTCCCGTTGCCCGGGCTCGAACTCCCTTCCTTCGGAATGCCAGGCTCACGCTCTAACCGCTCGGCCAACTCGACGCTATGCTGCACCTCGGCAGATAGCCGAGCGTACGCTTACGCAGCTGTTTGAAAATTTTCTGCTCTCCCTCAGTTTTCCTAATGCTACATGGAAAGAATTTCAGTAAAAATTACCAGGATATAACCATTGTAATCCTGGTTTGCTGTTTCTTTCCGAGTTTTTGTCATGAGCTTCATCTGCTTACATAACCTCCAAATCTAGCTCTGTATATCCTTGTTCATTCAACAATTTCTACGTAATTTTTATTGTAAAATTCTTTCCGTGTGCATGATTAAACATTGAAATATGAAAATCAAATGTGATATTTCATATTCAAGGTTTTTTCTTAATTAAGAATTAATTGTGAATTTCACCAAATATTCCAGATGCACTCTGCTGATTTCTGGGAATCATTATATTATACATTCGTTTATAATCAATAACTCTTATTCGTCCTTCATTTTTAATGAAAAATGCTAATGACGTGCATCACGTTATATATTACATTCGAGTAGAAATAATTCATCCGTTCTGATGCACGAGCGAAATGAGATTCTCAGAACTCACAATTCCAGTCAGTGCAACTCTCTCAGTGAAGCCGCGCTGATCGCTCTTTTGTAACGAATTATATTGAAAATTTCCGCGCGCGACACGGGGCTCAAAGGGATTGCAAGAATTGCTGCCGGGCTTTAATTCACTCTCTCGTGGCTCTGCTCTCGACACATGACTCAAATGAAGCGAATAAGAGATAGCTCTCGCAGAGCCGGCGAAAAGAGACGACACGACGGAGTTTTTATTAAATTTTGATTGCGAAAAGTCCGTAATTTAGTGTCGAGGTCCGCTGCCACCTGTTCGCGCGCGCTGATAGTAATTCATTTTCCCTGTATATAACGAATACTCCTTTTGTGTGTACACGGACCGAGAGGTCGAAAAAAAAAAATCCGACTATAGGACGCGCTAACAAAGGTATTGTCATCCCACTGTAATTTACCTATGTAGACCTTGTGTGCGGTGGTGTACGTTGTGTGTGGATTTTATCTGCCTTTTAATTAAAATCCCGCGAAGTTGAACAAATGAGAAACGGGGTTTGATAATTTGCGCGTAAGAGAGGAAAATATTTCGCCGAACGAGATTTGAAATTGAAGATTTGAATTTGCTTTGAAGGCTGCCACGTGCTTCGCTTGCCGTGAAAAACAGAATTGTTGCGGCAGCGTACATCGACGCTCTCGTTATGCTGTTATAATTATATTTTGCCTGAAGAGCGTTTAAGTTTTAATTGAACTACTGTTGTAATCCTTCGGGAACACGTAGCAAAAAAAAATGAAAACTACCGTGTTTTGACGTAACCGTCGGTGTATAAGGACGGCTTGTGAAACGTCAAGTTTGATGAGTTTAATAATATGTAATTAAGATTACGAAGCTGCATAATCCTTACTTATGATCGAGACAAGCCTGTAACACCGTGTATAAAATTAGCGCGTAGCATATAGTTTGAGATTTGGTTGCAGTAGTGCTTATCGCAAACTGTTTCGTGTACTTGTAAAAACGATTTGTAAGCCGTGAGGAGGTTGGTAACGAATCGTACAAATGAATCTTCTCCTCTTCGGCTCTTCCAGGCATTTTACTGCTATCTAAGGACGCGGGAAGCACGTACATCGTGTGTCAGAGACTAATTGTACATCTGCAGTAGCTGTAGAAACAAAAAGTCCCGTTTTGCCATTCGTTAGCTTTCGCAGTCTCTTACTAGATTTTCTTTGAAAGAAGACGTAGCAAAAACTTTAGTGTGACGTCGTTGCAGAAAAATAACATTACTATAACGAAATATTCTAGTATAATTTTAATTGATTTCAAAGCAATCGTATATGAGAACCCGATCAAGCATCACAGAGACGGATATCAAATCCAGTTTAGGCACGCAATTTTAGCTGTCAGAACAAGTCAACCTACCGTCAGTGTATAGAACCGCTAATCGGGCGCATAGAGACCCCAATTCGTATACGTAGTCTGTATGTATATAATACATTACATTTTCGACAGTTGCACTAGCTCTCGTCAATGTGTCGCCTCTTGCAGCATTTATACGCGCGGAATTATATTGGCCAGCCTCGGGGGCTAGATAATCCATCAATCGCGAATACGTGTTGCGTGAGCGCGGCAAAGCAGCTCGATTTCATATTCCGACGAGCTTTGCCTCGAGCGTCATACCTTTTTCGCGGAAATCGTTTTTCTACTTTTTCCCGCTGATACGATTGCAGTTTACAGACGTGCAAGCGATTTTTTTTCTCTGAAAATGCACGTTTTAACAAGAGTTACAAAGAATTTGTTTTTTACGTAATAGCATTTTTATCTGTAAATGTTCTACGCGAATATTATCGCGACTAATTTTGTTCCAAGAAAGCTAAGCCTATTGCAAACAATACGCGCATGAATTTCAGCGAGTAATATTTCCTCCCACTTATAGCAAATCTCTTTTAGACTTCAGGAGATGTGCACGTCCTCTACTTTGACCTTATACAAACAGTCTCTTTGTTAAACTGAATACTTGATGAGAAGGTTTCCAGCATTTTCCACATACACGAGCAAAAGCTCAAGTTCCAGGTGAAAAAAGCTCGAAAACGGAATTCTTTAACTCGTTTTGCATCCCTTTGTGGAATGCTAAACCGACTGTGTCCTCGAGTCACGACGCGTCGACTAATCATCGCGCTGATATCTTTTGTCGTCGCCCCGTGTAGGATGAATAATCTGCTGGTGAATGTTCGGGGAACAAGGAACACGTGGTGTCGCGAGTAACCCAACGGGTCTACGCTAAACTGAGTTAATCAGTTAGGTGAGGTCATGCGATATTTTGGTAGAGATTTAATTGAAGTTTTCGCAGCGTATAAAGATAAAAAAGACTTTTATACTCGGAGTTGACCGTTGGATGGTGAAACTTTAAAACCGTATAAAACGTTAAACTATACGACAGCCTAAAACCGGATCAAATCCTGAATTCTAATCGGCAATTAATACGAGACCGTCAAAACCGTCGCATCGCGCTGCAGCATGTCAAACCCCCCGGCATCGGCATAGCCCAACCCCTCGCGCCCCTTCCCCTCCGCGTTAACAGCTATTCCCACAGGAGCGAGTTTCTGAAAGAGCCATCGAGAGACACTGGCATGCCGCGCTATACTCTCCGCGATAGAGCCCTTAATTGGTCTACACGCCCGTCAGAGCTTATACACATTCATATATATATAGCATATACATGGCCTGCTGATATCAAGGCTCGGAGAATCCGGCAATTTACAATTCCCCTTGCGCGCGCAAGAGAAGTGCATATCTCTCGCGCGCTGGTTGTGTGTGTGTGTGTTGCTGCAGGCCAGATTAACGGACACGATGCGCGCGTGCACCCCCGTTATTTTTAATGGAGGTATTAAATGCAGTCTCTCGCCGTGTATACTCCTTGCGAGCTGAGGCTAATGTAATTGCCAGCCGTTTTTCTTTATTACCGCGGCGAGAGTCGCGCGTAGCGGCAGCGATATCTCTGATTAATGGAGCCGTGAGTGAACTATGGGCTTTATTTCTTGTCGGATTTTGCGGAATTCTATGCGTCGCTCGGTCTTATTGTAAGTGTTAAACGGGTAAGTAAGAGTTTTACAAATACGAATCAAACTGCGACGCGAGAACAAAGCGTTTAATTCGTATTACCGAGAACTTATTGATCAAATTAAGAACTTGTGTGTACAGCCTGCAACGCCTTGTTGCGTTCAACGTAATCTCGCTATAATGATGTACGTTCTAATTTCGTCGGTGAATATTCGTTCCTCGTTCTCTCTCTCTACGCTTCCGAGCGATATTAGCGTCATTAAAAAGTTATCTCTTTTGTCCCGAAAAATCTCGTCATTACGACAACCCGCTTGTTTCTTTTGAACTCGTATAGCTCAAATTCAATGTCCCTAGAGTTATTTTTTTTGCGCAAAAGTGGTTCTCCTGTTTCCAGAGATGAGAGAGAGAGAGAGAGAGAGAGAGAGAGAGAGAGAGAGAGAGAGAGAGAGAGAGAGAGAGAGAGGCAAAAACGAGCGGTCCATTATAAAATGCTCGCGTAGTTTTCATCGCCGACCGTAAAATTTTCTTACTCGACCCGCCGATCAACCTGCAATTAACGTATTTGCTCGAAATAGCGCTGCGCTAGACCTCCATTGTTCGCGTCCTGTCGACGGTTTATTGCAGCCAGAGCAGAGAAGAGAAAGATATAGAGAAAGCAACAACGGTCTATATACTGTGCTGGCTTTTATGAAGCTCGCCAGAGAGCGAAAGAGAGAACGTCTGGAATGTCGTACTTTTCCGTGTACACGCGTGCCTGCACCGGCTTCTTTGACTACTGTTCGTAATTCTGCTGAATAACTATACAGCTGTTTTTTTTTATCGTTATAGGGTTTATTCCGCTATCTACTTAAAATATAACAATATATTAGTGATTTCCATGATAGCATGAGCGGCCGAAGCAAGTCCAATGAAAGACAGTTTTGGCATAGGTGCCATACCGCTATATATGCAGTAGTCCACATGCTGAGTAACTTGAGGGAAAAAAGAACTACGCGCCACCTATCTTTGTTGACCAGTAATACGGAGAGTTTTATAACCGGTGGGGGAAGCCAAGCCAGTCCAAAACGGCTTTGTTTTCATACAGCCTATCGCGGTCTCCACACGCATGTGCGAATCGAAATTAAGTTTATATTCGTGGATTCGCAACTTTTCGAAATTTCGCGACGGAACACTCAAGATATAATACAATAACAGAACACACCCATTGACATTAGTAATTGTGTATTTGCGAAGCGCAATCGTGTAGAGAAAAGAACAAGATTTAATATACCGCTTGCAACTTGATAACTTAATCAAAAGGACGCCGATAAATCATAGACACTCGGCTATACTTTTACCGCTGGCCAACTTACGGGCTTTAATTTGTCTTATCAGCTGAACAATATCCTTGAGAGAGTACAATCCCGTGTTTCGCCGCTGCTGTGCGAAGAAACAGAAAGTAGCCGTAAAAAAAGTCAATTTATTATATACGTATAGCGAGTCGCGCAAAGTTTCGCAGTAGGTACAACCCTCCGCTACTTGAGGGTGAATCTGTCAGGGGCGAAAAGTCACGAAACTCGGTAGGAGACTAACCTCCGGGATAAAACGCAAAGCGAAAAATGCCCAAGGAAGAGGTAAATCGATTTAAAAATGACGGACGCTCGCAGAAGTTCGGCCAACAGAAGAGGAGGAGGAGTGGCATCTTGGGAAGTTAA
Organism: Pteromalus puparum; assembly: GCA_012977825.3. Classification (NCBI taxonomy): domain Eukaryota; kingdom Metazoa; phylum Arthropoda; class Insecta; order Hymenoptera; family Pteromalidae; genus Pteromalus; species Pteromalus puparum. Next base: position 66,671,550 of record CM053168.1, read on the forward strand.
CGCGCGCGCGACTTTCGCTTTATAATGCGCGCACAAGAAGAAAGTTTGTTCTTGACCCTTGGCAGGTGGCTAGCCACACACTGACAGTGACAAAGGAAGTTTGGCAATTTCGGAGGAGCCTTGAGGAGTATCCGTTAAAGTCAAGCTTGGTTCGTCTGAACAATGTTCGTTGTTTTTCCCAACTACGGAGTATTAAAATTCAGCAACTCGGCTGCTGTGAATTATTTTCAGGTCAAACTATTTCTGTGTCTAGAGTCATATCTTTGAGCCGACGCAACGGTTATTAATACGCGTATACTCCGATAGCGCTGCTGGTTTGAACAAGTGTACGTATTCATCGACAACAACTTCTCTGTCTGGAAAAGAAGCTAGTGTGTACACTCGAACGTTATTGCAAGCTATATATATATATATATAGGTAAAATGAGGAAGATCGAGGAATAAGCCAATTACGGTCAGTGGACTTCTTGCAAACTCGTGAGATTCGAACAACGGGAAAAGCGTTTTCAGCGCGTTATAACAAATAGCCGCACTCAGTCCCGTCTTCAAAGGTTTCTGAACGATTATTATGAAATCCATCGAAGATTACATAATTATGCAATTATCTTCCTCTCCCGTGACGCAACAAAAGTCCCAGCGTTATAAAACAACGCGCAAAGATAAATCCGCAAGAACGTACGATCATCACAAATTGCGCAACACAGTCCAGCGTTCCCCGTTAAAAGTGACAAACAATCATTTATCCCGTATAACAAGCCGCCATTCGAATTCCCGAGTCGTATCTCTTTTGTTCTACCGCATCCTTTCCCATTTTCGGATCCGACGCGCGAACGGCGGCGGCGGCAGCAGCAACCTCTTTCGCTGATGGATTGCCTCGCGATCCGTTCCGACATTAATCATGTATGCCGCGGGCAGTTATACGGCGAGTTGTGGCAAAAAAAAGCTATGCTATATACTGTATGATGCTCGTAAAAGCAAAAAAAAAAAAGGAATGACGAGTGGCGTTGTTGACTCGGCTATAAGGGACGGCCGGAGAGCAAGAAATGGAGTAAGGGACGTGCCGGATACGTAGATTACCCAGCGAAAGCACGCGAACTTCGTTTCCGGTGTAGTCTATTATATGAATGAGTGTTTGCATGCTCGCTGATGTCTTTCTTTATATTGGTTATAAGAAATTCATTATAAAAATTGCTTTATTACATCGTACAATACGATCAACTTTTAGGTGAATATCATTGCTCGTGTCAGGAAGCTCGATCATCCCTTAATTTAATAGCCTGCAGATGTTCGATTTATGGACACGCGTGTGCTTTCGCCAAAGGCGATAAACTTATTACAAAAAAAAAAAAAACAGCTCCCCTTACGCCATTAGCGCGCGTTTATCATCGTGACCTTGAGTCGTTCTTTATCCGGGCGATGCGAAACTACATAACGCAGCTCACACGCGAGGGGGCAGTTGTGCACGAATTAACGAGCTTCATCTCGATGTTACTCCCGTATCCCGTCTACTGCGATTTCGATATATCGCGTGGACGTGGCTTCACGTGGTTGCCACTGCAAGTGAGTGACTTACGCGTACTAGTTTTTTGTTACTCACATTTTACACTAGGTTATGCTTGTAGTAATTTATCAGTATATCTTTTCAGCGTTTTCCGGCCAAGCGAACAGCGCACAATTTCCGATCAATCATATATATTTTAATAGGGTGAATATTCCAGTCACAAAAGAAACTATAAGAAAAAAACTTGTTAATTTCATATCGCCGCACGGCGCTTGAGCCACAAGCTGCACGCGTTTTTTTATAGCCTGCACTATTTATAGCATCGACGAGGAAAAATTATAATAGACGCGACGCTTTATCGAAGCTATGCACATACACAGCGCACCGGCTTGAGCAAGCGATAAAGTCCGACCGCAGGAAATAATACACGCCGCGATATAATCCGTTAAAACGGCCCGATGCCATCAATCACGAGTAAATTCAACGAGCCGTCGTCGTCTCCGTACATGCATATCCAATAACGATCGTTCGAAAAGAAAAAAATGCGAAAGATTATATCACATCAGAAAGAGACAGAGAGAGAGAGAGAGAGAGAGAGAGAGAGAGAGAGAGAGAGAGAGAGGCCGTATAGCATAACGCAATGAGGCGACTGGACGAGAGAGGAGAAAAAAGGGCGGGGATCGACTCTCGAAGGGTCGGAGCTGCAGAGAAAAGCGATCCAACGTCCCGGAAAATACGCCGATCGGCTCTGCCAAAGGGAGAAGCGTTGCAGCAGTAAAAGGCCGACGCCGCTGCCGCCACGCTCCCTTTTCTCCCCCTCTTCTATGAGATATATGCACGTCAATTTAACCGCAAAGCGAGGACTCCTTGATTTTCATCAAAGTGAATGTGCGATCGACGAGAGATTAGTGAGAGAGAGAGAGAAACCCTTCCGACACACTACGCGATTTTTCAGAATTAGTAGCGGATGAAGTGTGTCAGAGCGAAAAGCCGAGAGATATTCCTGATTGGACGGGACAGAGGAGTCGATTTTCTCGTTAACTTTAATGCTGCTCCATCAGATATTGAAGAGCGACCTCGCGCCTGCTGATGGATATAGGTAAGAATAATGACTTACTTCGCGAACTCGAGACCTCTTTCATCGCGTAAAAAGAAGAACGTGTACCTCCTCGATCGAACCTTCTTTCAAAATTGAATCAGCGAGCGTCTAACGGATGCACATATGTTACACCGAATACGTCATCGTGTCACCTTATTCGCGAAATACGCGTCACTGATATTCACCCCCAACAGGCCGCGAAGCACATAATTTACGACGCTGCCGAAAATTAACACAGTCCGATCACGCGAAACCGCACTTAAAATCCCGTGTTGGTACACGTGTACAGCTCTCTCGACGAAGCCGGTTAGAAGCCAAGCACTGAGCGCAAAAAGGCTGTACGCGACCGATAGTCCGAGCTGGCGCTTATCGCTCGACCGGAAGTGGGAGAAGCCGCGGCGCGACTCTAGTCGCGCGGATGCGATACGAAGCTTATTAAAAAGAAGTAGGATGAGGTACCGCCACCACGTGGACTCGCTTAAATTAACTCTTATCGCGGTTATTGTTGTTGCGCCGACTCGTGGAGTCTGCGTTTGGATTTTTATGTTATATATAATTCGAGAAAAGCTTGCGGTTATATACGAAGGATTGATAATAATTGTGTCGATTGAAGGTGGCTATTTGTTGATCCTTTTGTAAATGGATTTGAGACCGACGGAAGCCTTGAATTTAATTTGAAATTTAACGATCTCGCCCCGTCGCCGGCGGAGTTATATTGAATTATTAAATCTTTTGCATGCAAATTAATTTTCAGCGTATATAACCTTGCGAAATTGACAGAGTATGTAATATAGCACGGCGTTAAGGCAAACAAAACTTCCTTCTCTTAGCTTTTAATCAAAAGCAATTAATTTAGCAGCGGCTTTTTTGTTTCTTTTTCGAAGTAACGCGCACTTTGGCTTCTTTTTCGAGCTACTGCAATTTTCTTCGTGACGCGAACAATAGACTCGCGGACAGATCCTAAGCTCGCTCTTTGTTGTTTTGTCTCGACTGATTCTAGATAGCATCAAAGTTGTCTTGCCTGCACCTGCAACTTCATGCGGGCTCTTGGAAGAATTACATTAAAAAGATAAAAGCGAAAAGTAAACTTTCAAAACCTCAGAATTTTAGCGATATAATAAACGCGCTTCGCGCTAATAACAAGAACCCTGATTAACCATCGCAGAATAAAGCACCACACAGAACAACCCGTAGCTCTAAAGATCCTCAACAATCGCTCCCCGCTTATATTTGCTCTTCTCCACCGAGCCAAAATGAGCCCGACGCTCGAGTCCATTGAAAAGCGCCTCTTCCATAATAAGCGCTGCGCCTGATATATTTTGAATTATCCCGCGCGCGCATGTGTGCGTCGTTCCAATAAGCCACACACATCTGTACAGGAGTATAACACGTCCTCGTGCTCTGCCAGAGGCGCCTCCCCCATTATGTGACGGATGATGTGGGGGAGCGTCACGTCGTATCGTCACGGAATCGCGCGGCTCACAAAGCGACGTTCAGGAGTTTCTTTGCGCCGCGAGGGATTGACAGGCGCGTTATTCAATTAGTGGCTCTCTTTCGAGGATCGCTCGGAATGAAATTTTCTACGTTGCTCGTATGGGGTGTTATAGGGATGATGAGCTGTACTGCCGTGGGCGTTGTAGCGGGAAATTTAAGAGATGAGCGTAGGATGGAGCGTTGCAGAGTAATGATTTTTCTCTTTGAAACGACCTTAATTTTGTAAATGCGAGATAAAGGATTATCGCCGAGTTTTTTTTTTTTTTTGAACTCGTTTGGGATTCTTTTTGAAGCTTGCAGGAGCAGCAAAGCGTGGACTGCGAGAAAAAATGCACTTCAGCGGGTAGCCGCGAGAAATAACAAGTTTCTTTGATTGGGTTATGTATTTTCCCTGTGGAAATGAAAAAGCTGTGTTAGTTATTATACTGAGTAAGTTTACGTAAATGTTCCTCAAAAGATAAATGCGCTACTCGGAGCAGCTTGAAGCTTTTAAACCCACTGTGTACTTTGAAGTGAATTACTTTTTTATTCGAGTAAAAAAGAACGAAAAAATTAATATTACATGAAATTTATGCGAGACCCTTAAAAAAATCTGGATTTATTCAACAGTGTAGGCGGACATTGATTGCGCACAGCTTCAGAGTAGTCATGCTGATTTCACTTTTATTGAAAATGAAGAGAGCTAAATACAGAATTAATTTCGCTTTTATTTATACGCGTGTATGAAAGTTCCTCACAACCGAATAAAATCAATGGTCCAGCTGTTGCAGCTTTTTTATTCCACAGTGTTCAAAACAGCGTTCTATTTGTCAAATGATTTCCCATCAAAGTAAACTTCATTCGGCTAAAATCGAATCACGCCATCAGCTCTCTCGGGCATATCCCGAAAAATAAACACTTTTCCCGTAACAAACGAAGGTAAATAACGCACTTATCACGGCCGCTCGGAAAATACTCTCATTTATCCGGATTCTACGGATCGCCAATCTCATATTTCAATTTCGAGGCAGCGGGCACACACGCGCTTCTTCCTCTCTCTCTCTCTCTCTCGCTCTTGCTCCCGCTTTATTTAGCTCACCCCTCGGTCGAGCCCGAGGCGGCATCTGACGTACCACCGAGAGCATGAGCTAGGCCTGTTATTACTCGGGGGGGGTAGCATAGCATGCGAGTGCGTTTTATGTGTGTCGAGAGCAGCGTATGGCCGCCTATTTTCTTACGCAGATTTCGAAGACGCGAGCGCTTGCGTAAAAGTCGACTTTTTTACAGGGGGCTGTAAAAGGTTATTTATTCCAGAGGAGAGCTCTTTTTTTACGCGGAGGAGTAAAACGCGAATTTCGTCGACGGAAATTTAATTATCGAGGGGTTATTTATACGTGAATAAATTTTTGAAGTATAAAATACGTTTTATATATATATAGGAAAGTGAGTGATGTGGCAGTTTGCATTTTTTTAAAAACGTTTTCCGCGTCGCCCAGCGCCGAATGTAAATTTTTACGCTCTACACTTTAATATTTTTATAAAACTATCACGTTTTTATTCAGGATGTATCGTTTTACGGCGGGAATTCCGCAGTTAAAGTTAAAAAGAGAGCTGAAAAAACTTAAGCAACGAATATATCGCCATCAGAAACATGCTAGTGGCGTATAATTAAACTTTATTTATGAACTAACTTGTACTTTGCGAGTTAACGAGCTTGTATCCGATAAAGTTATAAAAATTAATATCAATGAGAAACGCTTTTAGTGAAAATCCAATCATTCATTCAATTTATTCCCATCGACAAACGTCGAGGTCTCGGACTTTTAGCGACAAATTAAATAATTGGAACCTTTGACATGATCACAAAGCGAAAGATGCGAAAGTAATCTCATTACGAAATTTTTCAACACGAGGTATCTGTTTATCAAAGCTTTCAAAAGCCGTCAAACGAGAACCTCGCCGTGGTCCATTTCATGATAATGAAGCATTATTTTATTTTGCCCCGGGGCACACAAATAACCCGTCATTGAATCTCCGCGTATGTAATAAATTCCTGTAATCTCAAAAAGTGGAAATTAAGAAAATACGATTGAAAAAGGCGCAGAGCACGTTTGAAGGCTAAAATTTAAATATAAAAGCGTCGAGATGAACTTCGAAAACATAAACCCAGAGATCAATCGGATTCATCGACACGCACCAGTAGCGTCGGTGGAAAGAAGAATATCCAGCTGCACGAATGAAATCCCCATTTGCCAAGGCTAACTCGATCTGCCGAAGCTGCGGGGGAGATTATATCCGAGTGTGCACGTTCCCGCCCCGAGATATTACGGGTTCGCGCGATCTCGAAGTGGAAAAGCTGACGAGAAGAGAGATTGCGCGCAATTCGCGAACTTCTCTACCGTGTAGTGATGCGCTTTCAATGCTGGCTCTTATTTCACTTTACTTCGGGTATATACCAAGGCAAGCGGAAAGGTTTATATAAATTCGAGAAATTCTTTTCTAGCGCGCGAAACTTCATTTCTCCCGAGTGATGCCTTTCAATAATACATCTGGGTTTTCTGCAATTTTTCCTGAAAAATATGTGTATCGGATTTTAAAATTGTGTGCTTTGGTTCTTGACGCCAACGTAACTTGACGTTTTCGTCAATCTCTTATGCAGGCGCGTCTACTTGCCAGTGCTTTTACGAACAGGATCCACTTAAAACGCACTCCAATCACTGCTCTGCTGGAACAGAGATATTTCCCCGTGTGCAACTTCTATGATCATTCCATCAGCTCGGGAGTTAATCGGTAACCGGAGTCTTTTTGGAATGCTGCCAAGTTCAGCGTAATTATATACGGGCCGCGTGTATCCGATTAGAATCCAATTACCTGAGCGAATTTTAACTTTTGCGCGAGAGGCGAAGGCGCACCTTTAATCCGATGAGGTTCCAGCTTCTCTTTTTTGCGTCCTTGCACCCATTGAAAAGGGTCTACACTACATACGAGATGCAAGCCAGTGTCACGGTCGGCTTCGTATATCTCATTCATTATTGTGGAAGGAATCCGCCAGTCAATTTTAAAATGAATTATTCAGTGGGCGGGTATTTCTGTTTTAATTATATCGGTAGAAATTTTCAATGGAGGATTGCGGCAACAAAGACAGTTAGTTATTTATTTGAAAAGAGTTATTCGCAAAATTAATAAAAATCTACTTCATTTTTGTCTAACTAGGTATAATGGCTCGTAAAAAGCTTAATCCTCCCTGAAGAGTAAGATAGTAAACCACATCGTATTCATCCTCGGAGACAAAAAATATAAAACCCAGCTCCACATCAGCCGGTTATTGCGCGCAAGAGCTGCTTTATAAAAGCGCAAGAAGTGGAAGGTTTGGGCTTTGCAGCCGTACGAAGATAGGGCCAGACCTAAGCCTTCCATTGTTAAAAATCTATTATTCAATTTCTGAAAAGCGTTTTATAAACGATAAAGCCTTTCGCTTTCTAAAGAAGCATACACCAAATCAAACACCGCAAAGAACGTCGATTTCACTAATTTTCTCTCTGTACCACGTAAAGAAAAAGCAAATAGACTACGCAACCGTATCAGTCCTTGCCAGAAATAAAACCACGAGTAATCAGCAAACACCTGACATCAACAAATCACGATCCCGCCAGACTAGAACTTTTTTCGACCGAGCTGCGACACTGAGTAAAGTCAGTTTAGTCTCGTCGTAAAGGGACTAGAGAGAGAGAGAGAGAGAGAGAGAGAGAGAGAGAGAGAGAGAGAGAGAGAGCACACTCACGTGCGCACACACGAATGTCGAGTTTTTTGCACTTAAAAGTAGAACTACGGCGACGATTCGAGCGCGGCTGCGAAACGAGCTGTGCCGTGTGTTCGAGAAGAAGATTGCGGGTCGTAAAAGCTCGTTTTTTGCGCTTGCTCAACTACGTCTCTCGTATAAAAGGGTCTCGTAAGTGAGAGGAAGTAAGGGGCTTCCCCGCGGATAATCCGCGTCACGTGTCACCTCGCGCTAGCCCGATTTTGCATGCACACTCGCGCTATCGCCTGCTGCCGTGGAAAACTGCACCGGGACATTAATCCGGAGGGATTTGAGACGATTCTTTCCAAGTTTTGCGGAGAAAAGTCGGGGGACAGACCGAAGTGACTGAGGCCAGTTTGGAGGAAAGTCAACTTTTTTCATTAGCGGGGAGTCGCGTTGTGTTATTTTGTAATTGGCAGCTTAAAAGTTTTATTGTCTGGTGTTTCTTTTCTTAATTTTTTGGGTCGTTTAATATCTTAATTCAATAAAATTTGCTAAATGAAATAATGGGCTTGATAATTTTAAATTGTTATCAAAAATTGAAGAGCAGATACTTTGAAATTCCGTATTTTACTATGCATTATCCTTTACACGAAAACTAGTATACTCAAGTTCGGTATTAAAATAAACTGCCTTATCTTATACGGTGAAAGTTTTGTATGCTTCTTTAGATCAAAGAAACTTTTTCTTTCTCCACTAGGTATGATGCAGTTATAAAAAGTTTTCAATATTTTCATAATGAATAATAAAAATATTGTAAGTGTTAGTTGCATACAATCAATTATATTTTCCCATTAATTGACAAAGATGCCTATATATCAAAGTTTGAAGTAAACCCTATGTAATTGATGTATTCGTCCTTGTCAATCATAACTTTCTTCTTGTATTGAAACTTTATATTGGCAAGGTAAAGTATAATCGATTTCAAAATAAATTCAATTTTGTATAATACTAGCTTCCTAAGATATGTACTCAATATAGTAATGCACAAAGCCCAACTTGAAAAAAAGCCATCGGCTCTTAAACGTTATCCCATAATATTTTCTCAAAATCGTCTCACCTCTATCAGCTACGTCAACAACATCCCACCACCGCACACCAAAGCAAATCCACAGACACTCGATAATCTCAATCACCCGCGAAGCACCAAACGTCTCGCGCTCCTTATCGCAAGCTCACTTGCTCTCCGAGAGACCCGCTCTCGAAGCTCGTGTATCTGCGGACTCGGACTAACTGATACGCTTGCAGCACCCCAGGACTGTGGCGCGCACCACCTGAAGCGCGCTCAGAGGGATTCTGTTCTGCTATACACCGCCGAACGTCCGTCGTCATGGAGACACGCGCGCGAGCGTTTTCACGCCGGCGCTTTACTGCTGATGCCGCTCGTGCACGCGCTTACCTTTCGCTTTTTTTTTTAAACTTGTTTAGCGTTGATTTTATTGTGTGCGTGTTTTTTTAATTATTAATTGTGTTACTTTTTTGTGAAATGGAGCAGAGATGCGCTTGGATTTTTAGAAGGATGTAAAGAATTTCGTTGTTTCGCAAGGCCAGAGAAAACATTTTTCGAGATTCATTTCAAAATGCCACGAAAAAGAGACTTTCTATCAATGCCCTACTTTTTTCAAAACTTTGTTTAATACGCTTGAAAAATGTCCATATACCTCTGCTTTTTCAATTTTTCGCGAATATGGATCGGTATTGGTATATGCAAAGCTTGACAAAAATACTCGTCAAAAGTCGGACAGCACCGTAAAAAAAGCAAATACCGAAGATATGAAATTTTACCGATTCCCGGAATCCTCAACGTTTTTGTCGAAATAAAACTGGCACAAAGGACGGGTCTACATTGCAGTTACAATCCGCATATGAAGATTGTAACAATCAAGCTGTCAAACTCGTAAAAATCGTCAAGTGTCTTTGACGTTTCTGTGATCAATTCGTTGTCGGGGACGCCGATAGCGATTCCCAGTATTAAGCGATTGCGAATTTTTTTGCGTGTTTCGTTCAGCGAGATGTGAACAAGAATAATAGACTCAAGATTCTTGGATTGAAAATATTCTCCAGAGTGCTTGATAATTCATCCGATGTTTACAATTCGAACCTCCTGCATTTCCATTCATCTGTCTTCTGCTATACCAACCAGACGATAAGTGTGAAAAATTGGCCATTTTCTCAACATCGATCGTTCAGCCGTGCATAGAAATTCAGCGAAATGAGACCGCGATTTCGCATGTCGTGCATACAATGGCATCCACTGTTCGCAGGAAATTTTTTGAAATGCTGCCAAGAACTATCGACGCACGAGTGGATCACTCCTTTTTCTACCGACTCTACACAGCGAATTGGGTAAAAAAGAGGATGCAATGCTTGAACGACTCTTTTCAAAGCGTTTTCACTCTTCAATCGTGAATTAATCGTGCTGCAAGAGGATAACCGAAAGAATACAATTTTGCATACGTATACGATATAAGCCTGGAAAATAAACGAGTGGTTTCTTTTGTGATCGCTCGTTTCCGTTCCATTTGTTGGACTGGTTGCGCGTGTTGTGCACTGATTTAGTTATTAATGTATCGGGATCGAAGGGTTTTATATATTTTTTACTAGCGAATGCGCCTTTTAATTTCTTTGTTCATCTTGATCAGCTGCTACCTTCATCGAGTGCAGTAAATTCGCAAAACGAGTCCTCGATGGAGAAATTAAAATATTTATAGATGCAAGGTAGGTACTTTATTTGTATTTTACGATTATCATGACAAAGAACTCTTTGTATTTGCTCATCTGCATTGTATAATAAAGTTGCATAAAGCAGAACAACACGTTCCAATTTCGATACCGTTTGCGCTCAATTTTGCAGTCCTACACGTCTCTACACGTCGTCCCGCATAAAAATTCTATCTGCACCTCGGATTTCCACTTACAACGCGTCCTTCGCGATACGTGGATTTTCTGGAAATTCGTCATTTGTAATTCGAGTCCTGTGTAACGATAAAAAAGCTCATCGCTGCGACTGCATCGTCAGCCAATAAAGACGAAGGTGAAAAGTGACGAGTTGGTTGCTACAGAAGTTCCACGTCTGCAAGTTCAAATAAAACTTCCTTTACGCCAGACTTTCTACTTTTAGGACTTCATCCGAAAAGAGAAGAGTAGCTTCAGGCGATTCTCGAATCAACGCGATAAAGTCGATTCCGCAGCTTTTTGTACCTGTTTTTCGTCCGCAATCAACCACCTTATCTCGATTATATGAACTACTCGTATTTCGTTTTACCCAGCTAATGAATCGCTCTCTCGAGAAGCGCAAACGAGTATGCAAGGTAGAAAAAAGTTCAGCCTATAGCGATCGGTTTTTGATAAATGCGCGCTTTTTCACGCATGTGTACACTGCAGACTCGGGATCGTTTATCAAACACTACACGCGCGTGATTTGTTTCGCGTGTATTTTTCTTTTTTTTTTTTTCCCGCGAACCCGAAAGTTTTGCGTAGCTGCGTTTCGCGTTATTAACTTTGTCGAGGAATGTTTGGAAGTATCAGAGTTTTTAAATGCTATCCGCAAGATTTTATTTCGATTCATTCGTGTATATTTATAAAAAAAATCTGTTTATTCATCGAATTGGAAAATTCATCCACGCATCGTTTGAGTGTTTACATTGGCATATAGGCTTTATTGATAGCGAGTATTAAGTACTGAAAACGCTGCAAATGCTCGTACTAAATGGGCTTTCATCCATTATGAACATTCTATAGGTCATGTGAATTAACGAAGATATGCTCGATTTTCAATAGTTGCTATTTCGGTGAACAAAGCTATGTCGATTGAAACGTATCTCTCTCGTTCCGGGCCTCTCGTTTGCCCTATAGTCACAAGACAATTCATTTGTTTGTGACAATCGATCATTGTCGGTGTAGTAATTTTACAATTTTCCAATTTCAATTCTAAATAGAACGTTATATTGCGCACCAGTCATCTATTAATACCAGCCCTCATTAGTTAATAATCGATCTCAAAGCAAGTGCCCTTTGTGCATACTGAATAACAGTGATTCTAATCATCGTCTCGACGATAATCCAGTTATATCTGCCGGGACACTGATTTCAGTAGCTAATTCCGGTGTCCATGACGTTATCCATTCCATATATAGCGGAACGCGTCAATCATTCCATTCACCAATCCATATACCGAATAATGGGTTATTTTTCATCCGTCAACCGTCAGAAGAGATCAAAGTCAGCTCTTCACGAAAAGTATCCTCTACTCTAAAAAAGAGAGGAATCATCATTCTATTCGTTCTCTGATTGGTCGTCGATTGGCAAATAAGATTACGAGATAGATGGCGGGACGCGCGTGATAGTTTGTTTCTAATCTATAAAAATGTTAAAGCAGAGAGCGCGGAGCGCGCATTGATCTTGCTAGTAAAATATAATGTATAATGAGAAAGCCGAAGGATCCCCTCGCGGCGAAGTAAAGAAGAAGGTGCAGCTCGCTGAAAACGAGAGGAGGAGCCTGCGGAGAAGCCTTCGAATTTCGGAGGGGGACCGAATAAGGATCTCTTTCAGAGTAGTCGTTCTCCGCGCACGCGGCTAATTCCGCCGGTCTATTCTCCCTTCCCTCTCCGCACACTTCCGCCATTCTGCAGCAGTCCGCGAAATAGACCGGCAATCTCTAGCAAATCCAAGGATATTAATTAGTCACGCGGTGTCGGCTGCGCCATTAACGGCCCGTGAATTATAGAGGCTAACTCGGATATGACGATCGCCGTTGATATTGGCTTCGGTCGATCGACTGGATGTGTGTGTATGTCTTTGTGATATGCTCGCGGTCAATCCGCGCGGCGTATCGGGTTTGTTTTGCGCTGTTCATAGCGTGAAGTTACCTATACGCGCTTATACGCCGGTGTTCGATTGCCGGCTAACTTAAATAGGGTAGCAGGAAATTTCTCGCTCGTCAAAAGGGGTATGTGTAGTGTGCGAAGCAGTTGTCGCCTGCAGTAGTTGGGATGTTCGCTCGTGTTTAGTCGGAAAATACGAGGGCTTTGCCTACGGTTGCTTTGGGGCGCTTGTTTATTGGGATGCACGGGAATTCAATGTTATTTTTATTCTAAACAAATATTATATGCATTACGTTGTACGATCACATGTATCTGCAATATATTTTATAACAATAAATTCGATTATCATCATATAAATTCGCATATATTACTTCTGAATTTGATCGCTTACTAGATCATTATTTTTTTGGAAATAATTTTTATTATACTTTATATTGCAGGTCAATATCGAGCAAGGCTAAATCTACAACATGCAGAAGATTCCATCAGTCGTACTAAAATCCAGCTTTCAAAAGCAAGAGGCACAAGTAGATTGGACGATAGATGATTGGAAGGCAATTTGTGGTGTACAAGGAACGTGTGAATCTTTGAGATTTACTCTACCTAACTCCAACATAACTTGTAATATGCTGCTAAATATTACTCCCACTGAAAAGCAAGTCTACGTCATTATTGTGCATCATGAGGCGTCTTTCTTACATCCACAGTTGCAGATGTCCATTGTATTGCCAACGAATAAGCTTTATGATTTAGGTAACGAGGTGATGCCTACTTTGAGCCCTCAGTGTGTATCATCGATGGTTCCATCTAAATTAGTTAACATTGCAAGATGTTTTAACTTGCCCCAATACGACCTTATGCAATTTGTGCACCCTGATGGCTCATTTACCTTCAAGTGTCATGTGAAATATACAACCGCGGCTCTGAACAACTGTGCAAGCTCGTGTGCAAATGGAATCGGATTCCCAAAACCGCATGAAACCAAGTTCATTTTAAAAGATTACAGTGGATTGTATGAGAGACAACTGATGTGTGACGTTGTTCTTGTGACAGCAGGAGAAAAACAATTAAAAGCACACATGGTTATACTGGCAATGGTGAGTCCATACTTTTTTGCAATGTTTAGGCTTGAAGATCCAACGAAAACTAGTCCACGCATCATAAATCTGTCCAGCAACACCAACCTTACTTTAGAAGTTTGTCAGGGTTTTCTTGATTACTTGTATGGACTCAAAAGTGTGAGTGATCTAAAAAACATTGTAATGGAGCTCTTTATGTTGGCCGACAAATTTGGCATACCAATGCTTAGACAAGCTTGCGAGACCTTTCTGTGCGACGACTTAACTCATGCTAATGTAGCTAAGCTACTTCTTTTTTCGCATAAAAATGATTGTATTTTTTTGAAGCGAAAGGCGGTTACCGTGGCGAGATCTAATATGGAGATCATAAAAAAATCTAGCGAATTTGATAAGATATTCGAAGACAAGGATTTGATGCTTTTAATACTGTAAACTTCAATATTCCGCTAAGATTAGATAATAATTCATTGTAACGTTAATAAAGATCGTTAAAAATTATTTCCTATTTCTTAAATCAATTTAAAAATATATTTCTCCATCTCCGCAATATCGAATTTAAGAAAAATCACGCATTCGCAAAGAAAAATACACACCGAATTTCGGGCTTAAAAAATTTGCAATGCAAAAACCCTGTGAAGTAAGAGCATAATCACTCGAAGCTCACAGCCGCATTAGAAGCATTCTTAACTAAATCGCTAACTCAAACTACCTTGACCGGCGTAATATTTTCCGTTTCTTTTGCATATTAGCTTTTTTTCCAGCCAAGCCGAGCGCAGAGAGCAGATTGTTGGCTCGTAGGCGCGAGCGACCGCGCGCGCTCACGCATACACACACACACATACAATAATTGCGAGAGGCCGCAAATAGCACTTCGTAACAACAATGAACCACAAGACGGCCTTGCAGCGGCCGCCAGCCTCTCGCAAGCGCGTGCATACTGATGTGAGTGTGTTATATGCGCCTGCGACTCGAGTGCACCTACACGCTACAGCGAAAATTACTGCAAACATCAGCTACTGCTGTATAAATTGACGAGAGATGAAAATTTAGGAGGAATACTTATCGTGAAATTATAAATCCCAACAAGCGCATATTATACGGGCGCTTTCTTCCGGGCTAATATACTAATGCCACGCACGCGACTGACAAATATGTTCTTGATTCTTCAGATTTGTTTGGTCTCTCGAGCGTATAGAGTATTGAATCGTGCGCCAGATATAAATCGGAATATATTTTTTACGATTCTTTTATCGCCGAGTGCAACTGGTTGGTCCAGTATTTCATCTTTCATTATCCGGCACAGTGTAAGGAAAAAGGTCAGCTCAAGGAGAGGTAAATAAATTCGGAATAGATATAATAATTTACAGAAATAGATACTTTTTTCAATCGATAACAGGAATTTTCTCTTCAAAGTGCACATTCAAACATCGTATGTTCTTGATTTTTTTTTTTTTTTCATATAATCATCGCGTAGCTTGCTTCCAAGCGGGATCCCGATTTTCAGAATAATTCGTAAAAGTAGCCAAAGGGCTGAGAGCTGAGAGTGCGTCGCTTCGTTTATGCATGACCCTTTGGACGAGCCGCGCGCATGTGTGTCGGGCGTCCCACAGAGAGATAGAGAGAAAGAACGGACAGAGCCCGGAGGCCGGAGTTTATTAGCTCAACCCCCCGCCTGGCTATAGGGATACGAACCTCGTTAGATTCCCGACAAAATATTGCGCTTCTTCCTTGATTTAAAGTCAAGGCCATGAAAATGTACAATATTTTACAAGTAATTTTTAACATCTTTCGTAGAATTCTTTAGACAGTATTGCTGCGAAGCAAGGTTATTTGAATTTGCAAACATG
This sequence comes from Pteromalus puparum, assembly GCA_012977825.3. NCBI lineage: Eukaryota > Metazoa > Arthropoda > Insecta > Hymenoptera > Pteromalidae > Pteromalus > Pteromalus puparum. The sequence continues at coordinate 66,687,171 of CM053168.1, forward strand.
TGATTAAAAATAGCACGGTGCATAGTATTTAGTATGACAAATCAAGAGTATTATATTGATTTTCAAATTCGATTGTAGAAAATATCGAAGAATGAAATAGGCAATGCGTGCTTCTAAAACGCGGCTGTACTTTGCTGCCGCTCGCGCGAGCTATTCCCTCTTTGTCCCGCACCCCTTGTAGTTCTGCCCGACATTGAAAACACATAGGGGCGCCCCTATTTTTCAAACTACACGCAACAATTGTGCGTTGCTCTTCGCATACTGAGCGCGCGTACACTCGCTACCATTACGAAAATGTACAACGTCAGAATGCATTCTCTCTATTTTAATATATTGTGTCTTATGATGTGCGTATTTTAGGTAAAATAACGATTTTTGGCATTCTATTTATCAATCAAAACGCTGTATTTCTATTGTTCGTATAACTTCCTATGTTATTGTTTTGAATGCCTAAAGCCAGATATTGATAATTGTTATCAATCACTTTTTACAACAGTCTTTTGACCATTTACCCAATCCACTCAAAGCTAAAATTATGCTATAAAGCTAATGTATTAAAAAACTATCCGGATTCAAATTAAGTATATTTCATTTTTTTTTTATTACAGCTGGTTGTTGTGCAATATCGAAGATTTCAACCCTTAACATGGATTCTGAGTGCACACTGTATTCTAGCCTCGAAGAGAAAAACGCTTCATTTAATTGGACTATAGAAAATTGGCAATTAATAGCTGATGCAGAAGGCAAATTCGAACCCAGGATGATTAATTTAGTCGATTCTCCAATCAGATTTGTTGTGCATTTAAATCTTTCCGAATGGAAAGTTGCGGTATTGTTTCATAATGATCAATCATCGACTTCTTTATTACAATCAAAGATATCCATGTCGCTTGTAACCAAACAAAAATCAAATAGAATTTTAGAGGAAGCTGCTACCACTAAACAAAAGTATTCCGAACGTTTCATTTATAATTTTAAGTTACCTGAAACACACGAAATACAAGAATACATCGGGTCTAATGACTCAATAACCTTTCAATGCACTTTACATTACATTTGGGATAAATCTGTTGTAAGGTACAATCTGAATACTGCAAAGAAGCTTAATGATTCATCTTATAACCAGGACTTCGAGAGTCATCTGTACCGTAAAAAGTTGACTTTAACAAACTATGGTTCTCTGTATGTAAACAAACAATTGTTTGACGTTACTATTGTGACAAGAGGAGGAGAATTAAAAGCACACAGTGTTATACTAGCTATTGTGAGTCCATACTTCTTAGCAATGTTTAGCCACAAAGATCTCAAAGAAAACACTGAGCACATCGTTGATCTAACGAAAGACTCTGATGTAACTTTAGAAGTTTACCGAGGTTTTCTGGATTACGTTTATGGTTTGAAAACAGTTGGAGATATGAAAAATATTGTAATACAACTTCTTGTTTTGGCTGACAAGTATTCCATGGAAGAACTTAAAAGAGCTTGTGAGCATTATCTGTGTGACGACCTAGATCATAATAATCTTCCCAAACTTTTATGTTTTTCACACAAATATAACTGCGAGCATTTACTGCAGCAAGCGCTAGACGTAGCGAGACAAGATATGGATGTCATAAAAGATTCAAGCGAATTCGACGAGATATATCAAAATAAGGAGTTGATGCTTTTGTTACTGCAATAAAGGTAATTGATAATTTTCTTCTACAAATAATGAGATCGAAATGGAAACCAATTAATAATCCGCTATCCACAACAGTCTTTTAGTCGTGTGTATATTATACTCAATTTATGTGCGTTTATTATATATATTTGTTGCTTGTTTTAATTGAATTTATTTAAAATTCAATGATATTGTATTCGATTCAAGGTAATAGATTGAGTAAGAATAAAGCTCGTAATTCCCATCAAATTACTTTGTTCTAAGATTATAAACGGTTTCCTCCTAAAATTTACTACATATATAATACATCACTGTACTGCTATAGTTCGATAGGTTATGTGTTGCATATTAGCGTCCCCTTGATTAGACTTATAGCCTGAGCACGTTAATAATAAATAAATTGCAAAACTTTATATATAGGGGTTAAAAATAACTAAGTCTTCTTTTTTATTGCAGCGCGCGGGCCGACGAGTAATATCAGAGAATTCGATACTTAGAACATGGAATCCTTGATCGTAATACATTCCAAGTACCAAAGAGTTTCCGAGATCCACTGGACTATAAATAATTGGAATTCAATTGCTAAAAGTAACGGAGAACTTGAATCCAAGAACTTTGATTTATTCAATTCTAAAATTGTTGGTCAAATGATTTTAAATATTACGAATGGAAAAATCGCAGTGCCGATCCGCATTAAACGAGAGTCCCTTCTTTCATTACAATCAAGCATGTCATTATCGATTGCGGGCTCTTTTTCAAGTCTTTGTTTGTGCACCGATGATGTCGTTCATGAAAGATTTACCAAGGGTTTATCTACATATTACTTCAAGCTACCTGATGATATTCAGGATAAATACATCAAAACCAATGGTTTATTAATGTTTAAATGTATGGTTAAGTTTTATTACTGAACTGAATAGTAAACAGACTTTCAGTGATTTTAGTATTTTGTATGAAAAAGGAGATGTATCCAAACTTTCTTTTCAAGTTGAGCAAATAATATATTCTAAGACAAAGATTTGATGCTCATTTATTGTAAGTTTTTAGCAATAATTTTGTAAAAGTTTTTCGAATCATCAATAAAAGTGTGTAATTGAAGATTTTGCTCATAACAACAACATTCTTACCCTCAAAGTCTCACGAGCCCAAAAGATCTCAGTAAAAGCAAGCATATATACGCGTCTTCTCAAACGAATCTTTCTTTTTCTGTCTCGTGAGAAGAGGAAAAATAATCAGCCCGTTGCAACGAGATGAGCGCGCGCACGAAAGCTTTGCGAGCACACAGCAGCAATTAATGCTCCGCGAACGGGTTCGAGGTTATCATTCGGCTGGCATTCCCGGATACTCGCTCGTGAAATAAGGCAAAATAACGCCGCTGCCAGGGAGAGAGACGCGAATAAAGATGAGAAAAAACACAGAGCGAAAGAGTGCAGAGCACGAGGCGACATCTCGGCTACTCGCTGCGGCAAAAACGACGAGAAAGGGAGAGAAAAGAAGCAAAAGGTATCATCGGAGACGCGATGAAGGACGCGATCTCGCGTTGCAGCTACCGCAGTTCTCTTTCCTCGCGGCCGATGAGAGATCGCGCAGCTTTGAAAGTCCCGCGCGGAGATAAATAAAACGACGCGCGCGCGCGCGCGCTGGAGAATGGCGAAGAGGCAAAAGAGAACAAAGTGGAGCCGGAAACGTATGGCACGAGCGGCAAGAAGTGTGTGCGCGCAGTATATATACCTGCGCTTCATGGCTTCAAGCGCCATATACCCTTTGTCTCTTTCTCTGCGTCTACCTTCATTATCACTTCGATGTATTCTTGTATTCATCGATGCGATCCGCGAGAAGAACCTAATTTCTCGCTCTAAAACGTTGAGCGTCGTTCGTCTCGATTCCCACAGCGGATCAGCATAAAAGTGTGAGCTCGCTCGCAGCGAGAAGAGAGGTTTCGGCTGTGCACCTCTTCTCTCTCTCTCTCTCTCTCTCTCTCTCTCTCTCTCTCTCTCTCTCTCTCTCTCTCTCTCCTTCTGTCTCTCGAGTTCGTGACCAGAATACAAGGCGCTCGATCTCAAGAGCCGAGGGGGGAATCTACACGCGAGAGAGAGAGAGCGCGCGCAAAACGATCCGCAGGACGATTCCAGGAGCCGCTGCTACCGGCGTGTATGAGAAAAAGGTCGGAGAGAAAAGAAAAGGACGCGAAGCTTATAGTATAAAAATCCAACAGTCGACTCGAGACGCGCCTTTTTCGACAAAGAGCCGACCGAAGTGAACGATAAAGTCTAATTAACCGCGCAAGGAGAGCAGCATCCACGAATGATTTCTCGACGAGCGTCAAACTGTAGCACACGCGCGCGCATAATCAGTAGCGCTGATTTAATTATACCAACAGCCGCTACAACTTTGCACGCGATCTCAACTCGCCCCGCGGGTAGAGAGAGAGAGAGAGAGAGAGAGAGAGAGAGAGAGAGAGCGTAATGAGACTATGCTCGTTTAATTGAATTCTAGTAAATGAGCAGCGAGAACTAAGCTTTTGTCTCGAGTGTTTATTTGCGCTGCTGGACACGATCGCTCGCTCTTCTCGGAAGCACTGGTATACCTATACTACAGCGAACTGTTTAGTCCGGGTAAATTAATAAACTATAGCCGCTCGAAAAATTAATGAAACGCGCTTATCGCTTATAACCTCGGTGCGTCTCAATTCCGGCGAGTCTTATACATTGCCGCAGTGCGCGGCAAAGCCGACTCGCGAAAAAGGGACGAAGCAGAAGGAGAGAAAGAGAGAGAAGGAGCAGAAGGGAAGAGTCTACGTGCGGAGCCTTGTCATGAAACGAACCGGCCCCACTTGCCACTGTCAGCTCTGCACTGATTTATTGCTACTTCAGCGCGTGTTTCTCTCCTCCTTCTCCGTATATACTAGTGCGATATATATACAGCCTCACCCCCACTCACGACGACGCGCCTTATTCATGTTTGAATTTCGCCGTGATTTTACGCTTGCATTTTTTAAAATCCAATCGTGCTTTCGGGGAAAGAGTAAAAAGGTCGATAAATTCAGCTCTCCGGGCTAATCCAAACCGGCATGCCGGAATAATCTCTCCTGCGGTCACCGCTGCGATATATTATTCCCCCGTCCGGTCCCCTTATATACATATACAGCCATGTGATTTTGGTCGATCGCTCAGCCTTGATTCCCCGATAAATCAGTCGAGCACAAAAAATAATCCCCGTTTCCGGAAGCGTCTTTTTGCGCCACCCACCGATTCAGTGTAGCCGCGGCGTAATAACTCGCAGGTGCCGAAGGAGATTACACCGACCGCTCTGTATAGCTTCAAGTGCAAATGCAGAGCGCAGTCGGAGTCTCGCTGCCATTTGCTCGAGGTCTGTAATTTGCGCGGGGCGATATCCTCGCTGAGAGAGCCGCGTGGACCAAGAAAAACCGGGATGTATATGTGTGCGTGTGCGCAGTTGGGGAGGGGAAATGTTAATTGAAAATTTAATGATCCGCCACGTGCGCCACTCGCTGTGTGGCGGGATTATTTTTGTTTTCTTTTTTGTTATACTCGTCCGGATGCGGGCTACGTATCTGGAGAAATCACGCTAGTCCAGTACGAGAGATCGATTATCGGTTTATTAGGTTCGATACGCGATAATTTCGATCGTGTTTGCTTTAGCAGTTAATATCTACGACGGGTATGTCGCTCTGAATCATTTCGGGACAGCCAGTTGAGCGATAAATAATTAACTGCGGGTTCGATGCTTTGATCTTTCTCTTTTTTCGGTTCGATTTTGCCGTATAGATTCGAGAATACTGTTATATGAACGTCGAGCGATAAATTCTCCACGCGTTGAGCATCGTTATACCGCACATTAACTAATTACCCGCGCGGGCTAATTAATTAGCCGCAATCGTGTGTTTGCTTTTACAGAGACCTTTATCAGAGTTACGCTACTACCGAGAACTCCGCGATACAGATTCGAACGCTGAATGTTATTTCCTCCTCATCACCGTAATTGAAGTTTTGCCATTCGGCGAAACGATAATTCGAAATAGTCAATTTGGATCAACGGCGCAAAAAAGTCCTGGTAATTTTAATTTTCCATCGTCCAAGCCAGTACGCGATCGCAGACCTCGAAACATAAACTTCAATTTTGTCTCGTAAATTTTTAATCCCCGCTACAGCCGCGGATGATTGATTGACCACCAACGCAGTGCTTTCGTGTACACAATCGATCCGTTTTATCCCTTGCGCTACCGGCGTCACTCGTAATACCTAACAATTTTATCGATGTTGGATTGATCGCGTACTTTTGAATTATTACTCCTAACGGCAAACAGCTAGATTCGATGAAACGAAAATCCCTAGAACTAAGAAGCTACTACTCTGCACATCTGTTATCCTCTCATCCGCTCAATCCTCTGACTAATTCATGTCCCACATCTCGTGAGTCTATCGACGGAACATAAGCGAGTAGATGTATAGACAGATGCCGTCGAGGAGCGACGATGATACATCGCCAAGATGGCGCTTTGCCCACTTTGCTGATCGTGTTTTCAAGAGCGTGCACTGGTACAGCTCGAGCACACACATACACACACGTGTGTGGGCGGAGATCGTGAGCAACTTGTTGAACATCGCGAGTGTCTAGCCTCTTCGCGGAAGTGCCTGCGGAAACTCGGAAAAGCTCGTCGGCGTAATACGCGCCGGTAATTTATTCACCCTCGAACGGAAAATTCGCTGTTTATCGAACGATTTTCGATACGCAAGATTCAACATTGAAGTATTATATACGCTATTCTCTTCTCCACTCATCGCAAGCCATCTCTGCTGGAGCATGAAAAGCGAATTTTCCAGACAGTCGCGGCCGTGGAGGCTGCAAATTCATTTCGCATTCTAAACTCGAATTCAAATCGCCCATTCCCCTCGATCATATCCCGTGTATATATATATATATATATAGCTAGTGCAGTCAGTCAGTCATACACCCTAACGGCGGCCTACCGGGAAATATTAAATGCAAATGGTTTCGTCGGCTCTCTACTCTCATTCAGCTCCTGCTTTTTCACCGGTATATACACGCGCAAATCGGAGATGAAGCCATAAATTCAATTTCTCCCCCTTCTCTTTCCATCTCACGACTCTTTGTCGACGAGGATAGCCCCATAAATATTCATTCGACGGCGGCTTGCCGCTAGAGGGCGCCTCGAGTGACTCGCGCGATATCGCGGACATACACGCGGAATTCGAGGAGCGGAGAGATCGCATGACTGACGTCGCTATTGGCAGAGCCGAACGCGAACTTCTGGGATTCCTGATTTATGCCGCATTTTCTTGCATCTTGTTCGCCGCAGTCGCTTCGTACGCGGCAATGATTTAATACGTCTTTGAAGCTTCTACTCTCTTGTGGGAAAGATAAACGCAGATGTGTACATCCTGTTCGTAATCGGGTTTAGAATTTGTAAACTAGTGCGTGCGTTATCGGTGGGCAAATGACGTAGATACAGGCTTTTTACACATCGAGATATCGTCTCGAAAGATTTAAATCACACTTTCACCGGCTGCAGCCGATGTATCGTTTACCTGTATACTAATTGCGCGTCTACTTCCACTTACAAGCTGTAGCTACAAGCTTTGGAATTAAATGCTTGAATCCCACAGATGCAGCGTGTCTTCTACACTTATTACCTCAGTGTCTTCTCTCGGCGACGAGTAGTAGTAGTACATTACAATAAAAGTGTCCTCGGGTGCTTCTCGACGTATTCATGGGACACGTGTGTGATTAGACGCGAGAACGGCTCATGAATAAATGCAACCGTCTCGCTTTCGCATTGTCACTGATACATGTATAAGGTACTTACGAGATGAGCTCGCGATTTATACGATTTTGAAAAGTGTACGGTTTGCGATTTTGATGACGAATGAAAGCGTTTGAAGATAATCAGAGTAATGTGTGCGAGAGTTTATATACACAGTGTAAAGTTGAAAATCGTTTCGGTTCGTGTTTGTGTTTTGATGAAAGTTGTTGGGCAAAACGTTACCGTGAAACCAATCCCGACAGTAGCAGCGAAGTTTCCGTGCTGAAACTTTCCCGTATCGAACTGCACCAGTAGAGATGTTTTGCCAACTCCGCTATCGCCAAGTAGTATAGTCTGAAAAATAAAGCACACACACGGTTTATCTATAGCTATACGCGAGAGAGCTTTAATTGCATCGAGTGAAAATAAACTTTTTCAGTGAAGCCATTCTCGCGTGAAAATCAGCCCGCAAGCGCCTTTTAATTGCGTGAAATCCCGAGGCGACAGATCCCCGTAGCCAATAACGAGATTAACTTTCTACCTCTATTTCTATATATAGCTTCTATAGTCGAGGCATCAGCGCCATGGACAAAAACGCCGCGGAGGAAGAAAGAAGCACAGAGCGCAGGGGAGTCGCGCCCAATCGGGACCGAGTCACGTGGCGGTCTGGGGGGCGGACTTGCCCCTAAATATCATTCCGGCTTTCTTATTCCTCGTGTTTACGCTTATTTCATCGGTCTATGCGCCGTGTACAGACAGATAGATTGACGTGTCGTAAAACGCGGGATATCGGCAGGTGTAGCGAAGTCGTAAAACGTCCCGAGGACTAACGATTTCCTGACGTCTCTCCGCGCGTAAATTCGCACGCAGGGTTGCCCCTACAACGCGGAAGACTCGTGCATTTCATAATCCACTTAATTTCCCGCTCATTAATCAACCCCTCTCTCGAGAAAAAAACCGAGTCAAATCACAGCTCTCTCGGTGATTTAAGCCTCATTGTGCTCTCCTAACAACACCTCAGCTGAGCGCGTTCTTTCCTCACACCCGGAAGAGAAGCTCGGTTCACTCTTGTGGTAGCGCTCGCGTTCGCGGTGCCAATTAGCACGCGCAGCAGCTATTCCTTGAGAGAAAGTATGTAGTATATATACACACACGAGCCTGCACTTTCGGCGCCGATCGCGATCGTTCTCCTGGGAACAGGCAGCAGCGCGCGAGGTTTCCAATTTTCAGATGCATCTGTGTGTTATAGGTATACGTGCTTTGGTTTTTTGGCCAGGTTTGCAAGGCAGTCACGTATCGGATGAATACGCTGGGAAAACAAGAGCTTAATGGACGTGCGCGAGTATAGCTGATTTGATAGTGCGCGGATTCGAGGATGATAAGGAACGAGCCGAGCACGTGTAATATCGCGCGTTGATCTTGCGCAGGAGTATGAATTAACTCTGCGCTGTGAGTTTCTTGTCTGGATTAACAATAGCGCGAACAAAAATTGAGCCATTCTCACGGTGTAATGATATCGACACACCCAGTCGATTCCCTTCCACGTGTGAGCTATTCCATATTATCGCGCGCTCATTCGGATATAAAACACGTGTCGTTGAAAACGACTGCTCTAATCGAACTATAAAAGAAGATAGCTCGCTCGGGGCTGACAACTCGATCAGCAGCGTATAGTATCGGCTTACCCGCGAGGTGGAGATACTCGAGAAGCTTTCAACGCTGCGCGGTATGTAACTACGCGTAAAATCGAATTGATATATTTTACGTAACAGTGGGTTAGCCGATAGTCGATAGAAAAATTCGAGGAAACGACTCTATCGGGAGATGAAGGATGGAACGCGCCGCATCTGCGACACTACAGGTCATTAATGACATCACCTACTCGTTCGCTTTTCCAATCAATTTCTCTCTCGAGCTTCTTCGTTATATATACAGCCGCGTAACCGCAGCGACGCCCATAAAGAGTACAGCTCTCTTTCTCTCTCTCTCTCTCTCTCGTAAAACCGGTATAGAGACAGCCCGTAAAGATTTATCGGCGCGCAAAGTTGCGCCGCGCGCGAGATCAGCGATTTCTTTCGGATAGCCGAGTTTCTTCTCTGCTGCGCGGAAGTGAGCCACTGTGTGTGTGTGATAGCGATTGTGAGCTCGATGGAATTCACCCGGGTTTCTTTTTTGCCGGGAATTGATTCCATACACGCGCTCTGGGAGGGAAAGTAGATGAACGGCTGCACGGGAAGAAGGATAGTTTTCTGTGGAATTTATCATTTCGCGTTGGATTTCGCTATAGCTTTTATGACTTCATCACGCAAATTCTATGGTCTAGTACTTTAAGTGGAAAAATATCGCTCGAAACTCAATTACACGCGAAAATAAAGAGCAAAGTGCAGCGACTCGCGTTAATCGCTTCGCCCGATGCAGCAGCAGCAGCAGCAGCAGCAGCGACAGTATACGAGAAAGAGAAGGTCGCGGACATTCGTATGCTAATCGTGCGGCGTGGAGAGACGAGAGAACCGCTCTCCCGCGACTCGACAAACCGATAAACGTGAACGCGCGCCTCTCGTAAGTACACATCAGCATAGATAATGGCTCGTTGGCTTTTAGACCCGCGGGCTACTCGCCGATGCTCAGCAGCTCGAGCGTATAGTCCTGAAAATTATGGCTGGCTGAATTTAGCGTTAGAGGCTTATTTGCCAGAGTTTTTTTCCTCTTATTTCTCGTTTAAGGGTTATGGGAAAAAATTTACCTTACGTGGGGCTTGATGGATAACGTGAAAAATTTTCATATTCGAATTTAGTAACTTTTTTATCTTGCAGGGACTTTTCGACAGTTGAAATCGAGCTCATCAGCCAAGGTCATGTTCGCCAAGGACTCGAGTATACGTCTCTATATTTCCGGTTTGATTCTACTCCGGGAAATGAAGTTCCGTCGTTGCGAGGACAACGGAACAATCCGAACGTGCAACTTCCTTATTATACTTTCGACGCAAAACCGTGTCAAACGTTCCCTTTGTATTTTAGTCTATACAACAAATCGTAAAAAAGCCGAGCTCCGTTACGACTTTCTTTCACAAGCATCGCGAAAATTTACGGACGGTAGAGGTGTCAGCTTGAATAATTGAAAAATCCAGGATACGTCCGAAGTCGAATTCCCCGCGTCGTTTCTTCGCGGTGATCGATGAACTCCTTGACGTATTTCTCGTTTCTCGTCGCAACTTTTTCTCTATCTCTCTTTTCGATTTTTCACCGGCGTTTTCCGATCGACTGTGCGGGGACAGCGAAACAACGATCGAAAGAAAAAGCGTGCATCAGGAACTTTTTCACTCGGTATATATACGAGCGATTCATCCGCAGCACTGCAATACTCCGTTTGCCCGCGTCTTCTTTTCTCCTTTCGTTCTCTCCCGCGTGTGTCCCATTACCGCGAGGACGCTAACTCAATTTGTATGCGGGAACGCTCGCGCTTGGGCTTGCGCTTAAGGTCGCGCGAGTGACTCTTTCGCCTTGTCTTCGTATTAGTCCGTGCGCGGACATATACGTGCACGAGATATCTTTAGGCTCGTTAATCGCATTCCTTGCGCTGAAGCTTTTGTTAAACGATTTTCGCAAAATTCGATTTCGTCAAACACGTAGGAAAGAAGATCTTCAGTAGCGACTAACTAGGATCGAGATAGCGCGTAGTCCTTTGCGGAATATATGTACGGGAATAAAGGGCTCGCTTATATGCAAGCGGCAAGGGAAAAGGAAAGCATCTCTCGTCGGCAGCAAAAACCGGCCGTGCAGCGAGATGATAGAGACCCCCTACCGGTTTCCACTCGCCAAAGAACTCTTCGCTCAGATCGGCTATCTCTCCCTCCCTCTTTCTCTCGTTAGGTTTCTTGCGCCGGTTCGCTGAAGCGACGCCGACGAATAAAAAGGATTATTGATGAGATATGACACTGACGAGCGTAAAATATGTCGGTGCTTTTTTTCGGACTCTCTAGAGTCTCTCGAGAGAGAGAGAGATAAGGGATGTGAGGCCGCCGGCGGCGCAGCGTAATCTTAACGATATTCGAGCGTGTTTATTTCCGCTCATTAGCCTCTCTCGGAAATGGGTTAATTAGAGCCGAGCTGGCTCTATATAAATTAGAAACTACTCCGATCAATCCGCGAGAACACAATGTCGAACACGGAGCTTTCTGCGCGAGGAGCGTCGTCGGTAATTCATGCTAATTTACGAAGCAGAAGGGAGAGAGAGTCAACGGCAAAAAAAAGAAGCAGAGTGAAAAACAAGCATACCGTGGCAATCGGTCTATAAACCGAGCCAGTAGACCTCCTGTCGCTCTTTTTGCGCGCGATCGGAGAACGACGAGCCAAAGAGGAGGTCCGAGAATCCGAGGCTGCTGCTGCTGCTGCTGCAGCGAAGAAGAAGAAGAAGAAGAAGAAGAAGAAGAAGAGGAGGGCCGTAGCTAAATGCCACCGGCCCCCAGACATTGTCGATCATTATTCCGCTCGTTTCCCTTCTGTATATGCTGCGCTGTGCGCCGAGGGAGTCGACCTTGAACGAGATATAGCCGGCTACAGGACTCGTTTCGCGGATTTCTCTGCTGCTTCTTTTCTATACCTACTCTCTCTCCTCTCTCTCTCTGCTTCGAGTCTCTTCGGGGCTTATCGCTCCAATTACTTTTCATTTTCGTGCCCGCGCGGCCGCATAAATTTATGCCCGCAATTGCGAGATCGGAGATAAGAGTCTACGTGCCGCCGACGACGAGCGAGAAGGAGAGTTTTATACTATCGGCGATCGAGATCGTCTTGTTGGAATTCGCTGTGAGAGCGAGGATTATCATTGGATATATTTTATTTGTTTGTTCGTAATAATATACGAGTGATAATATATTCAACTGTGCTTTTGTCTGTTTTCAGGTAAGGCCGATTCTCAACGATCAAACGCCACCTGTATCGGTAAGTCATTTTTCTCATACCTTGTGCACGTAGTTCTCTGGGTTGTCCTGGTCCCGTTTGTAGCTGCTCCAGACATTATCGGCTAGTCGAGACTTGGCATAGTTCGACTGCTGCTGGCTGTAGTTTTGGAGCACCTCCGCCGGCGGCTGGTAGTCGCGGTAGCCCGTTGGCGATGGCGTCGCCTGAACCGCCCCCGCGAGTCGTTCGCTTAACCCTGAAGCTTGTATATGCGACCTCTCATCCTCCACCTCGAACACGTCGTCGCTCATGCTGTCGTCACCCGTCATTATCTGAAAGCCAAAGGGATTATATTTTCCAAATTTTTCACTTCGAGCAAACTCCGCGAAACTTTGAGCGACTCTCTCTAAAATTCCGTCGTTCCCACAGCAACGTCAACACAGTGTATGTGTGTACCTCACAAACTATCAGCCCCGAGGATTAAAGTTTCACTCGCTCGCTCGAGTCATCCCCGAGCCTTACAAGTGCGGCTCCTCGCGATAATCCACGAGCTAGCCTCGCATTATCGGCTGTGGCTCCTGGCATATAGAGTATAATATCCTATATGTATATACGCGACGGGAGAGAAAGTCAGTAGTGCGAGACTACGCTCCATTGTGTTATATATTAACTGGCGAGAGTAGACTATAACATACGCGCCATGGAAGCGTGTGTACCGTGTGCGCGCACGACTTGCTTCCCTTTATTATCGAGGCGTAGGTGTGCTATGCAGTCTATACGGCCGAGCGAGTATTTCCTCGTGATATTACGGCTGAGCTAGCGATGATCAGCTCGGCGTATGTGGGAGAATTGAGCGAACATTGTTAGATTATGAAACTATAATTTTCGCGCGAAATTTCTAATAACGATATAATGCAATACGATCTTTTACGCTCGCGTCGTTCAATTTCATTGCGCAAAACAAGTTTATCGCGCGACGATCGTTATAATTCAAATCACCGCGCATCTTCAGGACTCTGCAATCTCGAAGTATAAGAAGACAATTGAAGCCCTCAGGAGATAGAGATAGTAGCCTTCTCGCGTAGTCGTAATCTCCGTCATCCGGTTTACGAGGGACTTCCGTTTCACTCGCTAAGCGCGCACAACGGAATACATATATATATTATGCGCGTGCGCCGCTTTATTACAGCGAACGGTCTTTTTACGCGTACGTTGTAAAAGCCTGCGCTCAAGGTAGTTTTACCTCGCTAACGATATACGCGAGAGATTTTCTCTTTGCGAATATACATTATACACTGCCGAGAAATTTGTTGTACGTGACGGCAACCAAATGGCCCTTCGTCACCCTCTGCAGTTGTGGGCCGCCCTCCATTACACTTTTCGACAGCAGACCGCCCCGTGCAGGGGTCGCCGGGCCCCACCTCTTACGACCCCTGCGACCTTGGAAGCTACGGGCCAATTATATACGAGAAAGTGCTCTCCGCGCTTGACGAGGACGAATGAAAGTGCTCGGGTAATTGTTTTCGTCTTGAGATGCGAAAAGTGTTATCGATCCATACGATATAGAGGATATTCGGAATATGCACGGGGATCGTGTACTATACGTTAAATTCGCTAGCGCGTACAAGTACTTACGTTCAGGGAGGTAGAGGCGGGTACTGTCACCGTGGAAGGGCTGTCGCCACTGCCGCCCCTCATCTTTCTCGACGATGCTTCAGTTGCCGACTGCGTAATATACACTGCTGGCCGCTGATACTAGGTGTGGTGCATTCTGAAAGGGGAAATTATCTAGGTTACGCTTGATCATTATTAATTCCGTCGAAAGGAAAGTTGCCTGTTAAACGGCTCGAGTATCTATAAATTTGTTGATTTTATACATTATACGCGGATTTAATGGACTATTCGAGTTTACGGTCGATAATTAAGAAGCACTAAAGCGTGCATAAACCCGTAATAACAGTTTTAACCCGGCGTATTTCTTAAACTCAATATCGTCAAAAACGAATTAAACTTTATTCTTAATCCAGAAGCTGCATATCTCCACTTGGCATAATCAAGCTTGCAAAACCAGAACAGTCTCTCTAAAACATAGAAGCAGCAGCAGCAGCACGTGCACACGGCCAAAACTCCTCTTTGCTCTCTCTCTCTCTCTCCCGCTCCCGCAACTCGTACACCCACTCGAAAGAGCAAAGCCGCGCACGCTTCAATCCGCCAAGCGCTCGAGTCCATTCATAATTAAAACGAAGCCCCATGACAGAAAGTTGCCTGAAGGGGGAGAAAGAGAGCAGCCGCAGGCTACAAAAGCACCCTCTCGTTGACTTTATCCTTATCGCGCGCGACGATGCGTCATTTCCGTAAAAGCACGAGCGACTCGTATCTTACACTGTGAGTTTCGCGCTGCAGCTCTCGAGAGCTTACAGGAACAGATGGTATTTTGTTCTAGAGAGGACTATTAGTTTTAATGAACGAGAGGATTATTATTTTCAATTTGAGCTGCAGTTATATATATATATATATATATATATATATATACTGTACGTGATGTGCGCACAATCTCCGTCCGCGCGTTCATCCATCTCTCTTCGATCATGCGCACGTTGCTTCTTCTTCTCCTTCTTTCTTTCTCTCGCCAATGCAAATATATGCCGGCGACTGCAGCAACGGCTCATCTTTCTTCGATGCGCGCACACATGTCGTCCTTCTCTCTCGGCTTTGAAACGCTGCGCGCGATGCTCTTTGCACGCGTGACACGTACTTACTACACCAGCGGCTGAGTGTGTTCCGCGAGTTTACTCTAATTTTACGGTATTCCTTTTTTCCCTATACCTCTTCTACAGTATAGGAGCGCTACGCTGGATATATAAGCGTTGATTAATGCGACTTTCATGCTAGTGGGGGAGTGTAAACATATCGGTCGATCAATCATCCTCACCAGCTCTTTCGTTATTCTTTTCATTTCTGCGGCTATTTTTGCTCGAGTCTCTTTCGTCTTTTTGTCCCCGCTGCTTCTCTCTCGATGTTATTTTAATGTCTTTTATGCTCGCGCGTGCGCTGTTTTCAATTTTCTTTTATTGCGCTCTCTCGACGCGCTTTTTTATGTCGACGTTTCAATCTGCGCTGCAGCGTTTCGAACGTGACGTTGTGGTGAAATATTTTCTTTTGAGAATTGAAAAAAAAAAAAATCATTGATCGGATTATCAATTTAATAGCGAGTGGAGACTACAAAACCAGCCTACCCTAGTGGACGACCAGCTTAACCTCCGCGACAAAATCGATGAGTCGGTAAGGCAGATGTTCTCTCTCACGCTCTAGCTCTCTTCCCCCTCTTCGCTCGTTATCAGTCTATATCTGTCCCCGGCATCTCCATCGTTTCACACACACACTACCACATCCCTCTCTTTCTAACCGCGAGCGAGATACATCTATACAATACGCATAGCCATGTGTGCAGTGGCTGTCGCACGCGTGTGTCACAGTCCGTTGGTCGTAAGACACCGGCCCACCCACTGCAGCGCTGATCCCACCCGCCCACACGTGTTCTCTCTTTCTCTCTCTCTCTCTCTCTAACCCACACAGACACAAGCGCGTCCATTGCCGCCGATTGGAAGGTCGTCGGCAGCTTTTATCGCCGGTTCGCATCTCGTCTTCTTCTCTTCCCCCTTCCCTCACAAAAGCGCGTTCGCCCGACGAGTTTTATATTATATGCGAGAACCGAAGAGGAGACTCGCGGCGGGCTTTTTCGCGTTTCTTGCTGCGTTTGGTGAGAGAGACTCTAGTCAGCGAACGTTTCTTGACTTTTAATTGGCTGTCTGCACGAGCAGATGGGTGACGTAAGAGAGACGCACCGTACACTGGGCTCTAGCTGTTGGTGTGAATACGTATGGACATGTATGCGTGTGTGTACGTTTGATATAGACTCTTCCTCTGATGATTTTGGAGTTTGTGATTTTTGGAGCTTGATGTATATAACGAATCGTGGGATTGATTGTTCGACTGATGACCTAAATGTTATAGGTATGTGCATTCATTAGGAATGTTTGAAAATCGATGGGAATGAGGCTATTATTGCATGCGGTTTTACCACTGTCGGTACTTATCTGTAAATTATTTGCAACTGCTATATTTTATTACTCGATTGTGATGAATGAAAGCAGTAAATTTATATCAACGAAAACATACTGATAAACGATCTTAAATCTGTACTGCAAAATATCTGGGATTTTTTTTGTAGCATGTTTATCAACCATTACATAATATTAGTATTTGTCAATAATATTTGAACTAATATAAACATGTTTCTGACTAAATGAAGAGTTATTTTGCGATTGTGGAAGCATATTCCATCATTCATGCCGTAAAAACAGCACCTAAATGGGGGAAAAAAACATAAAAAATTGAAAATTAATTAACCTAAAACATTATAAAAATCTCAGCGATAGACTTAGAATTTTAAATATAAAGCCTTCTTCAAGAGAAACCTTTGATTTTGCGTGCCCACCTGCCTCGGTAGCGCAGTAGGCAGCGCGTAAGTCTCATAATCTTAAGGTCGTGAGTTCGATCCTCACCCGGGGCAATATTTTTCTTTTCGCGCGGCGTATTTCATTTTTATCATTTGTTTATTGTCCCGTGGTTCTAATTTTTTCGTTTTTAGTACTCTTATCATGATCGAATGTCCGGCATTTCATTACAGAACATAGCCGATAACACGAATCAATGCTATACATGCAGTAGCGTTATATGCGTATATAGAGCCTATTCTAAAAGCACCGATGAATTTAAAAAGCCGTAATAAAATATCTACTCAATTAATCTACTTCACATAAATGTCCAATTTAATTGTAAATGTTCGTACGGCGTTAAATTATAATATATGGAATCAATGCGAAGCAATCAGGTAGATTGAAACTCCCATATGTTTGGCACAGACGAGAAACGTTACGCTATGTACGTATTATCTCAGTAATATGGCATCGGAGTGGAATACATTCGCAGGTATTACCAGGCTTTGACAGTTTCTGTTCTTCAACCTAACGCAATTCCCTCTGCTATTAAATTATGCAGCTTGATATGAAAGCTTCAAGGCCAGAGAGCTGCTCTCAATGTTAACGTGGTATTACAAACTTGCTAAACGTTGGGAAATTCATTACAGAGTTGTAAACTAGTATAAGGACAGTAAGGTGGACGAATTCTAATTCGCTAAATAAAATCTAAGAAGTTCTAACTGAACGCAAATATGGAAAAAAAAATGACAAAAGCCAAAGCAAGTCTGATATACTGACAGTGACCCTGATCTGTTTGGTCCTCAATTGATTTTCCGTTCTCCTATACAATAGTTTATTTTCTTCTTTTTCTATATCTGAATTGGCTGAATCTCGCCTTCGTAATCTTCTCACGAGCATTACAATTTCTACATTCCATTTAGAATTACCCGTCACTTTCGAATCCCTCACCTTCCAACAATTAATTACACACTTACACACACCTTACCCGCATATAGTACAAAGTCGCGAACCCACATAATGACAAAATTCCTCGCTCCTCCCATCGCTTTTAACCACCGCCTTGCCAATCAGCCAGAATCATGCAATCTAATCGGCAATAAAGCCGGAGATTATCCGTTATCTCCCTTGATTCGCGCCAGAGGTTAAAGCTCCCCCAGCCTAACCCTTGCTGATATTCTCTATCTCACTTTTTCAGCCCCGCAACGCGCAGAATCCACACTCGCATGCAGGGCAGTTCCCGCTTCGATCAGAAGGCTCGTCACGTGGTGGCTTATACACATCTCAATAAGTACACATACCGCTTTCTCTCTCTCTCTCTCTCTCTCTCGTAAAAAGCCCAAGTTCCCGGCGATAACAAAGGGCCTATATGCTTAGCACGTTGTTTTATTCTTCGACGAAAATAGCGAGAGGCGTCGTGAAAGTGCGCGAGGATGGATCGATCCTCGACGAAAATAAATGCACAGCCGCGAGGCGTCTTTGTGCGAGAAGTGTATACGTACGAGTGTGTATGTGTGTGCTGGTACAACCCTGCCCGAGGATTGTGACCTAGTTTTTCGCCTTTTCACCAAGCTGTAATTTTCACGTTGCGTTTAACTGGCCGTTTAAACTGCTCGAAACTTTGCGCAGTTTCAATTCTAAGTTTCGCTCGATTCACGCGAATCCTTTCTTCCAAAACTGACCTACAAAGCGCACTCAACGGTCGGGGAATAATTTTTGAATTTCAAAGCACTTTCCACCAGCATCGATCATTACCGCGCAGCTATTAAGCAACGCTAATCAAGCAAACTCACACGAAGATCCATTGAATAATGAAAGAAGTGTGTAGAGCTCGTGGCTACCCTTGAAAACTCACCCCTCGATCCGAGTGTAAACAAAGGTCGATTCCTCTCTCTTGGCAGTGCGGTTGCAATTTTGCACTATTTTACACGAGGCACACTTATAGCTTCTCACTCTCGGCTGTCAGTGGAACTCACGCACGGGAAATCAAGAAAATCGCTGCTGCAGTATCAGAGATCACGTGACCCATGCATTAGCGTAAAGTCTGGCACAGAGAGGTGTTCCGTTCATTGAGGAAAACGCGAACGACGATCGCGCGTTCGACTGGTAAAACTCTGTCGCGCGGGATACTCCCCCCGAGAGCGAGAAACGACGGTCAGAGAGCGCCTACAGTGTACGCCTGCGTCGACGACCTAACCTCAATTTCAATTTCGCGGTGATAGCGCGGAACAGCAGTAGCAGCAGGGATATTGCGTCACGAAGCTTGTTGCATATGCCTGTGTATGTGCTGTAATGTCAGGTGCGGGTGTATGGGTCTATGTGTATAGCGCGCGGTGTATAAATATTGAGAGCGACGATTATCGTGCGGGCGACGTTGTTTGGCAAGAGTTTCCCTTTTATTTTTCTAAGCAACAGCTTCCTTTTCGGTATATACTTTTTTTTATAAATTATGCCTCGTAATCTCTTCCTAATTACGCCGAGCGATAGCGATAACGACGCGGAGACCGCGGCCAATTAATTAACTCCGAAATAAAGCTCGTATACGCGATCAATGTCAAAGCCGTATAAAACACTTATCGCGAGCCTAGCACGAGTAAGTAATCAACATCGTTCGCTTTCCTCTCCGCTGATTGAATTTGAATTTGCCGCGCCGCTCGCACGCTCCGCCTTCGCTTCGTAGCAGCGCTTCGCGAATCGATCCGTTCCGGCGAGGTGACGTCACGCACGGACACCCGTGTATTATAGCAGCACGTACTACACCTACACCTTTAGTCGCGACGCGATGAAGGAAAGAACGAGGAAAGAAGCGGAGACGTCGACGGCAATCGATGCAAGCCTACACTCCAGCGCGGTGGGAAACTCTCCCACGCGATGCTGCTTCTACTGCAGTTCTTATGTACGAGCTTTGCTTCTGTATACATGTATATAGGTAGAATCCTTTTGTCTTGGTTCGCCTCTGCGGGAGTATGTGTGTGCGGGAGAGAGTTATATATTGGATTGGGATGGATGACGAGAGGTATCGAGGATTCCCGAGGGACCACTTCTGATCCAATGAGGTTTGGCGAATTATAGATTCGTTTATGGTCGGATGTTTTAGAGGGTTCCAGAGGGTAGCGGACTCGGATATTGGAAACGTTTTTTCAATTCCGGCGGAATTCTTCGTGCGGAAAAGTCAGTTTAATTTAGGCTATTCGACTCGGTTTGATAGCTTCAGGGATATATTCATTTTTTATGATGAATGATCTTATCCTAGTTAATGAAATATTCGCAGTGTATTTTTAGAATTTCCTTTGTGCAGGGACATATCCCTATAACGTTGAAATTAAATCGATACGAAGTGTACTTCTGCACACTGTACACTATGAGCAGAATAGTTTGTTTCACTTCGAACAACGTTGCGTTCGACGCATTAATCGAGCGTGAAAAAAATTTCTTATAGCAAATAACAGAGTAGTGGTGTCGGTCACATTCGACGTTCATTAGTTACACTGCACTAAAAGGTGTTTCTAGTTTCACAATACGTTCTCCAATCGCGTATACGTAATGACCAAATGCTTACACAGCAGAGTCCGTCATCTGAATTTCGTAATCCAAGCCTTTTATTTTCGTAGTATAGCCGGTTATGATGATACACCCCGTACATGCATCGCATTACTGCGTGTCCTGCAAAACGTAACTTTTAAAAACAGGTTTGACTCACGCATGCGTTGATTCACACCTCCCGCTTCCATCGCGTGGAATACAAATTGTACACCTGCAGTCCTACAGTAGCATGATTTTCGTTCGCGAAGAAAAAAGATCCGCAGATGGTGTATGGGAGCGTGCGAAATCAGTCGTATTGTAGTGCCAAACCATAATAGTATAGTTTTGGACGACCGTGTTTTCGACTGGCCTTTCCCTCATTCATATATATAGCTTAAACTTTTAAGAAATTTAGACTCAAGCCAACAAAGATAGGTGGCGCACAGAAACTTTTCTGCTTCTCTCATCAAAATCATGCGCGCAGAATGTATATATATAAGAGTGTTATATTATCCTATGCCAAAACTGCCTTGTGTTTACCTACTTGAGCTGCTCATGCTGCAGACAAGACGTCATGTCTTTACGATCAGTTAGCAATTAGCTACTACATCTCTCGCATCTTGATTCTTCAAATATAGCATATATACATAAAAACTCGGCTCAGTGTCAGAGTCAACGACAATTTTCCTCTAGCCGAGCGTTCGCCGGCTGGCTGGCTACGGAAGCGGAAGCGAGGCTCATCAGTGCATATCTAACGACATCGGGTTTCCAGCCGTATAGCCTACTGTGAAGAGCCGAGAGCGTGGACTGTTCGTGTGTGTGTGTGTGTACGCCGGCTGAAAGTCAAAGCCAACTTGATTTCGTGGGACTGTAGTGCAGCCTACGTGTTCGTTTCTGATTTCCTGATTTCCAGCTCCGAGGTGGCAATGGAATTTGGAGAACGTGCTGTTGCGTATACTTCATTTGGCTCATTCGATATATAGTGGCGCACAGTCGTCTCGGGGAATCAGTTTAGGACTGGCTTTGCTGCAGGGACTTTATTCGTTTTCAGTGCTGCTTCTCTCGAAGTAGAATATTTTCAAGTAATTAGAACGTTATAAATTTTAACGAGTCATTAGTAATGCCTCTCAAGCACGGAATCGCTCGTGTTTCCACACTATGCTAACAAAATACGCTCGTCCGATCTGAAACTAGCTTCTTATCTGATGAATATAAAAATATGTTTCTTATTAAAAACAATCAGAGCTCAACGCAAAATTATAATACCTAAGCTCGCGCAGGCAGAGCCCCCATCGCGAGGGACGAGCTTTTCCGCAAGCCCGTACGGGAAAGCTTGCGGCCGATAAAATCACGCGGCGCAGGATGCGGACTTCGATCCGGAAGCTGCGGGCCTGTCGTCGTGCAGTGCGCGATGTGTTGCACGTACAGCCCCGAGCATGCGCCCTCGTCCGAGCTTGCGAGAGCTTTACCGGTAAACTGCCAGATGGCGACGCTTCGGGGATAACCGCGCGAAGGACAACACCGGGGAGCTTTCGAGGGTGAATCACATAGACTATTCGCGATATTGCAGGATGTTACGCAAGCGGAAGGATCAGCGGCGCAATTGCCGAAACGGCCGTCTCTCAACGCTTGCATATGGGTAAATACACGCAACTGGTTACTGCACTCTGAAAGAGCGAGCTCGTAAATAAACGCGCGTTTCATTACACGGATCAGTGACGAGCTTCAGCGAGAAAGAGATGAATTCTCGGAGGGCTCTTGAAAGACGTTGGTTTTCCGGCGCGAGTTCCTGGAAGAGAAGATACACGGTGTTAATTTCGGCGCTGTACGGCAAAAGAGACAGAAAGAAAGCGACGACGCGCGCTTGCTTCAAAACGATGGAAGATAAACCGGAAGCAATGGCAAGCGAGAGAGAGAGAGAGATGGAGAGGATGATGAAACGCGCCGCAGCGCGCGTGGATCTAAAAGCGGAAAAAAGATCAAAGGGTGACAGCGAATTTTCTCGTTTGCACACAGTGGTCCGCACGTAGCTTTCAATGCTCAAGCCGAGCTTAATTATGTTTTTAAAACGCTTTAATTAATTCAGCCCGAGTGACGAGCGCTACGTCGGTATTCGAAAGAGCGCTTTTTACGCGTAAAATGATAAAGAGAATTGCAGGTCGCAGCGTCAAATCAGCATCGCAGCAGGCTACCATCTTACTCCCCCTCAAAAAAGTAAAAAGGAGCGAGCACGATTAATCAATCAGTCTCCTCGCAGTGGGCAACAGCACGTACATAGCGCCGTTCCACAGAGTCATGCGTCAGCACTCCGTATATAACCGAGCGCGCGCCGCACGCGAGGAATGCGTCCGTATATACACTATACATATACGAGCAACACTGGCAACGACAAGCACGCGCCATCTTGCACGTCTGCGTCCGTCTGCCCATGAAAGCAGGAGAACATGAGAGTAGGCCTAGTGTACGCTGAGCTCTCTCGCGGCAGCAGTTATTATCCGCCCCCCCCCCCACGTGAGTCTTGTGAATCGACGTCTGCGAGGGCTAGCTACCCCTCCGCACTTGGACACCCGCCTGAGTCGCGTAACCGACCAAACAAGTGCTGCGCGCGAGTCGCGATACCTTAGAGAGAGACCGACGCCGGCTTTACCATGTATGGAAGAAACGAGGAGAAGGCTCCTCCAAGATCAGGAGAGCAGATTTTGCCAGTTGATGGCACGAGCTTTTCGCAGACGTTTATTGCGTCGCGAGGGGAATGACGCTCGAGTTTTCAAGCGCGAGGCGCTATATATGCTATGAGAGACTCGCTCTCAGGTTGTACGGATGGAGGACGTTACGTTGCGTAATACGATTCGATTTGTCCTTGCGCGGAGCGAGAGAGAGAGAGAGACTGCCGAGCGCGACGCATCGATTATTGCCGAGCTCGACGGGCGTATTAGAGGATTGATTGTGGTCGAGGTCGGTTTTGTACTGCTGGATGTCGCGGTTTGTTTGGGAAGTTTGAGCCTTTTTTAGAGGGGTTTTGTGGTGTGACTAATCGGGTGTATCTATGTAAAGCGAATAGTGGGCCTAAATAGATCGATCAAACAAGTAGTAACAGCCCGGATAATGCAGACACTCCGAGAGTGATGCAAGAGTTCGGGGTCCGACTTTGTTTGTGAAGCTCCGAGCAGGAATTTCGAATTTTGCATAAACATTCGAGAATAAATCTTGTCACTTCTTGTGAGTACACACTGTCTATACACTCATTGTTTTTAGTCAGTTTACAATGCCTGGAAACGGCGAAGGAGAAGTCGTAAAGATTTCGCTGCTGCCATGTTTACGGCGCCCCGAAGTCGTATTTACTTGGAAGCCAGGCGTAATGATCTCCTCGAGACTTTCCGACACTTTAACCGGGGAATGTTTGGTTATAAATAAACCGTATACTTGTGCAAGTTACTTCCTTATTCTTGAAAAAGTGGAGTTGCATAGGTTGGTTTAAAGTGAAATTTGTCCGTTCGTTCAGCGCGTTTTTGAAGCTCGAGCTATATGAAAGCGAGCGGATCTTTTAAGATGATCGTTTGTTACTAGCAATATTTATAAAAATTGTTTGCTTACTTTATGCATAACTTATGCAGTGTTCTCTCGGAAACGTTAGTTGTACGATGAATTATACAACCGCATGGAACTTCGCTAGTTTAACGTTATCTTGCCTGTATTTCTATAAACGAGAATGTATACTCTCTGCAATTGTTTTCTATCAATTATTCGTACGACGCCTCTGAATTTCCAGTAAACGTACAATTCGCGTTTCTTATTCCATTTCTTCGTACTTTTTAACTTTCCCACAAATATTACACACACGTACAGACTTTTAGAAAATCATGGTAAGTACGGTCTTTTGTCATCCAAAAAAGTCTCCTTCTACTACTATCAAAGGGAATAATACTACTCCCTTGTATCCCAGAATCAATTCCCTCGTAGTGCATCGCCTTCATCACTTCCAACAAAGAACAAAAAAAGAGCAAGTACATCGCTCCGCGCCACGTCAGAGCGTATAACACAAGGGCCATCATTGCAGCGCGTATCCCGTGTCTGCTCAGCGCAATAACCGCCGCATTTTTCTGTGCTCCTCGTACCTTGGCACAACATACGTACGAAACAAAGCGTCGGCGGCAGGTCGGCCTCTCTCGCAATCGATACGAGGCGACTGAACCTTCTCTCCTCGTTATTTCATGACTCCAGCGCTATACAGCCGCGATCGGTTTCCAGCATTATTCCAAGTCACCTATACTTACACCTATATAACGCGGCCGGAAGAACAATGCCGATCGAAGCAAAATTTTCTAATTACCCCCGGTAAGTTTTCTCGCTGTGGTTATTTATTTACGAGATTTGAGAAACGTACCGATCGATGCACGACACACTCTCCATCTCTTCGAGGCTGCTATACAACAAAGCAGGACTACGAAGTAGAACTCGAGCGTCGGCGGCAGCCGGCGCTAATTGATAACGCGCGGCCGGTCGCATGAATGAACTCGCCGCCACGTGTAAAAGATTCAGCGCAGTCAGAAAGAAGAGGCAGCTTCACGGCGGCAGCGGTGGCGAGAGAAAGAAGGAGAAAGAAGAAAGAGCCGCGTGGGACGTGCTGTGGCAGTTAGCGCCAGACGTCAAAAAGCTCGCCGAACCGGCTCTCCTCTAATTCTCTCTTCTCGCGCTACACTCCCACTCACTCCGTCTGAATGTCTCTTCCTTTCCTCGCTCCTCGGCTCGTGTTCCCTTTTCTTTGCCACCGTATACGTCCTCTCTCGCTCCTTCGTGCCCATCCGTCTTTCTGCGAGCGTGCAGAATGCCCAGTTCTATATAGCTTATACGCGTGTGCCAGCTTTTAAGTCCATTACCCTTTCTTTGTCGCGAGCTCTGCGGCGTGCAGCCGCCGATTATTCGCCGCGCGCGTCGATAAACTTTCGGGGGCGTCGAGAGTTATGCGAAGAAGGTGTACAAGCAGGAGGCCGCGTCGAGGTTGAAGAATTACCCGCTGCTTTGTTCGAATGCCACATTGCCCGACCCTTTTGTCGTGGTTGATCACGGAGATCAGG
This sequence comes from Pteromalus puparum, assembly GCA_012977825.3. Classification (NCBI taxonomy): domain Eukaryota; kingdom Metazoa; phylum Arthropoda; class Insecta; order Hymenoptera; family Pteromalidae; genus Pteromalus; species Pteromalus puparum. The sequence continues at coordinate 66,712,607 of CM053168.1, forward strand.
ACTATCGCAGGTTGGTCGCCGAGAATCGCGGCCAACTTTGAATATTAAACCCAATTTCGCGGCGCTTTTGTCGCGTTCGATGTGTTCGCGCAAGTCGTGGAATTATAAAACGCCTCAAGATGGCTGGATAACTCATTTGTAATGGGGGCTCTCCGAGGAATGTTGGCATGGCGATCGTGAGAACTACGCCGGATATTGATTCGGCAAGGGTGCTACGCGGGACTGCTTAGCAATGCGATTTCATGCCGGAGCAGCACCTGCTCTCTCCTCAGCCGCAATCTCATCGTCTGCGCAAGGAGGGCTAACGGAGTACTTGGTCTTGCGCTGGCTTTATTTGCTCCGCTGACTCGACGGATGTACATCCGAGACCTGCGACAAAAGATTGATGGCTGTAGATTCGCAGCGGCCGTGGTGGCGTGTATCCAAAGAAGAACTGGACTTATCGGGGGCGTTAGTTTGGTCGTATACTTGCGGGTAGTACTGTATAGATCTGGATTTGTGACTTTTTTTTCGGCGGTTGATTTTGGGGAGATCCAAATAGATTTTTTTTAGCAATTGGCCTAACTGAGTCTTCAGAAGTTCTGGGCAGTTATAGCATGCACGCCCAAACACAGTCCCGCGACAATGCACAGGTAACGTCAACCGCTATATTGTCCCTGGGCTCGCAGTAGCATTGAGGAAATCAAAAACGCTCTATGCGCCACCTATCTTCCTGATGGCGAGAAACACGGAGAATCGAGGCGGTGGGGAAGGAATAGGCCAAAACTGCTGAACTTTGACGTAGGTATCCGCATCCAACGCGTATGGCCGCAGTTTTTATTAAAGTATATCGTAATTCGACAACTTGACGCGA
>CM053168.1:66713484-67005160 GCA_012977825.3 Pteromalus puparum
TTGTATGTAACCATGCAGAGAGTACGGGGGGGGACAGTCGGGGATTGGAAGTCTCTCGGTATAGCTTATTTTTCGGGTAACTAGCGGTTATGATTACCCCCGTACTGCCAGCTCGGTTAGCTTTTGGCTTTGCCGCGTGCTGCAGTCTTTTTAAAAAAAGCAGGGGGTTTTGTTCACGGATCCCGTGATCACACACTTTTCCAATGTCTGAGTGGATATTGTTCCTTGTGTTTGTAAGCTTATGTATAAATATTTTTTCTGTTTCGCGGAGAAAAAAAGAGTCCCGCCAGATGTGTTTATGGGAAAAGCGTGGCGAAATCCCAGTCCCGTTTGTAAGTGGCCCAAAACACAATAGTAATATTGTTTTGGACGACGTGTGGTTTCGCTGGGCGCTTTCCGTCCCCATCATGTATAATAATACTTTAACTTTTTTAAGAAATTTAGACCCTCCAGCACAAGAAATGTGCCGCAGCAGAACATCGTGCGTTCTCTGTCGATCAAAATCATGCGCGCGAAAAGCAATGTATATTTATAAGAGTGTTATATGTTCCCTATGCCAAAACTTCGGCTTGTGTTACCGTCATACTTGAGCGTGTCCTATAGCTGCACCAGATGTCATGTCTTTACGATCAGTTCGGCAATTAGCTACTACATCTCCTCGATCTTGATTTTAAATATGAGCATAATTACCCTAAACACCGGCTCGAAGTGGTCAGAAGGTCACGACAGTTTCCTCCTAGGCGCGAGCGTCTGCCCCGCGCTGGCTGGGCTACGGAAGGGAGCGAGGTTTCAATGCCGTGCATATGCTAACGACAATCGGTTTTCGGCCGTAATAGCCTACTTGGTGAAAAAACCGAGAGCGTCGGACTTTTCGTGTGTGGTGTTGTGTGAGTCGGCCCGGGCTTGAAGTCAAGCCAATTGAATTCGTGGATCTGTAAAGTGCAGCCTACGCTGTTCGTCTCTTCCTGATTTTCCTGATTTCGCAGCTTAGCCGAGGGTTTGGCAATGATTTGGAAGAACGTGCGCCTGTTTGCGCTAACTTTCCATTTTGCTTCATTCCGATATATATGGCGCAGCAGTCGTCTCGGGGAATCAAGTTAGGATGGCTTTGGCTGGGCAGGACTTTTATTCGTTTCATGGGGTGCCTTCTCTCGAAGTAGATAGTTTTCTAAGTATTAGAACGTTATAAATTTGTAAGAGTTCCATTAGTAATGCCTCTCAAGCACGGAAATCGCTGCGTGTTTTCACAATGGAGTGCTAAAAAAATACGCTCGTCCCCGATCTTGAACCTGAAGCCTTGGTATGCCTGTAATGGAGGTATAAAATATGTTTCCTTATTAAAAAACAATTCAGAGGGCTAAAACAAAAATATAAGATAGCTTCAACCTCGCGCGGCCAAGAGCCCCCGATCGGCGGAAGGACGAGCTTTTTTCCGCAAAGCCCGTAGCGCGGACAAGTTCGGCCGATAAGATGAGCGCGGCGCCAGGAGATGCGGACTTGTCGATCCGAGTGCGCGGCGCCTGTCGTCGTGGGCAGTTGCGCGATGTGTTTTCAGTAACGCCCGAGGCAATGGCGCCCGTCGTCCCGAGGGTTGCGAGAGCTTACGCGGTAAACTCAGATGGCGACGCCTTCGGGGATACGCGCGCGAGACCAACCGGGAAGGCCTTTGCGGGTTGAAGTAACATAGACTAATTCGCGATATTGCAGGAATTGTTAGCGCAAGCGAAAGATCAGCGGCGGCAATTGCGCGCGAAAGGCCGTTCTCAACGTATGCATATGGGTAAATCCGGCAACTGGTTATGCACGTCTGGGAAAGAGCGAGCTGTAAATTAAAATCGCGGGCGTTTTTTTTTCCCCCAAAAAATTTACAAACGGGGGATTTTCAAGTTGGGGGAACCCGTAGCGCCCCCCCCGCCCCTTTTTCCCGGCCGAGAAAAAAAGAGAAATGAATTCTCGAGGCTCTGAAAGAGCGTTGGTTTTTTTTCCGGCCGCCGAAGTTCTGGAAGAAGAAGATACACGGTGTTTAATTGCGGCGTGTAGGCAGAGACACGAAAGAAAGCGACGAGCGCGCGCGTTGCTCAAAACGATGGAAGAGTAAACCGGAGAAGCACTGGACGCGAGTAGAGAGAAGAGAGATGGAGAGGATGATGAAACCGCCGCAAGCGCGCGTGGATGCTTAAAAGCGGAAAAAGATCAAGGTGACAGCGATTTTCCGTTTGCACAAGTGGTCCGCAACGTAAAGCTTTTTCAATGCTTCAAGCCGGCTTAATTACTGTTTTAAAACGCTTTTAAATAATTCAGTGCCGAGTTGACCGAAGCGGCTACGTCCGGTTCATTTCGAAAGAGCGTTTTTACGCGTTAAAATTGATAAAGAGAATGCAGGGTTCCGCAGCGTAATCAGGCATCAGCAGGCAGGCAACCATTCTTACCCCCTCCAAAAATAAAATGGAGCGAGCAGCGATTATCAATATCAGCTCCCTCCCTCGAGTGGGGCAACAGCAGGTACATACGCCGTTCAGCTAGAGTCATGCGTCAGCCAGCTGCGTATCATACGAAGGCGGCGCCGCACGCGGAGGTTAATGCGTCCCGGTCTCATCACACCTTATACACCATTAATACCGAAAAAAACCCGCCAACCAGCTGGGGCCCCAAAAACGAACCCCCAGCCACGGGGCGCGCATCCCGCTTGGGCACGTCTTGGCGTCCGTCCTGCCCATGAAAGGCAGGAGAAACATGAGAGTAAGGCCCTAGTGGTAGCTTGAGGCTCTCTTCGGCGGCAAAGCAGTTTATCCGCCCCTCCCCCCCCCACGTGGAGTCCTTTGTGAAATTCGACGTCTGCGAGGGCTAGCTACCCCCTCGCCACTTGGGAACACGCCCGATGAAGTACGTAAACCGCAAACAAGTGCTTGCCGCGAGTCCCGGGCGTTAACCTTTGCAAGAGAGACGCGGACGCCGCGTATTAACCATGTATTTGGGAGAGAAACGAACGGAAAGCTGGCCTCCAGCAAGATCGAGGAGAAGCAGAAGATATTTCAGTTGATGGCACAGGAGCTTTTTTCGCAGACGTTTTTTATGCGTCGGGCGAGGGGAAATGACGCTCGAGTTTTTTAATGCGGCGGAGGCGCTTTTATATATGTATGAGTGAGGGCCCGCTCTTTCAGGTTTTTATTGTTTAACGGATAGGAGAGATAGCGTTGGCGCGTAGAGAGCGAAGTTCGAATTCTTGTTCGTTAGGCGGCCGAGGGCGAGAGAGGGAGAGAGACTGCCCGAGCGCGACGCTCGATTATTGGCGAGCCTTTTCGACGGGCGTATTAGAAGGAATTGATTTTGTGGTCCGAGGTCGGTTTTTTGTTACTGGTGGGATGTCGCGGTTTGTTTTGGGAAGTATTTGAAGCCTTTTTTTTTAGGGGTTTTTTTGTGGTGTGACTAATCGGGTGTATGCTTATTGTAAGCGAATTAGGTGGGCCTAAATGAATCGATCAAACAGTGTACAGCCGGATAAAATGAAACTCCCGAGAGTGTGCCAAGAGTTCGGGGCGACCTTCCCGCCGGCGACCCCCTTTTTTTGTTTTTTGTTTGAAAAAAGCTTTTTTGGCCCGGGCTCCCGCGCCCCCCGAAGGCAGGGGAAAAAAAAAAAAAAAAAAAAAAAAATTTTCAAATCCCCTTCTCCCTCAAAAACCCCCCCCCCAAAACAACGGAAGAAAGGAGAAGAGAGAGGATGAAATTCTGCCTCGGAGCTTCACACAAGTGGGGACCGCCGAACTTCTTGCATCATATCGGAGTGGTCTGCAATTTTATCGGCTGTTACTACTTGTTTGATCGATTCCTATTTGCCCATATCCTTTTACATAGATACACGCCGAATTTAGTCACGCACAACCCCTTAAAAAAAAAGCTCAACTTCCAACAACCGCGACATCCCCTCAGCAGTAAACAAAAAGACCCTCGACGAGCAATCAATCCGCTCTAATAGCCGTTCGAGGCTTCGGAATAATCGATGGCGTCGGCGCTCGCAAGTCTTGCTCTCTCTTCTCTTGCGCTCGCGCAAGGACAAAATCGAATCGTATTCCAACGTAACGTCGTCCATCCGTACAACCCTGAGAGGCGAGTCTTTCTCAATAGGCCTATATAGCGGCCTGCGCGGCTTTGAAAATCTCGAGCGTCAATTCCCTCGCGACGCAATAAAACGTCCTGCGAAAGCTCGTGGCCATCAACTCAAATCTGCTCTCCTGATCTTGGGAGGAGCCTTCTGCCTCGTTGTCTCCATACATGTCAACGCCGGTCGTCGTCTTCTCTCTAAGGTATCGCGACTCGCAGCAGCACTGTTTTGGTCGGTTACGCGACTCATGGGGTTGTCCAAGTGCGGAGGTACTAGCCCTCGCAGACTCGATTCACAGACTCACGTGGGGGGGGGGGGGGATACAGCTGGCCCCCCCCCCCCCCACGTGGAGTCTTTGTGAATCGACGTCTGCGAGGGGCTAGCTACCCCCTCCGCACTTGGGACACCGCCCATGAGTCGCGTAACCGACCAAACAAGTGCTGCCGCGAGTCGCGATACCTTAGAGAGAGACCGACGCCGGCTTTACCATGTATGGAAGAAACGAGGAGAAGGCTCCTCCAAGATCAGGAGAGCAGATTTTGCAGTTGATGGCACGAGCTTTTCGCAGACGTTTTATTGCGTCGCGAGGGGAATGACGCTCGAGTTTTCAAGCGCGAGGCGCTATATATGCTATGAGAGACTCGCTCTCAGGTTGTACGGATGGAGGACGTTACGTTGCGTAATACGATTCGATTTGTCCTTGCGCGAGCGAGAGAGAGAGAGAGACTGCCGAGCGCGACGCATCGATTATTGCCGAGCTCGACGGGCGTATTAGAGGATTGATTGTGGTCGAGGTCGGTTTTTGTACTGCTGGGATGTCGCGGTTTGTTTGGGAAGTTTGAGCCTTTTTTTAGAGGGGTTTTGTGGTGTGACTAATCGGGTGTATCTATGTAAAGCGAATAGTGGGCCTAAATAGATCGATCAAACAAGTAGTAACAGCCCGGATAATGCAGACACTCCGAGAGTGATGCAAGAGTTCGGGGTCCGACTTTGTTGTTGAAGCTCCGAGCAGGAATTTCGAATTTTGCATAAACATTCGAGAATAAATCTTGTCACTTCTTGTGAGTACACACATGTCTATACACTCATTGTTTTTAGTCAGTTTACAATGCCTGGAAACGGCGGAAGGAGAGTCGTAAAAGATTTCGCTGCTGCCATGTTTACGGCGCCCGAAGTCGGTATTTACTTGGAAGCCAGGCGTAATGATCTCCTCGAGACTTTCCGACACTTTAACCGGGGAATGTTTGGTTATAAATAAACCGTATACTTGTGCAAGTTACTTCCTTATTCTTGAAAAAGTGGAGTTGCATAGGTTGGTTTAAAGTGGAAATTTGTCGTTCGTTCAGCGCGTTTTTGAAGCTCGAGCTATATGAAAGCGAGCGGATCTTTTAGATGATCGTTTGTTACTAGCAATATTTATAAAAATTGTTTGCTTAACTTTATGCATAACTTATGCAGTGTTCTCGGGAAACGTTAGTTGTACGATGAATTATACACCGATGGAAACTTCGCTAGTTTAACGTTATCTTGCCTGTATTTCTATAAAGAGAATGTATACTCTCTGCAATTGTTTTCTATCAATTATTCGTACGACGCCTCTGAATTTCCAGTAAACGTACAATTCGCGTTTCTTATTCCAGTTTCTTCGTACTTTTTATATCTTCCCACAAATATTACACACCACGTACAGACTTTAGAAAATCATGGTAAGTACGGTCTTATTGTCATCCAAAAAAGTTCTTCTACTACTACTATCAAAGGGAATAATACTACTCCTTGTATCCCAGAATCAATTCCCTCGTAGTGCATCAGCCTTCATCACTTCCAACAAAGAACAAAAAAAGAGCAAGTACATCGCTCGCGCCACGTCAGAGCGTATAACCAAGGGCCATCATTGCAGCAGCGTATCCCGTGTCTCTCAGCGCAATAACCGCCGCATTTTTCTGTGCTCCTCGTACCTTGGGGCACAACATACGTACGAAGCAAAGCGTCGGCGCAGGTCGGCCTCTCTCGCAATCGATACGAGGCGACTGAACCTTCTCTCCTCGTTATTTCATGACTCCAGCGCTATTACAGCCGCGATCGGTTTTCCAAGCATTATTCCAAGTCACCTATACTACACCTATATAACGCGGCCGGAAGAACAATGCCGATCGAAGCAAAATTTCTAATTACCCCCGGTAAGTTTTCTCGGTGTGGTTATTTATTTACGAGATTTGAGAAACGTACCGATCGATGCACGACCACTCTCCATTCTCTTCGAGCTGCTATACAACAAAGCAGGACTACGAAGTAGAACTCGAGCGTCGGCGGCAGCGGCGCTAATTGATAACCGCGCGGCGGTCGGCATGAATGAATCGGCCGCACGTGTAAAAAGATCAGCGCAGTCAGAAGAAGAGCAGCTTCACGGCGGCAGCGGTGGCGAGAGAAAGAAGGAGAAGAAGAAAGAGCGCGTGGGACGTGCTGTGGCAGTTAGCGCCAGACGGTCAAAAACTCGCCGAACCGGCTCTCTCTATCTCTCTCTTGCTCGCGCTACCACTCCGCAACTCACTCCGTCTGATGTCTCTTCTCTTTCCTCTCTCCCTCGTGTTCCTTTCTTTGCACCGTATACCTCTCTCTCTCGCTCTCTCTTGCCCATTCATTTCTGCGAGCGCTGCAGTAATGCCCGCAGGTCTATATAGCTATATACGCGTGTGCGCAGCTTTTAAGTCCACTTACGACCTTCTTTGTCCGCGGAGCTCTGCGGCGTGCGCGCGATTATTCGCGCTCGTCGATAAACTTTCGGGGCCGTCGAGAGTTATTGCGAAGAAGGTGTACAACAGGAGGCCGCGTCGAGGTTGAGAATTACCCGCTCCTTTGTTCGATGCCACATTGCCCGACCTTTTGTCGTGGTTGATCACGGAGATAGGACTATCGCAGGTTGGTCGTCCGAGAATCGCGGCCAACTTTGAATATTAACCCAAATTTCGCGGGCTTTTGTCGCGTTCGATGTGTTCGCCAAGTCGTGGAATATAAAACGCTCAAGATGGCTGGATAAACTCATTTGTATGGGGGCTTCCGAGGAATTTGCATGCGATCGTGAGACTACGCCGGATATTGATTCGCAGGTGGCTACGCGGGACTGCTTACAATGCGATTTATTGCGGAGCAGCACCTGCTCTCTCGCTCACCGAAATCTCAATCGTCCATGCGCAGAGAGACTAACGGAGTACTTGGTCTTCGCTTGGCTTATTTGCTCCGGACTCGACGGTGTACATCCGACTGCGACAAGATTGATGGCTGTAGATTCGAGCCGGCCGTGGTGGGTGTATCAAGAGAACTGACTTATCGGGGGCGTTAGTTTGGTCGTATACTTGCGGGTAGTATCTGTATAAGATTGGATTTGTGACTTTTTTTCGGGGTTGATTTTGGGGAGATCCAAAGTAGATTTTTTACAAATTGCTAACTGAGTCTTCAGAGTCTTGGGCAGTTATAGCATGAACGGCCCAAACAGCAGTCCCGACAATTGGCACAGGTAACCAACCGCTATATGTGTCCTGGGCTCGCAGATAGCATTGAGGGAAATATCAAAAACGCCTATGCGCCACCTATCTTCACTGGATGGCGAGAAACACGGAGAATTCGAGCGGTGGGGAAAGGAATAGGCCAAAACTGCTGAACTTTGACGTAGGTATTCCGATCCACTACGCGTATGCGCAGCAGTTTTTAATCCTAAAAGTATATAGTAATTTTCACACTTGACCAAGCAACATCGATACCACACAGCAAACCCCAATACCTGCCAATTAGGCAAGAATCTTCTCCGACGATGAGATTCGTATCTTTGGTCCTCCATTGCCGCGACAGTTTGACGGATCGCCACAGCAGCGACCTGTTTCGTCCGAGTGCGTGTATACACACATATACACAACCGCGACGTCGTCGATGTCACGGTCCTCCACTTGTTGATACTTCGACGCCCTTCCGTGCACGCGTTTCGTCTCACGCCTCGACTGTGTCGAGTTACGCGAATCTACCCGGTGGCATTTCGCTTGAATACAGGTTGCTTTTTTTTCTCGAAGTATATATATACACCTGCAAATCACGTTGCAGGTTGTCGACGATCCGCAGAGCTACCGTTACACCGGCAAACTTGTCGCGTAGGCGGTTACACTAACTAGTTTAAGCGTAGTTACACTTATTACGCTAATGAAATTTGTATCAGAGGGGTTCGAAGTTACCTCGGCAATATTGGTTTAGAGAAGCTCTCGCCTCGCAACTTCGGATCAATCTAATTATACCCGGGACTGCACGAGTGCGTTATAAGTTTTTAAAACATCGTAAGATTTCGTTTCAACGAATAAACTTCGATAAAACGATCGTTCACATCAATCGCCATCATTTAAAGCTACAAGTCGCTCCAAAAGTGATCCATTAAACGACGCTATCAGCTCCTCGCATAATCATCTAATCAATTACCTAACGAAAGCTCTCAACGTCTTCCCCGTTCCCCTCGGTAATTTCTTCGAAACGCGCATCCCCCAAACACCGCAGCCATTAAAGAGCTTCTCTCCGAAATTCCCACAGCAGTAGCTGCAGCATCACCTACGACGACGACGACGCCACTTAGCAGCGAATTTACACGTGTAAACCCTAGCGCATTATTATGCGCTGCTGCCGTCGAATTATCGTCAGTCGTTTAACGGGTTCGCGCTGTAGAAGCGGCACAGCGGCAGCAGCGGCACACTCGCGCAGATATAAATCTCTCCGGCTATTTCGGTTCCGGCATCGCGTCTACTACTATATAGCTGCCGCTCTGTTACTATCTCCGTAGGCTATCGCTTGGCGGCGGCGCGGCTTTCTCTCTCTCTCTCTCTCTCGGCTCTCGGCTGCTGTGAAACTGCACACTGGCGTCGCGTTGCGGGTGTCCCGCACGAAGGAATCGTAAATCCTCGCGATGAGCGAAACGCCGAGGGTTTATGTACTGCTCTGTAAGATGGATGAATATGCTGAAGCGGTGATGTAGAATTCTTTTTTGCACTGATGTTGGATTTAAGGTTTGAATATTATAGTATAATAAACAAATAATATAAAAAGTTTGCTCGCGGTATCTCGAACTGGCGTGATTTTCAGTGATTCGCATTGATTTTTCGTATACCTGTCGACTACTGGCAACGGACCAACTAGAAGAAGCTTCTAAACTAGGTCAGATTATTAAAGAGCTGCGTTACCAACGATTACAAATCAACTAAAACAAACTCGCGGCCCACATTTCATCATTGCTCGATCACCTCTCCGTCGAATCGTCCAACACCGCCTCTATACAGAAGCAGCTTCATTTGTCAAGCGGCAACTCCGAAACCGCGGTAGCCACTGCAGCCGTCGTCGGATCTGCCAAGCAGCTAGCCGTCCGTTTCGGATCGCCGTAATTAAAGAAGCTCGCCTCTCAACGTGTCAGTTGGTTTAACGAGCCGCTAACGAGCGACGCGTTCCGAGCGATTATCATAATCAGCGAAGACGAAGCTTCAACGGCTTATGCTTTCTTTCCCCCCTTCGAATCAAAGTTCGCACAGGGGAGTGTATACGCAGGCGGCATAGCGCGAAATGTCACGGAGTATATATAGTAGCGCATTAGCAAACCGGTTTATTCATGAGTTTTCCTCTCTGCCTCTTCTTTCTTCGGACCCTTTTCTCCGCGTCTTCTTCTGCGCGTCACTTCAGAGCGCGCTTTCCAAGCTTCTTTTTCTTCTTCCCCGCCAAAGCGGGGAGAGTCTCGAGGACTCGCTGCTGCTGCTTTTTTTTTGTCCTCGTCGAGTGCGCGCAGAAAGTCACTTGCGTGCGCTTTAATGAGAATTCTTGAATCGATGTGTACTACGCGAGCTTCTCGTTTTTTTTTTTCGGCGCTTCAGAGCGAGTCGCTGAAGTGCTTTTCTTGCTTGATGGCGGGATTTTTCGGTAAGAGGGGTGTAACTTTTCTTTGAGGGCGTTTCGTGAATGACGTGCTGAGAGGGCAGTTTCATTGTACGGCCCGAGAGTTTTCGTGACGGTGTAGTGTGATGCTTTGTTGTTGTATAATGCAGCTGATTATTCTGAAATACAGTGTAACATTTCGAGAGATCGATATAAAAATTGAAAGCAAATTACAGAAGATGAATCTCCCAATCACATCAGTAACGCGATTCGGTAAAAGCCCACACGCTCCTTACTCTCGTCAATAAAATCGCTATCAAGAACCTTCACCCCTCCGCACCCCTAGCACCCTATACGCTCCGATCAAGCTTCATCGCTTCAAAGTGTGAAAAATAAAAAAACAAAGTCACTGACGGATTAGATAAGTAGCAGGGGCTAGCGTAAACATAATACACGCGGCAGCGGCGACGCCAAAGGGAATCAGCGAGCGAGCAGTGATTGTGCGCTGCGGGCTCGTCTACTCCCCCTCGCCTATACGCGTAAAGACCAATGACATAAAACGCAACAAGGGTGACACAATGTCGTCGTTGATGGGGAGAGAGAGAGAGAGAGAGAGCGCGAGAGAGTCAGGGGGATCACACGAGAGCAGTGCATTAACCAACCGCGATAAGCAACGAGTTAAAAACGCAGCGTCGAGATTTACGCTTTAATGTCAGGTTCTTTATTTACGGATGAGCAAGTGCAAGTGCGATTCCGAATTCATTGCGGTATTGCCGAGGTGTCTGTGGGCGAAAAAAGACAGACAGTGCTAGAACATAAATAGTCCAACTACCAAGAAAAGTTCAAATTAAAACAAACACGCAGTTATAGCATGAACGGCCAAACAAAGTAGTTTTAGCATTAGTGGCACATCACTATATCTAGACTCGGCGAGCAATATTATTATGAGGGAAATGGAAAGGTGCCTATGCGCCACCTATTGTCACTTGCGTTACAGACACGGAGAGTTTAAGCGGTGACGGCCTTTAAATGCCAGTCCAAAACTTCAAAATTGCTCTACTTTGATACTTGATATCTAGCAGTCCATACGTATCACATACATTAAAATTAAGTCTAGGTTGAACTCTTCGGATTTAAAAAGGTCGAGATTCCAAAGATACGCAGATACCACGCGGTAAAGCGAACATCAAATCAAAGGACGAATAAAATGATTACCATGTCTTTTTTAGAGTAAAATAGAGTAACGTGACCCCCTCCTCCTCCTTCCCCGCAATCAACATTTCACTACACACATAGACCAGCGAAGCTCTAATCAGCTTGACCATCGGCGCAATAGCGTCCATCCACTCCGATATCCGATCACAATGCTCGCGCTAGAAAACATCGAGCCGCTTTCTCCATATCGGCTTTATCGTAGTGCTCGCCGGCGTCTATATACCTGAAACGTATGCGCCTCGTCGTGTACTGTCGTTAATGAATTTCGGAGGACGAAAAAGTGCATTAGAAATCGCTGTTGGGCTGCGCCGGAGGTGGTCTCTCCTCGGCATTAATATCCCTTTATGCGGGATATGAGCGCGAGAGAGGCGGGATATATGTACGTGTGGGTATATGTATATACAGTACAGGGTATATATCGATCCCGCGGAGCAGAGCGCGCGGCGAAACCTTTCACGAGGAGAGGCAGCAAACATCTGTTACCCGTCCCTTTAGCTAAATATGCCGCATTACCGGGGAACCGCGCCAAAATTCAACGGGTGTGTTTTTTCGATCTGGGCTGTGAGCGGCTATCGATTGCTCTGCGTCTTTGGAAAATTTTAATGGCTAAATTCATTTCGTTTAAATTAACTTCAACTCACGGATCTATGAACACGTTGAAGAATACCAATCTCCAAAACAGTCCAAGTCCGACGAGCTAGCGCGTATATACTCACGGGTAGGCATCGGAGTAGTTTCTGGCGTGAAAAATCAACTAGGATTTTAGGAAAGGAATGACGACGACGTCTTGCTTGCGCGCGCAGCTCTCGCAAACTTGTGTCTCGCACGCACCGCTTCCAGGATCTACCAGGCGATCATGAGACCTTCACTCCGTCTTGATATACGTTGTTTTATATACCTATGCGCCTCGGCGAAGGACAGGCCGAAAGAGAGAAAGAGAGAGAATGAGAAAGGATCGAATATCCTCTGTATCCTGTTATAGAGGCGCGCATCGGGGGGATATGCTCGAGTAGCCGTGGGGAGAGTGAGAGAGAGAGAGAGAGAGAGAGAAGGAGTCGAGAAACGTGCGAGCGGCGGGACCGCGAGCAGCGGAGCGCAAGGACCAAAGAGCGAGAATCGAGTAGGACAATGGCATCCTCGAAAGGGGATCAGAGCAGCAGGACAGACGGCTGGTAGATCGGGTGGGATATGCCGCTGTGGATTCGCGGATTGAGTCCTTGATAGAGATTGGGCTGGACGAGAGGCTCGCTTTCGGTGATGCGTTGATTGGTATAACCTTGTCGATCGTGATCTCGGTTTTGGATTTTTTCTAATTTGCAGTGACTACTTTTTGAAAATTGTTGATTCGCGAACGCATTCGTTAAACTAATCCATCACACGCTTATCATCTCGATACGGAAAATGATTAAACACTTCATATACGTATATAACCCAGTGCAATCAAACGTCATTTCTATGTGTGTACGAAATCATTTCCCCGGCTGGTCTTCCTCTGTTTTCCAATTGGCTCGCTCGCAGCTTTGGTATTATGCTCTTCAATTTAGATCAATCCAGGTCAATGCGATCGTTCGGCCCAATCCGAGCGGATGCCCGTCTACTCGATGCGGATCATCGAATCATTTTACTTTATGCATGCACGAGGGTCTAATTCAACGCGGCTGACAACTGATGACCGGTAACGATTTCAAGGTCCGATAATAAGCGATCTATTTTGAATCGGAATAAGTTTTCTTCTTCCAAACTTATCGAGAGACAAATTGTCACCGCCATAAATTCCTGCGCGTGGAATCGCTCTATGCATTTTGATCGGTCATTTTTCTCTTCCCTTTTCCGATTCCCGAGAATTCAAAGCCCGATCCGACTCTCATATATACCTTTCCCATTTAGGTATAATATCACTGCCAACCAATAGCAGAGAGTGTGTACACGACATCGAGGTCCGCGAAATCGATCGCGCGACCGATTATAAGCTCGACTCCGCGCGCCTCGGCTTTCGACACCGGGCGTCGATCTGTTTGCTTTTCCTTCGTGCTGGTTTACGCTGCGTGAATTATTTATGGGGCCCGAATTGCGGAATCGCGAGAGAGTGTGTCCTTTCGTCGCTGTTTGTCTCTGCTTCGCTGCTGCGTCATCGACGCGATACGGTCATTGTGTTTTCGGCGCTATCGGCGAGAATCTACAATGAATTTCTTTTATACACAAAGTAGCCTTACTCGAAGATACAGCGAATATTTACTCAAGTCCGATCGTTGGAGGATTTAAACTTCGACAATCCTGCTTAACTTTCTGGCAGGGGTCCGAGAAAGCTTCGCTGGGAATAAAGGAAGGCGCGGAAAAATCTAACTCTCGACCGGCAGTTCTCACCGATAAATATTTCATGACGGTTCTCTCGCGTTTCGCGTCTTCGTATATACAGTGGGGCGCGAATATCGAGAGGATCGAGTTGGCAGGAGACTTCATTAATCTTCTCCCTGAGGATCGTTCGATATACCTTTAAATCCACATAGGTTTTACCTCTTCTCTTTCGAAGCCTCTGACTCACCGAGTGTTTTCGGTATACCATCACCAGCGTGAGTGGCTTTCGATAATTGATCGCTCAAACCTTGCGACTCTCGTTGATCAATCACCGCTTCGAGCTTCTTCGCAAAATCGAGCTTCCTCCTTCGGCGGACAAGCGGCTAAAAGAGCTCCTGATCGCGTCCCGCGAGTCTCTCTCTTTCTCTCTTCACGTCCATCTCTTGGCCTTCCTGGAATCCTGTGTCATCTTTTTTCCTCAAGTACGTCATGCCTCCCCCATTCTCCGTCCTGATTACTCTCCCACATGCTTGCACCGAGCGAGCATCCCTCCCCCCACGCGTTCATATACACCAACCCATCCATCAGTTATTCCCTTTCTCGCTCTCGCGCACCCTTCCTCCATGTTCCTTTTTCTCTCTCTCTCTGCCCTGTATATATATATATACATATAGCCCCATACACTCGGCACACCGCGTCGCTTATTACAGTCCCCCTGCGCGCTATATACGGTGAATCTTCCGCGCACACACACACACACACACTCGTACAAGTTGTGCACACACCCAGACGAAGAGAACCTCGCTCGATTCCAAGCCCGTATAGGCTGTGCACAAGCTTTCCCGCTTCGCTGGCCGGATGTTTTCAGGACGCGCAGTACCGAGTATATACGTAGCGATGACGTCAGAGCGCAGAGCCAAACGCGCTCGTCCAGGATTGGAGAGCTGCGTTGGCTCGTAAAGCGAAATCAGCCGCGCGCTGCCAATTATCGAATCGAACCCATATAACTCTCTGCACGTGTACGATCTGCTCGATCGACCACGATGTCTTTGGTTATATTCTAATTCATATACGTGTCTCCTCTACATTATACCGAAACATTTGCAACGAGTGAAAAAAGTCGACGCGATCGAAAGCAGGTATATATAGTACACAATAGGTATATACACACAATACAGGAGCACGTCCGTCCAGGCTTGAGTCACTCTTTGACGTACCCTCGGTCTGCTGATTATGATAATTGCGGCAGATATTTACTGACGACGACGACGACGACGACCACGACAATAGACACGAGAGCGAGTGAGCGCACTCTTGCGCGACTTCTGTATCGTGAGCGCTTCTCTCTCTCTCTCTGTCTACGTCGCGTGCGATGACATTTTTGCGTTGTAACCTTGTACACCATTCACTCCGTGTGTGTCTTTGAACTTTGGATCGTATAATTACACATCCAGTTTTTTTTTCAATTCCTGTGAAAATTGAAATTCCGTCACGGAAAATCTACGAGTCACCCGGTCGCATTTCACACGCGAGTGAGCAGCGCTTTTTATCACCCGCGTGAGTATATTCAAATGCGGCGTTTGAAGAATTTCGCATTCATTCTATCGACTACTTCGGACTGTTATTAATTCATCAGGCCATTCGAATTCATCAATTATCCGCTCGGCTGGACAGCGTAATTGTCTTTGGACAAATGGCATCGGAAAAACTTAGCGCGGTCTCGACGCGATATTAATTATATATAGATTCATGCTAATTTATACGAGTCGCGCATGCGACGCAGTCGATTTTTACGGATAAATATCGCTCATGAATTTTCATGTATAACGTATACGCGCGATATATTTCCGCGAAAGCTTTCCTCTCTCGACGCATCAAATAATAATCGTCGCGTCTTGCAAAACAGCGAGTTCGACCTTATTTTCAACGGGGTTATACAAGCTGTAGCTCTCGTCGCGTGTCATCGCCTGTTACAGAGCTAGAAAGTCAATTAGCCGACTCCCAACGAACAGAGAGAGAGAACATTTTATAGACGATTGTTCTCTCCCGGTATAGATGATCGGACGCCTACGTGCTTGTGTCCACCTGTGCGAATCGAAAGAAATCTTCTCATCGGCAACTTGACCCGGATAGCGATATACGTCTTATTTTTCGAAGCGCCGATGTATTTCTGGCGAAAAGCCTAACACCGCGCGCGCGCGCGCCAGTGCGTGTTTAATGAGGGACCGAATTAGCTCCGCCGGAATTGCAACCTGCTGCTGATGCTAGAGCTGCTGTCTTTGAGGGATCCAACGTGCTTTGAGTTATTTCTATCCTGAAAATTTAACGACAATGAAGCATTAGGACAGCGGTTTGAGTTGATGAATTTTGGGAAGAGAGCAGCCTGATGGACACGTTCAATTTCCGACGATGGGCAGACCACAGAAATCGGTGGCCGTGGAGAACGTGACTACTATATGTGTATATGCTGAGAGTTCCTCTGCTTCCTCTTGAAATTTTGAGCACATCGTCAAATCACGACGCCGCAAAGTGCGCGCATAAATTCTGGTTAGCGCTTCTGTAGTCTCGCTGAGCTGTCGTGCACGTCGCGAGACGCGTAAATAATGTTCGGGAGAGGGGATTATACGTCGGTGTTTGATTTTTGCTCGAGAACTATGGGGAACCGAGGCGTCTGCTTTTGTTTCTGTTGTTTTTTTTTTTTTTGAATGGCGATTGAATTATTCAGCGTGCTTTATCTGGTTATGAATTATTCGGACAAACTTTTGGACGCACGAACGGTTATATAAAAAAAAGAAAAATTATAGCGAACGCCGGCAAAGTCTCAATTAAAATTAATCAAGCGAAATGAGAGTAGCGCGCCAGTCGGTGCTTTTTCCATATAGAGAGTACATATAACGAGGGAAATTATTCAGACGACTTGAACTGGAGCTCATGCATATTTGCGAGCCGCAACCGTACAGCTCGGCAGCCTGTGAACGCAGATAAAGCCAGCAGCAGTAGCAGCAGCTTTCCCTCTCTGTAACTGCACACATACGACGGTATTGTCGCGGAACCTGGCCGATAAGGTATGACTGCTGCATACGTATACAGTACCTATATATATATATACGTGCCGATAGTGCGCGGCGCAGCTTCCGGTCGAACCGAGAGTCTTTCGCTTGCGTAGATATAACACAAGTGTATGCACATGTAGAGTGAATGTATTGAGGGAAAACGCTGGATCAGCCGACGATTCCAAGGATCGAAGCGATAAGACGCGATCGACGATGGATTTTTATGTACATTCGCCTTTCTTTGCATCGGTAAAGTTAGCTCGGGTCTATATACTGTTCAGCAAAGGTTGCAGCCGGTGGCACTGCTGGATAAGATAAGGACACTAGCCCTCGTCGGTTTCACGAGCTTCTTGTCGTTTATCGATGACTCGAGCGATCGGTATATGCCGAAGTTCCGAATTAGAGATTTTTTTTTTCTCCGAAGAACTCAACGTAGTAGTTGGTAAACAATAGAGACTCAAGAACGAAGCGTCGGTTCAGACGTATATATAATTTCCTAACGGCTTACACCGCGAAATAGTTAGGATAGGATTCCCCGTTTTCCCGAAGAAGCTGCACAAGGAGCAGTTTACAGAGGATCGCTGCGCGACATTCGGCGAATGCAGGCGGCGATATTCCGGGCATAGTTGCATACCGGACTGCGCTGGAGTCGCTCGGCTGTGGAATGATTTTCTTGGCCGATTGCCAGGGTGTAATATATTCCCTCTTTTCAAAGTCGTGAGTACAACTTCTTCTTCTTCTTCTTCTTCTTAAAGTGTATAAGCGAGAGCAGCCGGCAGATATCGTATCGATCCATTGTTATTCGGGCAAAAAACAATAGTCTGGAAAAGTTAACGAGTTCGCCGCGGTGTGTATACCGGTATACATACCCGCGCATATGAATTACGACGACTCGCGCAAAGTTTCGCTGTAAAACCGCATTAACGTTTGTCATTTACAGCCGCGATATTTCTGTCCGGCCGACCACCTCCGAGACTTGCAACTACTATATGCTCTCTCTCTCTCTCTCTCTCTCTTCGCTCGCGAGGAGGTGTCTGAAATAAATCGACGCTCGCCGAACGACTCGAGTGGCCTTCAACCGCAACTACCAGTACACCCGTCTCTCTCTCTCTCTCTGTCAACCTTCTCTCTCTCTCTCTCTCTCGCTCTTTTCGTCGAGCACCTTGCAGTTTCTCGGCAATTCGCGCGTCCGCGCCGGAGATGGATATAGCATATAGGTGCAGCCTGTATATCATCGGCCGATGCTTCTCTCTCCAGAAACGCCCTTCGTTTTCCTATTTACCCTTTCGGCTTTATTATTTTCTATCGACGCCGATGCGATTCGCAATGTCTTCTGAATGACATCGATCGTCTGCCTAAATGAGGCCGAAGTAGCCTAATCTCCCGGGCGGACATCTGCCCCGAATTTCGCGCAGCTTTTCAAGACGGCCGGCACCTTTCTTCCTCGCTTCGCCGCGAGTATACATGTTTTTTTCTCCGAATTTTAAAGCGATAAAGTGAAAATTCATAAAGAACTCGAGTCTGCACAATGAACAGGCAGTGTGTGTGTGCGGGTCTTGAACTCGGTGTAATTTAACACCGAGTGGCTGTGGCAATTCGAAAGTCTGGAAGTTCGAAAAAGGTGGTTAACCGAGACGAAAGCTCTAAATCACGTTGAGAGAGGACGTGTTGCGCGCGCGTTCAGCCTTGGGAGCTGTGCGCGCAGCTATTTTTCTTGGCTTTTTAATCATTAAGCGCTCGTAAATTCCAACGGCCCTTTTTTTTGGTATTTTCTCTACGTGACATTTTTCCAAATACAAAGTAGCTCGTCGCCGGAGAAAAAAAGAACGCAGATAAAGTTTGAATCACTCGCTCTGCCATTTTCTAAGAAGGGGGAACACGACTCACGTATTTATTTATCACTACAAGTAGCCCCCAGAGCCTCGCCCCCGTAGACACTGAAGATGCGCACACACCGCGGGTTATATCTGCTTGTGGCGCTGTGCTCTTCTTTCCAATTAGCCGCGTGACTCTCGGCGCGTCGTGAATTAATGAACTTTTAACGAAGTAGTCCCGTTTAATTGGGATTGAAAGGCTTTTCATAAGCGACGACGCGAGCCTTTGAAAAATTTCATCGCTCTCGTAAAGGTGCAGTTTATAATGGTTGTTTTTTCCGGAAGTTCTCTTGCGACACGACGATCAATCCTCGCGCACACCGGCTTAATTTCAGTAATAGTCAGCGCCGCTCGCCGGAGATGAGCAACTTTCTCTCTCTCTCTCTCTCTCTCTCTCTCCGTGGACGCATCAGCGGCAGCAAACTTAGATTGCTCTCTTGCGAGTACGAGACGGAGAGAGAGAAACTTTGTTGGTCTTCGCTAACTAAACGGTTAATAACTGTGTCAACGATGCATAGAAAGCTGCTCGCGGTGAAAAACTGTCTAACCTACTTCTGGCTCCTCTCCGTCGAGCGCCTATATATAACTGTTATAGAAAAAAAACCGAGTTTCTACGGTTGCCATATATAAAAATATACGCGTTTAAACTTATCGTCAACTTAAAAAATTACAACCACGTCACCCTCCAAAGCGCTCAATCCCATTACACAGGTATACACTGCAGAGACTGTACAGCAATCGCAACAACTCCAACTTATCGATTAAGGCCTGCATAGCTCGCATCATTGGTGCCGTGCACGCGATTAGGGCTTCCACACACGAACGTATATATACAGGTAGCACATGCGCTTCGCGTGAATTTTGCATCGCGCGGAGCATTATTAATGGCCAGAGAGAAGTACCGCCGCCGCCGTCGCGGCTGCTCTACAATTTAATTAGCGGAGCCGCGACCGTGACCGACGCCCGCGGCGTGCGCTCTACATAATTTTCTCTCTATCTCTGTCTCTTCTCTCCCTGTATATCTGCTGGATAAGTGTGTCGCTCGCTCTTTTTGCCGGGCTGCTTTTGATGCGGCCGCGGTGATTAGGAATATTGTTGCGGAAAAGCGCTGGATATCCTGCATACGGTTTCCGTGAATGAATGCCAACTGTTGTTCGAGAGTCGTGAGAACCGGAGTCATTTTCTCCGCGTGTTCCAAGAACTCGGAGATATGTGATCGAGCTTATCCTTCATCTATTTGGAAACAGAAGTGTATAAGATCGAGTGACCTAAGATATTCGTAAATATAAAACACCGTTTTTACAGCTCCTAAAAGCGAGCATCGCAATGAGACTGCATTATAGCGTATGCGTTTCGTGAGAATCGCAGCATCGGCGCTCCTCTCGGAATTTTTTTGCCGCTTCTTTTATCTCGCGTGTATACCGGCCAGGGGGATCAACCGAGGGGTGACTATACGCTCGCCGATCCGAATATGAGTGGCATATGTCACGAGGTAGAGAGAGAGAGAGAACCTCCTGCGAACAGGTATGTCGTTTTTTATTTTTTTTATTTTACACACATCGGGACGGCGCTTCTGAGAAAAGGGTCTGCCGAGCCGCTAATTCGAGTAATGATTTTCATATGCAGTATAGCGAAAAGACCATGACCGCACTTGCCGCCAAAGCTCGTCCATAAAAGTTTGCAAAGCTCGCTCGTAACTCCGTGAAATATAACGCCGAGGTTTCCTTGCGTATACCAGTTGCACACAACGCGCTCGCTTAATAACACAGGCTGAAGAGACAATAGGATATATATCCGCCCGCGCTTGGTGTCTTTGTCTCTCGGCTAATCGCGCGCACTTTCCTTTCAGGCGCCAGTTTAGTCTCTCTCGCCGAGACTATTCTACGAGACACGGCTATGGCGTGGCCTCGTACGTGCGCCTCGTGTTTGACTTCGATAAGAAGTCGTAGACACAATGCCCTTCGTTGTACTCTCTATACATATACATCCCGAGAGAAGTTTCGTAAAATTGAATATACAAGAGAGGAGTGCACATTCAGGGACGCGTAGCTAAGAAAGCAATTACGCGGACAGTCATGTTGTGTATAATGTTTTATTTCTCTTGAAAGTTATAAATCGCCACTCGCTTCTCCCAGAATCTCTCGGGCAAGAGAGAAAAAGCGCGGCCCGGCGGCGAATCACAATGCTCGCCTGTGCCCCCTCGAGGTGCGCTCTGGGCGTGTTCATAAATCTTTCTCTCTCTCTCTCTCTTGCTCGCGCTCTTGCAAGCGCCGCTGCTGCGAGAGAGAAAGAGAAGACGAGAGATAAAAAGAGAGAAGAAGCGTGTGTATAACCGTGTGTGTATGTGTGTAAGAGTAGCTTGTCTCGCGGTGCATTCAATTAGTTCATTAATGTCGTCCCGCACGCAAGAGAGGACAGATCAAAGCGTCGGCCGCTACTCTACGGTAGCCGAATTAATACGTTCGCTGGCGCTCGTTTGCTTTTCTCATTAAAGTGCGCGTATTTGGAGAGTTTATAGAGGTTGCTTTGAAAACGAACTGCGGATTTGGAGGGAGTTTTCAGTTGCGAAATGTTGTGAAAATGATTGAGTTGATAATAATTTACAACATAAAACTTTTACGGATCGGTTTCGCATAATGGGACATCGGTTAATAATAGCGGTTTACAGTCTGCGGCTGGCGCACGAGGGAGAGATAATTATCGCGGTCGCTCTCATCTCAAATCTAGAGCACAATACAAATCTGCTAATTTTAGATTAAATACTGCTGAATGCGCTCGCTCTCTCTCTCTCTCTCTGCCAGACGCAAATCCAAGCCCACGTAACGTTCATTTATATTTGCGAGAGCGTAATTCGACGTGTTTATTCGCGTTGTATAACACCAGTATCACGCCGCGAATGTTTAGACCACAGCTAATTGATAAACGTTTCGAAACGATCTAGTATAGAACGTAAATTAAAAACTCATCGAACAAACAGACGGGCAAAGCACGAAGCCGTATATAGGAATAAATTTCCCCCGCGAAATTCAGTTTTGAGGCAAAATACGGTACAGAGGCGCGCTTCTCGCTCACTTAATACCCTTGGCTCTCCCCCATCGGGGTCCCCCCCTAGCGCCGGCAGTCCATTGTGTATGCCGCGAGTACTTTCGCGCGAGTAATAGACAATCAGTTTGAGCTCTCTCTGTATCCCCCTCTATCGCATGTCCCCAGCGTCCTTGGCTCTCTCTCTCTCTCTCTCTCTCTCGCTCTCTGGCGCGCAATTACAAATTCCCACAGTGGCCGGGGGTGAACTTCCCCTACTCTCGCTTTGTGTGTCTCCGCTGTGTATGCTGATGCGGCTCCGGCTCCCGTATTCCGCTGGACTACGGCGCGCATCGGTGTGGATTTTTCGACGAGTGTGTGCGTGGATATATAGGGACCTGCTGGCAGAAGCGGCGAGAGGGAGAGAGATCGCCCGGCAGCCGCTGTCAATAAAACTGTTTTAATTTGGCCCGTCGCGTCAACTGCTTGCAGGTGCAACTGCTCCGTCTTTTCGAGTTTTCAGTTAAGAAGAAAAAAAAAAAAAAAAAATTGAAAAACGTTGGATAATACGAAGCGCGCATGGAAACCAGATTACTGTATGCATAGAGGAGCGCATTATACGCCGGGTGCGCTCGTGTCTCGCAGATTCGCTTGGATATACGCGGCAACGCATAATAGCTGGAAGCATGAAGTATGAAGCGCTTCTTTCACAGATCGCGAGCAAACTTTGGCCTTCGAGCTTGCCGGAAGTGCGTTATTATGAATTTGAGCGGCGCGCGCCCCTCTCCTCGCATAAGATCAAGATTAAATGTGAATTCGCCGATTAAGAGTAGGCTTCATTGAAATATTTCTAGGTACACACGGTTGTACATAGCGATTGAGCAAGTTCACCCATGAAAAATTCAACCGATATCACCGCAGAAACGTCTTCGCAAAGTCTCTACACGCTTATTACCGCCTGACCACGAGCAGTCATCGAGTGCGAGTATATATATATATAGGAGCCGGCGCAACTTGTTGCAGTCATCGCGAATCCGACCAGAGAGTATCGGCCCTATAAATAGAAGAGGAAAAGAGGCAGAGATACCCATAACGCATTAGCATATAATATACTGCTCTCCGGTATATGTATAAGTGCAAGAGAGACCCGTCGTAGTCGTCGTCTCGCTTCGGCAGACAGGTATACGTATACGTGCACGCATACAAGTAGCGAGAGAGTGAGTCGAAGGGGTGGGAACCCTTCGAGCTCGGAATTCCCAACACACAGAGACGCTGCGCGCGCGCGCGCGCGCGCCAGTAGCTCGATCGCGAAATGCGCGAGTCTTCCTCCGCTACTGCCTTGCTACCCGGATAGAAAATCTTCGGTGTGTGACGTGTCGTAGGCGTCGTCGTCGTTGTTGTTCCCTGTATACGCGTGTGTGCATCGGCTGCACTGTGAGGAGGATGAAGAACGATTTGGGATTTCGCGATTCGAGTCGTTTACTTTTTTTTTTCGGGGAAGAAAATGATTTGCGATACGAATGTTAATGTTTCTCAAGCTCGCCACTGACGTTTCCTCGAAACCGAGCGATTGCCATAAAGAAAGAAAGCAAACGCTCGCAAATGAAAAAAAAAGGCTAAAAAATCCAAAGAAGAATGCTCTCGGATAAAATTTCACATATACAGGGTTCTCTCGTCGCCGTCAGCCTATTTCCTCGCGCTCAATCGATCCCGTATAGGTACACACACACACACACACACAACACAGCGATCTCTCTCTTTCGCGCTGGTCGCATGATTTTTTTTTCACACGAAGGGGATTCCTTCAAAGCAGCAACGGCAGCAGCAACGCTGCAGGTATACATATCTCTTCCCTCTCTTTGTGCGCGCGTTGCACAGCTAGGCAAGTGTGCCGCCGCGCCGACGAGAGAACACAGAGCAGCTCTCGCCGTATATAGGTGTATATAACGGTGCCGCGCGTGTGTAGGCTCTCCCGACGGGTCACACAGCTGACCTCGATATACACAAGCCAGCAGCAGCATAGTGGAGAGACTGCGGCCTCGCGCGCGAACGCGATTGAAAAGAGAGAGAGAGAGAGAGAGAGAGAGAGAGCTGCTCTGTGGACTAGATTTTCGGTCTAGCGTTGCAGCTCCGTGCACAGCCTGATCCCCGGGGAACCGATCGCGAGTCTAGGAGAGCAATACTCCGCTCTGGAATGGCGCGACAGCGCAGAAACAAGGTCGCCGTGATGCTTCGCTGAGCGGACGATGAATTGAGAGACGGGGAATGCGATGTGTGTCAAGTTGTTGGATGGTTAGGCTCTTTTGGTTTTTGGATTCGAAAACTTGGTTGTTGTCGATTTTGTTTAATTCAACTCGCGATCGTTGCTAGATCGGTATAGTGAAGAATCTTGAATATAGCAGAAGAAAAGAGCTCTCGGTAAAATATACGCGCAGAGCCGGTTTGTCGCAACCAGTGGCTCCGAGGTATCACACGTCAATACATAAAGAGGAGAAGGCCCGAGCGAGGAGTCTCGCGATCCGGAGCGCAGAATACCGCAAGAGACTAGAAAATAAGTATAGAGTTTCTAACAGCGGCCTTATTTCTCTCTACTCAGTTTCACGATTCTCACTGCAGCACACACATATCCCATCGAATTCATATGGATATACTCTCTCGAAATCAACACCCTCTGTATTTACATTCATCATCATCCGAAACACCCTCCACCCACGTCTACCCGACATCCATATACACTGCACCGGCAGCAGCAGCAGCAGCAGAAGCAATGGCAGCGTCAGTCGAGGCACTGATTACCCTAACGCTCTCTCTCTATCTCTCGTAGCTGACTCAATTATAAGTGCTCGCGTGCGCCTGCAGCACGCGCGCAAGAGACCGCAGAAGGGAAACCTGCTCACCCGAAGGGTGAATCCGCCCTATACATGCACGTGTGCACTACTCCCACCTCGAGGGACACAATCGAGTTACGCCCGTGACTCGGGATCAAACGTTCTATACTATGACCGAGTGTTTTTAGAACCTCTTATCTTTTCTTTTTCGCTTTGTTCGGCGATGTCGAGGATGATTATCGTCGGAAAAGAAAGCATCGTGACGACTGTCACCGCTGGCGATAAGACAAGGCAGTGTGTTTTGACAAGATAAGGGAGGCAACGTATCAATTTTTACGTAAAATTCGTCGAATTTGATAATAACTCGCAGATCTGGATAAACTACGAGGATAAAATACCGAACAACGCCGTCAGCAGCAGCAGCAGCATAGCTCATCCATATAGGCATGCGCGTATACAGTAAGTCGAGCGCGTTTGCGTCAGTCGCGCGTAATTGCCAGCAAGTGGGCTGCAGCAGCTCTCTCCGCGAATGGGCTTTAATTCCATTTGCGCAATAAATGGACCCGTACAACTATACCTCTCGGCCCTGACGCTCTCGTATATATACGTTGTATATACAGATTTGCTTCTGTTATAAAAAGAGAGCGACCAGAGAACGGTTCCCGCTTTGTTGTGGTCGTCGCGCAATTTTGACGGTGTTATTGAATTATCGAGGAAGAGATAGAGAGAGAGAGAGAGAGAAGCTGGTAGCGAACAATTTGCGTCGGAACAGGATTCGAGCTCTTGATTCTCGTGCGCGGAGCAGTTATTTAGCGGCCAGAGAAAGAGAGAGAGAGAGAGAGGCTTTGTGGCGGCGAAAGAGCAATTTTGCGCGCGGGGTTCGCCACCGCGAGCTAAAATGTGGAGCGAAAGGTTCGTCTGTGGTTGAGCAGCGCAAGGCGCTTTTTATTTCGGATTCCTTTGCTGTGGTGCAGATCTCGTACTTTTACGTGGTGTACCTTTGAGCTGCGCTGTATCTACTTTCGTTTGTAATTCTTATGTACACGATTATAACGAAAGAAGACGAACGGAAAAATAGACCAGCTATATACATATAATGCTCTCATCCCCAAAGGAGCCGGGATCAAGTGGCCGGTGCGCTTGCGATCGTCGATTCCGCGGAGCTTGAATATATAGGGTTCGCTCCTCCTTCGCTGGCGCTTATCCTCGAACATTCAATTAGCGGAGGCGGAGGATCGAACCAAGCTATAGCTTCCCGAGGGAGTCGTAGCTCCGACGCTGATAGCCGATAATTTCGAGCTCGTCTGGCTGCGGGGGTGACGCGAAACCGATGTGCGTGTCGCCGTAATTTCGCGGTCGCGCGTTTCGTTATGTACGTCTTCTCTTGAACGGGGAGATGCTCGAGATTCTTGATGTGCGTATTACCAAAAAAAAAAAAAAAAAAAAAAACTAGTCGGCGGAATCGGTCGTTGTAGTTTTGGATTGGCCTTTACCTTTGTCTCGCAGTTTGAACGCTTTCCGGCTCTCTTAGTTTTAAAAGGGACGATAGGTGGCTAGCAGGCATTTTATCGATTCTCTCATCGCAATCTGTATCCGAGAATGCATATAGATAGAGAGATGTGCGGCAGCTCTGACAAGTAACTATGCCTTCTGTTGAGACTGCTGCTTGGACCACACTCAGGCTGTAACTAACTTGCAACTGCGATAATATCACTAATTTATTGATTGATCCTTGCAACTGCGATTCGAACTAGATTCACGTTGAGTCACCTTGTGAAAACTAAACATTATATTCAAATCAAATAACGCCTTATTATACAAAGACACACAAGAAGCTATTCGCTCAGCACTTATATATCACTCGGCGAACTCTCCCCCCGGAAGCTTTGAAAAGTTGCACACATCGTTCTCGTCGCGTCGACAGTTCGCCGACGCAGCAGCAACAGTCGTGAAACTTTCGGACGCGTCGAAAGCTCGGAAAGCGAACAAAGTACGACGGATAGGAAAAAAAAAGATTGGGGGATTGGGAAGCGAATTCAGAGGTGGTAAATGGGTTAAACGTCGGCGGCGGCGGGCAATTTAAATCACAGCCGCAGCACTCCAATTCGATTCGGCCAGGGCAGATCGCCTTTGAATTCTTTTCTCGCTCCGGCGCTTTTTCCCTAACCTTCCCTTTCCGAGGGTATACGTATATATACTGTATAGCGTATAGTTGCTGGCTCCCTTTCTGTTTCTTTAAATGCTTCGTTATTTGCGTTTAGAACGAGTGTAGGGCTTCCCCCTTTTTTGTGGAAGAGACGAGAGTTATGTATCTTTATTCGAGGCTCTCCGCGAGGGTGCGGAAACGCGAACTGTGTGGTGGTTGGAGGTAATGCGATGAGGTCTGGAACTGTGATTCTTCTCTCTTTCTGCTGTAAATAGTTTCGAACGAGTTTGATATTACAGGACATCCGCCAGACGCAATATCTATAAACCTTTCGATCTCCGGCATAACGAAGTGTCACTAATCATCACCATCCCACTCTAGTCTCACTTCTAATATAGCACAGAGGGGGTAAGAAGAAGAAGACGACGCGAATTTTCCCTCCATCTCTCTCTCTCTCTCTCTCTCTCTCTCTCTCTCTCTCTCTCTCTTCGCCAGCGGGCAACTCGCTCCGGATGAGATCCTCCGCCTCCACCCCGGGGACTCGAAATTAGGGTAGAGAGCTCTCGCCGGCGGGACAATTCTCTCTCTTTCTCCCTTTTTTTCCGCCTCGCGTTCCTTTTTTTTTCTCTTCCGAATTTTCCTAAAAGGGAGATCTCGTTAACGTGTCGGGGATGTATAGGTATATACGTCGCCGCTGGATTTTACGGTTCCGCGCATACCGTATACTCCTGGAATTCGGATAAACCGAATTAATGCGTAAATTAACCCTTTCGCTCGCTGTATACGTATACTTACGGGCTGCTTGCGCCCTTTACGAGTGTTTTATGCGGGAGCTATAGCCACGTGAGAAATGGAGTGCGGAGGCGTTGCTGTAACGATGGCAAACTGTTTTCGGCCTAAGTGATTTAACTCCCGAGGCTGCTGAGATGCATTGTAGCGCTAGTTGCGCGATTTGTAAGTTTAGAGTGATTGAATTGAGATGGATGTTTGCGTTGGAGAGAGATGAGAATTTAAAAAAAAAAAAAAGTGCATTTGCAGGGAAAGAGGTCTCGGTTGTTTTTTTTTTTTTCGTCGGACAAAGAACGAGCGAATCGCGAGATGGAGCCACGCTTACAACAAGGTCGCCTGAGTGAACTGCGCCTGTTCGCGTAAGTCAATCGATAATAGCACCGGTATTCCACTGCTGCTGTCGTCATTCGTGTAGTCATTGTGCGCTTGAAAAATATGCGGCTTTTAAAATCTTTGTATACTTAAAAATCATACCATCTTATATGCATCATAAGCATTAGAAATGTTTCAATAACTCATTTCCCACGACACCCGACCAGTATAGAAAAATACACTACTCGATCAGCCGAAACTAAACCACACCGTCAAAAACAAAGGAAAAACACAGCCAAAGAACTAACCCACACAGTCTTCTACACAATCCATCTCTCTGTCTCGCTCTCCGCCGGCCGGCGTCGCCGACTGTGGCAATCGATATCGCTGTTGTTCGTATACTTACGACGTCGATAAAAAGCAATTCGAGCGCCGCCGCCGTCGTCGTCGTGCTGCTTCTATTTCTGGATTTCTCTAAACGAGAGAGAGAGAGAGAGAGAGAGAGAGAGAGAGAGAGAGAGAGAGAGAGAGAGAGAGCGAGCGAGAGAGAGCGAGAG
Organism: Pteromalus puparum; assembly: GCA_012977825.3. Classification (NCBI taxonomy): domain Eukaryota; kingdom Metazoa; phylum Arthropoda; class Insecta; order Hymenoptera; family Pteromalidae; genus Pteromalus; species Pteromalus puparum. The sequence goes on from CM053168.1 coordinate 66,741,563, forward strand.
AGAAAGAGAGCCCCAGACGATATAGATTTCTGGAGCTGCGCTGCCGCGTTCTCAATATCGGCGCAGAATAGACGACGACGTCGGCGGTGCGGGGAGGAGGAACGAGAGCGCGGAAGAAAAAAGACGAGGTAGCGTAGGCCGAAACTCGGTCCTCGAACTAGCCCGTTTATTGGCCCGCTGCCAACCGCGCTCTTTCTCTTTGGCCTGTGTGTGTTGTATATATATGTGCAGCGCACGTGCCCTCTTGTCATTGATACTCGCGCGGTGTCTCCTGCCCCCCTTTTCGCGGTGTAAGCGTTTAACGACGTCGAAATAATCTTCGATTTTTCTTAAAGAAAAGTTTTACTGAATTTTGGACAAAGAGGCCACATGAATAACAGCATCTCCTCTCATCGAGAGGTTTCTCGCTCCGCGAGTGGTGTAAGGTCAGTAATTTAAACGCCAGTTGATAAACCACCCAATGCTCGATGATTTATGCCGCTGATCTTCGCCCGCGAAATTTTCCAGCTCGATAAGAGCGTGACTTTCGTACAGAAGTCGCCTCGCGGTCAATTTAAATCATTACACGCACACAGTCAGAGCTTCTAATTGAGCTGACGATGCGCCGTCGAGATAAGGTCAGAAACAAGATAGAGAGCGCAGTATATTCGTATATAAGTATACAGCGAATAAAGGACAAACTCTTTAAATCGTCACGTAATTGCGGGAGAGACAGTGCGGTATATAAGTAGTCGCAGCTATCAGGAGGTGAAATCGCGCTCGTCTTCTTCCTCTCTCTCGCTCTTTCCTGGCGCATATATAAACAAGCCGGCGCTGCGTTATAAATAGAGCAATATATTTATAGCGGGTGACTCCGAGCGATATGCCGCTAGTAGCGCGCGCCGTTTTGTGCTTGAGAGAGAGAGAGAGAGCATCGCTTTGCTCTCTGTTTACTGAGAATTTTTACTCGATTTCATTACATGTATAATACTGGATGCTGTTGTATATCGGTATAGAGTGCCTCTATTGGGAGAAAGTCTTAACTGGTGAAGCTCGCGCAACACGCTATTGCTTTTGTATATCGCTTGCGAAATTCATCACTAGTCGATAGGATCGCTGTCGTTCTTTACGCTCAGCACTGATGCTCGATGCGAGGTTTAATTCATTCGGCTAAAGATCGAAATTCAACTGTATGCGATAGTAGGGGTATAATGAAAATCATCAGTCATGTCGGTATAATACTCTTGTAAGCATTCATCTATTCGTTCTTCGATTGGCTCAAAAAGTGAAAATTGAGGAAATATTATGACCAGATGTGTATTTCGTGATCGTCAACCGATTCTCGAGATCAATCTAACCAAACTTGATTTTGATTTGGGTGTACATGTGCAAACTGCGGTATATAAAAACAGAGCTCTTTTTGGGATGGCCTGGCTTTTCCCCCACTGCATACACTCTCTGTGTCTCTAGCTAACTAACATAGGTGGTGTATAGGCGCTTTTCAAACCCCCTCATCACAATCTGCGAGCCCGGTGTATATATAAGCGGTATGTACGTCACCGATACTAAAACGGCCTTTTGTTATGCTTGCTGCTTGGGCCGCTCATACTTATTCAACTTCTTGCTAGCTCTTCTAGTTTTTCGGAATCTTTCAATTCGTTTGATCAAACAACAGTCATTTCCTAAAATAACACCCCTCCTTACGCCAAAAATCCTAACGCATCTCGCAAAAGAAATCCCAAATTCCAAGCATAATCGACATAGACTTACAACGCATGCTCGCAATAATAGGAACGCGTTTACGGAATAGCGTCGAAATCGGTCTTTGGAATCTACTATACTGTAGCTGCTGCTGCCTATATACTGTTGTTGAGCGCGAGGTCGTCGTGCCGCTCGAACGATCAAGCCGACCGTCACGAATTGAAGCGCTTAAAATCGCCCGATAAGTGAAGCCCAGAAATCTGCGATTTTCGAGGTTCTCTATAGAGGCGATTCCTCGATCCCTAGAAGCCTATGTAGGTTAGATTGACGCTAGACCCCGCCAGGATATCGAAAAAGCCCCATATGTGAGGCCCAGAAATTCGCGATTTTGGAGGTCCGGTGTAGAGGCGATTTCTCGGTCTCTAGGAGTTGACCTGCCGAGACAAAAAGTACACGGATTTCTTTGTTTTTTCGTGCTCTTTAAGCCTATGTAGGTTAGATTGACGCTAGACCCCGCCAGGATATCGAAAAAGCCCCATATGTGAGCCCCAGAAATACGAGATTTTGGAGGTCCGGTGTAGAGGCGATTTCTCGGTCTCTAGGAGTTGACCTGCCGAGACAAAAAGTACACGGATTTCTTTGTTTTTTCGTGCTCTTTAAGCCTATGTAGGTTAGATTGACGCTAGACCCCGCCAGGATATCGAAAAAGCCCCATATGTGAGCCCCAGAAATACGAGATTTTGGAGGTCCGGTGTAGAGGCGATTTCTCGGTCTCTAGGAGTTGACCTGCCGAGACAAAAAGTACACGGATTTCTTTGTTTTTTCGTGCTCTTTAAGCCTATGTAGGTTAGATTGACGCTAGACCCCGCCAGGATATCGAAAAAGCCCCATATGTGAGCCCCAGAAATACGAGATTTTGGAGGTCCGGTGTAGAGGCGATTTCTCGGTCTCTAGGAGTTGACCTGCCGAGACAAAAAGTACACGGATTTCTTTGTTTTTTCGTGCTCTTTAAGCCTATGTAGGTTAGATTGACGCTAGACCCCGCCAGGATATCGAAAAAGCCCCATATGTGAGCCCCAGAAATACGAGATTTTGGAGGTCCGGTGTAGAGGCGATTTCTCGGTCTCTAGGAGTTGACCTGCCGAGACAAAAAGTACACGGATTTCTTTGTTTTTTCGTGCTCTTTAAGCCTATGTAGGTTAGATTGACGCTAGACCCCGCCAGGATATCGAAAAAGCCCCATATGTGAGCCCCAGAAATACGAGATTTTGGAGGTCCGGTGTAGAGGCGATTTCTCGGTCTCTAGGAGTTGACCTGCCGAGACAAAAAGTACACGGATTTCTTTGTTTTTTCGTGCTCTTTAAGCCTATGTAGGTTAGATTGACGCTAGACCCCGCCAGGATATCGAAAAAGCCCCATATGTGAGCCCCAGAAATACGAGATTTTGGAGGTCCGGTGTAGAGGCGATTTCTCGGTCTCTAGGAGTTGACCTGCCGAGACAAAAAGTACACGGATTTCTTTGTTTTTTCGTGCTCTTTAAGCCTATGTAGGTTAGATTGACGCTAGACCCCGCCAGGATATCGAAAAAGCCCCATATGTGAGCCCCAGAAATACGAGATTTTGGAGGTCCGGTGTAGAGGCGATTTCTCGGTCTCTAGGAGTTGACCTGCCGAGACAAAAAGTACACGGATTTCTTTGTTTTTTCGTGCTCTTTAAGCCTATGTAGGTTAGATTGACGCTAGACCCCGCCAGGATATCGAAAAAGCCCCATATGTGAGCCCCAGAAATACGAGATTTTGGAGGTCCGGTGTAGAGGCGATTTCTCGGTCTCTAGGAGTTGACCTGCCGAGACAAAAAGTACACGGATTTCTTTGTTTTTTCGTGCTCTTTAAGCCTATGTAGGTTAGATTGACGCTAGACCCCGCCAGGATATCGAAAAAGCCCCATATGTGAGCCCCAGAAATACGAGATTTTGGAGGTCCGGTGTAGAGGCGATTTCTCGGTCTCTAGGAGTTGACCTGCCGAGACAAAAAGTACACGGATTTCTTTGTTTTTTCGTGCTCTTTAAGCCTATGTAGGTTAGATTGACGCTAGACCCCGCCAGGATATCGAAAAAGCCCCATATGTGAGCCCCAGAAATACGAGATTTTGGAGGTCCGGTGTAGAGGCGATTTCTCGGTCTCTAGGAGTTGACCTGCCGAGACAAAAAGTACACGGATTTCTTTGTTTTTTCGTGCTCTTTAAGCCTATGTAGGTTAGATTGACGCTAGACCCCGCCAGGATATCGAAAAAGCCCCATATGTGAGCCCCAGAAATACGAGATTTTGGAGGTCCGGTGTAGAGGCGATTTCTCGGTCTCTAGGAGTTGACCTGCCGAGACAAAAAGTACACGGATTTCTTTGTTTTTTCGTGCTCTTTAAGCCTATGTAGGTTAGATTGACGCTAGACCCCGCCAGGATATCGAAAAAGCCCCATATGTGAGCCCCAGAAATACGAGATTTTGGAGGTCCGGTGTAGAGGCGATTTCTCGGTCTCTAGGAGTTGACCTGCCGAGACAAAAAGTACACGGATTTCTTTGTTTTTTCGTGCTCTTTAAGCCTATGTAGGTTAGATTGACGCTAGACCCCGCCAGGATATCGAAAAAGCCCCATATGTGAGCCCCAGAAATACGAGATTTTGGAGGTCCGGTGTAGAGGCGATTTCTCGGTCTCTAGGAGTTGACCTGCCGAGACAAAAAGTACACGGATTTCTTTGTTTTTTCGTGCTCTTTAAGCCTATGTAGGTTAGATTGACGCTAGACCCCGCCAGGATATCGAAAAAGCCCCATATGTGAGCCCCAGAAATACGAGATTTTGGAGGTCCGGTGTAGAGGCGATTTCTCGGTCTCTAGGAGTTGACCTGCCGAGACAAAAAGTACACGGATTTCTTTGTTTTTTCGTGCTCTTTAAGCCTATGTAGGTTAGATTGACGCTAGACCCCGCCAGGATATCGAAAAAGCCCCATATGTGAGCCCCAGAAATACGAGATTTTGGAGGTCCGGTGTAGAGGCGATTTCTCGGTCTCTAGGAGTTGACCTGCCGAGACAAAAAGTACACGGATTTCTTTGTTTTTTCGTGCTCTTTAAGCCTATGTAGGTTAGATTGACGCTAGACCCCGCCAGGATATCGAAAAAGCCCCATATGTGAGCCCCAGAAATACGAGATTTTGGAGGTCCGGTGTAGAGGCGATTTCTCGGTCTCTAGGAGTTGACCTGCCGAGACAAAAAGTACACGGATTTCTTTGTTTTTTCGTGCTCTTTAAGCCTATGTAGGTTAGATTGACGCTAGACCCCGCCAGGATATCGAAAAAGCCCCATATGTGAGCCCCAGAAATACGAGATTTTGGAGGTCCGGTGTAGAGGCGATTTCTCGGTCTCTAGGAGTTGACCTGCCGAGACAAAAAGTACACGGATTTCTTTGTTTTTTCGTGCTCTTTAAGCCTATGTAGGTTAGATTGACGCTAGACCCCGCCAGGATATCGAAAAAGCCCCATATGTGAGCCCCAGAAATACGAGATTTTGGAGGTCCGGTGTAGAGGCGATTTCTCGGTCTCTAGGAGTTGACCTGCCGAGACAAAAAGTACACGGATTTCTTTGTTTTTTCGTGCTCTTTAAGCCTATGTAGGTTAGATTGACGCTAGACCCCGCCAGGATATCGAAAAAGCCCCATATGTGAGCCCCAGAAATACGAGATTTTGGAGGTCCGGTGTAGAGGCGATTTCTCGGTCTCTAGGAGTTGACCTGCCGAGACAAAAAGTACACGGATTTCTTTGTTTTTTCGTGCTCTTTAAGCCTATGTAGGTTAGATTGACGCTAGACCCCGCCAGGATATCGAAAAAGCCCCATATGTGAGCCCCAGAAATACGAGATTTTGGAGGTCCGGTGTAGAGGCGATTTCTCGGTCTCTAGGAGTTGACCTGCCGAGACAAAAAGTACACGGATTTCTTTGTTTTTTCGTGCTCTTTAAGCCTATGTAGGTTAGATTGACGCTAGACCCCGCCAGGATATCGAAAAAGCCCCATATGTGAGCCCCAGAAATACGAGATTTTGGAGGTCCGGTGTAGAGGCGATTTCTCGGTCTCTAGGAGTTGACCTGCCGAGACAAAAAGTACACGGATTTCTTTGTTTTTTCGTGCTCTTTAAGCCTATGTAGGTTAGATTGACGCTAGACCCCGCCAGGATATCGAAAAAGCCCCATATGTGAGCCCCAGAAATACGAGATTTTGGAGGTCCGGTGTAGAGGCGATTTCTCGGTCTCTAGGAGTTGACCTGCCGAGACAAAAAGTACACGGATTTCTTTGTTTTTTCGTGCTCTTTAAGCCTATGTAGGTTAGATTGACGCTAGACCCCGCCAGGATATCGAAAAAGCCCCATATGTGAGCCCCAGAAATACGAGATTTTGGAGGTCCGGTGTAGAGGCGATTTCTCGGTCTCTAGGAGTTGACCTGCCGAGACAAAAAGTACACGGATTTCTTTGTTTTTTCGTGCTCTTTAAGCCTATGTAGGTTAGATTGACGCTAGACCCCGCCAGGATATCGAAAAAGCCCCATATGTGAGCCCCAGAAATACGAGATTTTGGAGGTCCGGTGTAGAGGCGATTTCTCGGTCTCTAGGAGTTGACCTGCCGAGACAAAAAGTACACGGATTTCTTTGTTTTTTCGTGCTCTTTAAGCCTATGTAGGTTAGATTGACGCTAGACCCCGCCAGGATATCGAAAAAGCCCCATATGTGAGCCCCAGAAATACGAGATTTTGGAGGTCCGGTGTAGAGGCGATTTCTCGGTCTCTAGGAGTTGACCTGCCGAGACAAAAAGTACACGGATTTCTTTGTTTTTTCGTGCTCTTTAAGCCTATGTAGGTTAGATTGACGCTAGACCCCGCCAGGATATCGAAAAAGCCCCATATGTGAGCCCCAGAAATACGAGATTTTGGAGGTCCGGTGTAGAGGCGATTTCTCGGTCTCTAGGAGTTGACCTGCCGAGACAAAAAGTACACGGATTTCTTTGTTTTTTCGTGCTCTTTAAGCCTATGTAGGTTAGATTGACGCTAGACCCCGCCAGGATATCGAAAAAGCCCCATATGTGAGCCCCAGAAATACGAGATTTTGGAGGTCCGGTGTAGAGGCGATTTCTCGGTCTCTAGGAGTTGACCTGCCGAGACAAAAAGTACACGGATTTCTTTGTTTTTTCGTGCTCTTTAAGCCTATGTAGGTTAGATTGACGCTAGACCCCGCCAGGATATCGAAAAAGCCCCATATGTGAGCCCCAGAAATACGAGATTTTGGAGGTCCGGTGTAGAGGCGATTTCTCGGTCTCTAGGAGTTGACCTGCCGAGACAAAAAGTACACGGATTTCTTTGTTTTTTCGTGCTCTTTAAGCCTATGTAGGTTAGATTGACGCTAGACCCCGCCAGGATATCGAAAAAGCCCCATATGTGAGGCCCAGAAATTCGCGATTTTGGAGGTCCGCTTTAGAGGCCATTCGTCGATCCCTAGGAGTCGGTGTGCATAACCTTGGTTTGGTATACTTTATAGTCCCATAGGCACCGCTAGAGTCTCTGTAAACAAACGGTTGTCATTCGCTGGCGCAAATTTTTTTTTTTGCAAATCAAGCACGACAGTGCTAAAATATCGCGTGAATCTAAATCGCTGATTCGACGCTGTAGAATGCTGCGTAATTGTTCGGCGTAAGTCTCGAGTCGAGCTCATTCATTCAATGAAATTCGAGCGAAGTAAGATCGACAGTTCTTAGAGTTACGAAAGTAGCGAGACAGAGGACAGTAACCCCTGCGTCTGTTACAAGTGTACGTACACACATATTCAAGCAAATCGAAACTGGAAAATCACCGTTACACGAATTACCACCGGCTTCTCGCAATGCGCGCGCAGGAAGTTCTGCCGGTAGCCGAAGGTGTCCCGAGATAAACGCGGGCTCATTTACATTCATCAAAATAAACGGTAGCTAACTAATCTAAAAAGCCTCTTTCTCCCGAGAAAAAGCTGGACCCGCAGCAGCAGCAGTAGCAGCAGCAACAGCAGCGTCGTAGTGATTTACACAACTCGGCGGGTAATTTAATTTTATTACGTGATATCGGCCGATGTATCAGCGTCACCGCAAAGTGTAAGTATACGAGAGAAACAGGTTGCGCGAGTGCGTGACGCTTGGCGATCATTAGCCGTAAGTTAGTGCATTACAATAATCGACCGTTAGACCAGCTGGTTGTAATCGCCAATAAGTTTACGCTCTCGATTTAACGACACGCAGCTGCTCAACGAGTAATCTTAGCCGTTTCATTATCATTTGAATCGATTATTATATTATATGCATTGAATATTATACACAACGGCAGGTGCGTATATACACACGAGATTCGATTGAAACGTCACGTCTCAAACGAACCCGTCCAATATCTGCGTGGTAATGAAAACATTTGAAGACAATTTATGAACGCGCGTCTGAAACTTAATCACCGACTGCGGCGTTTTGCAGATTACCCGGAAGTCATCGCGTCGCCGTATATCATCGAGCTACTACACGATGAATATACTATTCTCTATATACATCGATCTATAATACTCGAAAGGTAATCAGGCGAACGTCGTCGCATCAGCAGCGGAATATTTAATTGACCGGCCGCGAGAGCGAAAGATAAGATCTCACTCGTTGTTCTCGCGGGGCGTAGGCGTAACCGAGCGCGCGGCGCGTCTTCGGAGGGAGAGTTGAATGGTTGGAAGCAACAGCGCACACTTGTGCGACCGGAAAGAAGATGTGCGCGTCGAGAGAAAAGAGCATTATACTTGCATGAACGGACGCGCGGTCTTCCCCTCAGGCTTGAATATATATGGTAATTAAAGCTTGCCGATTATTTCTCGCGACGAATTTTTGCGTTGATTATGTTTCAATGACGCGCCATTTTTTTTTTCATCGCTCTCGATCCGGACAGTAATTACACGACAGCGAGTGTGGAAGATTATCATCTCGCTCCAGACATTATCCTCGCATTAACAGGTGCAGTCTCCGACGTTTATGTACACTCGCTCTCGGATGTGGTAGTAGCGTCGCACACAGCTGGTTATTATACACACGTGAGACCTCCCGGCGGTAATTAAGGGCACATTATTTACGCGACGATGATTGCTTCCCTTTTTCGAGTAATTCCCCCGACTTTTTTCGTCAATCGCTCTTTCCTTACTAATTATACGAGTAAAAGCGTCGATTAAAATCCCTTCTCCTCTGACGGTATATAAGATTCTCCCAGGAATCAACAGGTGAAGGATCGCTTGGAAAACAATCAACAGCTAGGCACAATTAAGGGAAAAATCTTTCCAGCGCATATTCTCTATTATATATCCTCTAAGCTTTCCGTCCTTCGAATTCCGCATCACGACGGTATACATACAGCAGAAGCCAAGCCGAAAACTCTTCTCTTCTCTCTCTCTCTCTCTCTCTCTCTCTTTGCGCAGCGATCGACCGCCAAGATAAATCCCGACTCTCTCGCCTTTCGGCTTCCTTTCAAGCTGGCAAACATCCTCGCGGCTTTATAATACGGAGGCTTTCGCGCGCAGCCGTATGCGTATGCGTGCGCCCCGTCGAGAGTCGGCAAAGCGGCGTCGTTGGAGGAGAGAGAAGTTCTGCCACGGCGCGTTTATATACTTGTTGATTTATTGGGACGTCCACCCGCGCGCGCGAGGTTTGTACTACGGGATGACGATGATGATTTTTGGTTTATTGACGCGCGCGTGCGCGACTACGGGGTATTTAATTTATTCTCGATGTGATTCTATTGTACTTTTATCCGGTCGATATTATTTTAGTCGAAAGACACTCTCGACCGGTCGTAATTCACGTCTCGATAAATTCCAGCAAACTCTCGCACGCACTTCCGAAATTAACTTTCCTATATAGCCTTACACGGACATAATATGGGATAGAAGCTCGTGGAAAGCCGATCGTCGGCGAAAAAACTTTCCGAGCGGAAATGTATGAGGAATATTAAATTCCCCGACTACACACACGCACATACTGAGCGTATACCTATACGTGTCTCTCCCACGTGGCGCAGGCAAGAGTGTCGTCGCCGCACGTGGATCCATCCGCCATGATGTCCCTGGCCTTTTGAAATTCAAATTGCCGCGACTTCTTTCTCAGGTTCTCCTCCGGATTGACCCCCCCTAAGGTCGCGACCCCGCGCATTTGCATCTCAGAAAATGAGAGAGAGAGAGAGACCTTTTCCATTAAACCTTCGACGATATAAACACGTATTCTTTCCTTTGACTTCTTTCTTTTGACTTGAAAGAAATTCAGTTTGGGAATGAAATCGTAATACAGCACAGACGTATTGTGTTATATATAACGGATGAGAAAGCTAATTGTCGGTTATACACACACACGCACGAGCCAGTCATCGCTATTGCTGTCACTCAATCGCCGTTACATATAGCTGTGCGACAGCCAACCGCTAATCAAACCAGGACTAAAAATCCCGCGTGTATAGTAACATATGAAAAAAAAAAAAAGTTTCAGACCCTCGCAGAGATAGAGAGAGCGGAAAACACGGCGTCAACCTAATTCCATCCGAGTCGTCTCGGCTCTTCTTTCAAAGACAGCCAACCCTCCATGAATTTCTTATCAGGCTCGCGTTTTCCGGCGTTTCGAAAAGGCGCCAGCCACGAAATAAGCCTCTCTCCGTGCGCTCGCGCACAGGGAAACACTCCGGGCATGTTGCGCGCGTAGAGAATAGGGTGTGCGGGAAACTGGGCGCGAAACGGGAAGAAGTTTCACGGAAATCCCTCGGAAGCGGGGGTGAAGGTTATTCCACACGTGCGACGTTCACTGTGTGATCCGATAAGGATCGAGAAGCGATACTCGTCTACTGAATTCCTTCGACATTCGATATAATATGAAATAAGCGTCGTTATACTCCGCGAAAAGCTCGCTCACTTTTCACTCCTACGCGAGTGCGCGGTTGTGTATATATATATGAATAAGCAGCGTCCTCTCGCAAGCGTGCAGCCCTGATGGCGAGTATTATATGTATCTCATTCTCCGGATCTGTTCTCCCTCTCTCTTAATCCCGATCTACTGCTCGTCCTCCACGTCGTCTCGTCTTTCTCTCTCATTAGTCACGCTGTTCTCCGATTTCGCTTCCCTTCCTTAATACACACTCGGTCTTATGGCTTCGCATAGTAGTGCGCTACTGCATATCGCTACGGCGCGTAGGTTGCATAGTCGCGAACAAAACGTCGCTCAAGCGAGAGCTTTACAGACTTTTTACGGAGCTCTGTGCTTGTATTATATGCCGTTTGATAAACGTCAAAGGTGCGCGCGCGCGCGCGCGCGGTTTATCTTATCGGGCGGAGAGTGTCGCATTTCCGTCTCAGAAAACTGCGAGAAAAATACGCGCCGAGTATACGAGATAGAGAACTTCCGCTATACGCGATACGCGAGAGCTTTGTTTTTTTGAGGAAAAGCCCGTGCGTATCGGGAGAATCGATGTCTAAAACCAACAGTCGGACACACAATATAATCCTCCATCGACGAAGAGTCGAGAGAAAAACAAGTCGCGACTTTCGTCGCAGTCGTATACATCTAAATACAGAAAATCCAGATATACCACGCGCGTGCTCTTTTTACGTCTTTCTCCGCGCGCCGCCGCGGATAATCCCTCTCCTCTCCTCCTTTTTCGCCCTCCGCTCGTTCAACTCGACGGCTTGCTCTCTCTCTCTCTCTCTCTCTGCACGAGAGATCAGTATACCTATACACTCGCATGCACACACGAACGCGGACAGCTCTTCCCTCTCTTTGTCGGCGGTCTCTCGATTTCCCTCCTTGGCCCCCTCAATGACTTCGTCCTTGTCCATCTAACGAGCTCGAGAGAGCGACTGTGCGAGGCCGCTCTGCTCGCGCACACACACACATGGACGCGCGTGCCTGAGCGTAGTCAGCCTTGCTCTCGCTTACCAGTGAAAGAGAGAGAGAGAGAGAGACGAGCACGTGATCTTTCTTATTCGCGTACACGCGCCCGGAGAGTCGATATATAATGCATGCGTAAATTCGTTTGTCCATAGTAGCCGACGTCGATATGCGGATAGATACAGCCAAGATTTTCTTCAAGTGGTATAACTTGTGCAGTGAATGCGAAATCTCTTTATAAGTTGCGTTTTCACTGCAGTAATTTCACGTAACACGAGTAGTCGACCTTTATATACGTCAAAAATTAGTTGAGACACGAAGGAAACAGTATATATAGATTTGGACTGGCTATAGCTTCCCCCGATGCTTGAACTTTATATCACTGCAAAAATTAATACTGAAATTCAGTACTGATCAGAACTGAAATGGCAATGCAACAAAATTCAGTACTGCTGGAAATCACTTTCGAATTTCAGTATTAATTTTTGCAGGGTACAGTTTCTCGCTAGCGACGATAGGCAGCGCATAGGCCCTTCTCCGCAACCCACATCAAAATCTGCGCGCCGAATTTAGATATATAGAGGTATGCCACCTATGCCAAACTGCCTTTTTAGGCCTGCTAACTTTACTTGGGCCGCTCATGCTTCGTATGTTTTTTCATTTTCTTTAATATTAATATCTGTGAAAACTGTTAAAAATCTCATTAAAATTCAGCTCGTTATCTATTCTCCCGTTTGGAGTTTCACGCTCGGGGCGCGTACAAAAGAGCAAAGAAGCATCGTATAGCGAATCGCACCCCCCTATACACGCGCGCGAGGTGTAATGGAGTACAGCGCGATGCTAGATTTTTCATGAAAGACCGAGTTCCTCCTCGTGTATACGGGTGCGAGGGAGCGGAAACCGATGTATATTTATGCGATATACGTGTGTGCAGTATACTGTATACAAGTATACACGCAGTAGTGCGCCACCACTTTTGTCTCTCGATACTCGACGACACATCGTCGGCAAATATACGTTTTAGCCCGTATAAGCTCGAAGAGCCTCGATTTCTCTCCTCTTTTTCCACTCGAATTCGCGCACGCGATATATGAGGCGAGCGAGTTTGTGTCGTTGATGTCGAGAATCGTATATATGGATATGGCATATTGGTTGCAAAACGGTAGTGGAGAAGATTCGTACATGATATCACGCGATATGATAGCACAAAGCTCAAAGCATAAAATAATTGATATGCGTAACCTCAGATCCTTTCTCACACATCAGTTGTCAATTCGGTCAACATCAGCTATTTTCTCAAAAGTCCAAACTCGCCTTTCAAAAATTACCATAAACACGAGCAGCGATCGGTAAAACAAGCCACACAGACGTTAATCAATCAACGTCAGCGTAGAGAATAATAACGTCTTCATATAGAGAGTATAGAAAACCCTTCAAAGCCATTAAGCCTAGAGTGAAAGAAAAGAAAGCAAGGCGCGCTAGCCCTCAACTCAGCAAAAATCCTTTCCCCCAACACCATCACCAACAGCACTAGAAAGCACCGGACGTTAGAACGCATCGCACTCGCCGCCGCACCATTAGTTCTGTTTTGTATTCGGCATGGACGCGAAAACAGCTGGGAAACGTGCGACGAGGACCTCCCCTTACGCGAGAAAGACGGACTCGTGTTTTGCCCGAATTTACGATCGAGCGTTTGTCTTGCTGCTTCTCTCGGTTCTCTTGCCTCATCACAAATGACGCGCTCGTCTGGCGACGTATAAACGACGTCGACACACACACACGCGTGAGAACGTGACGAGGCGAGAGAAGTGCTGTCCCGTCGCGCCAGAACCTAATTTCCGAGTAAAATTAGCCTTGGTAGTTATTCCACGACTGCGCGATTGATCTGTATAAATTAACGCGCGTAAGTGCTGTCGGATAGGTGCTCTTTTTCTCACCCTAAGGTGTGAGAAGATTACCGCTAGGTGGACTACTGGAATTTTCTTCAAATTCAAAATTAAATTATACGTCTGTTATCGTTCGAATTCCCCAGATGATATGCGACGTTTTCCGACGTCTCGCACGAGCAAACAACGGTTGTCAAAAATATTTACGTTGGGTTTTTTTTTTTTGCAACACAATTGGAAAGCGTAACTTGCTGTTGTTTTGAATTCGAGATTCCGGAGAAACCCATCACGCGATCTCGAGATACTCATTCTTCTATATACATCGCGCACAAGGGACGACTTCCACGTTGGAATTCCCCTGACTTTCAAGCTTACAACGTTTGCTATACTACATTACGCCTAATACGATCGCGCGATTATTTACCGTCGACTATAACAGTATTATCCATTCAACAATTCCCCATCTCTCCAGCTATATATACATTAGATACGAAAATCTTGCGTTTGAATTATTAGAAGCCATTTCTCCCTATCAGCATCTCCTCGAAGCCGCTGCACCTTCGCGCATTTAAAATCGCAAACTGCAAAGCCTGCTCTGCATACCATCTGCCTTCTCTTGGCTATATCAGAAAACAGCACGAGCTGGCTGTGATACAGAGAGAGAGAGAGAGAGAACAGGAGAATCGCTTTGGTCCTTTTTCGAGCTCGCGCGCGAGAGCACGAGCACCAGTCGCACCTATCGGCGAATAGTAGGCCGCCGGAGGCGAGGCGAAATCGTGATGATCGCGGCCGCTCTCTGCGCTCTTTCTCTCTAAGGATGAAAGGAGAAAGAGAGACTTGTATTATAGCCGTGTATGTGTAGTGGTGTACGGAGGTGTGGATTGTTGTTGGAAGGAAGCGAAAGAGCATACGCTGGGGTTATTACCTCTCTTGTTCGGCTGGTATCGGATAAACAATTATTTTTTTCTTTTTTTTCTGTGTGAATGTTACTAATAAACGTAAAACTCCTGGAAAAAAACTCGTTCGCTCGGCTAATCCCTATTCTCAGCGCATCGTGTCTATGTACTCGATCCTCCCCTTTTTTTGTCGTACAGCCTCGTGTCTTTACTTCTTCCTCCAGAAACTTCCTGGCTAAGCGAGCGGTGCATATGTATATTACGTTCCAACGAATACACATACAGAAAGAAAGAAAAGTTGACTCGCGCGAGTCTGCAGTAAAGCAGGAAAAGAAATGCGGAATGAGGGATCGAGTAACGACGACGACTTAGGCATCGCTGAATTGAAAGTCCGTGTCCTTAGCCGAGGGTATCCGGGGAGAAAATGGAAGAAAAGTCCGCGGGGGGAAAGAAAAGAAAGACGAAGAGCAGTTTCCGTAAATTGGGTCGTCGGCGTCGTCCTCGGAATTCCAAGGCGATTTATACCGCTTCTTTTCTTCTTTCGATTACACGTCTCTCTCTCTTGTATAAGGTGGCAATCATAACAGCAGCAGCAACTACGATTTGCATAAGGCATATCGACTCGTTTCCAGACCGCTTTTCTCTCTCTCTCTCTCCTCGTAGCTTATCATCGCGCTAAAAGTGACACTCTCGCATTAATAATCGAGAGCCTAACATGCCTCCAGCACACACACGAGTCGTGTGTGTATATACATAAAGATGGCGTCGACGCATAAATCTCTCGACGCGTACCGAGAGAATAATATAATCGAGCGGCGCAGTAGTGTGTACGGAGAGCGCGAAATCGCGCGATTGTCTCGCGCTTAATTGTCGCGCGCGCGCGCGCGGAGTAAACCAGTTCTTATACGGCGCGCGTTAATCTTCCCATCCCTTCGGACGATAATACGCGCTTTGTCCTGCTCTTCTCCTGAATAATGCATACAGAAGCCGGTGCTAGTATCATACCTTCCCGATATATACAGTGTATATATACACGCGTGCGTGTAATGGATATTACAATGTAACCACACAGCAGCATTGATTAATCGAAAACGAGCGCTCGATGATTCCCGCGAGACGAGGAGCAAAAAAATCGCTCGCAGAAAGAGAGAGAGAGAGAGAAAAAAGGCTGAGCGCACGGAGAACGCAGGTACGGACCGAGTCCAAATAAGGATGCTGCGCTGCAACTGCGGGAAAGTACCACTTAGGCGGTCGCGCGACGTTCCTGCTCTCTCGCCGGCTACTGGTTTTCTCTCTCGGCTCGCTGTTGCTGCTGCTGTTACCCGTGCATTCCTTGGGGAAGGTCGACTTGCGAGCGCTTGTGTATATATAGCTATATAAGCTTTGCGGAGATAGGAGCTATACTGTTATTTTGGATATCCGCGTGTATAAAAAGGCACGCGTGCGCGAATTTACGCCAGAGTATACATAGCGTTTCGAAGGAGCAAGAATCGCTCTTTCGGAAGTCAACGACCGACGTTCACGCTCCGACGCGCTCTTTGTGTAATGTGGAAGCAAAACAAAGGAGCCGGTGTACAGAGTGTACGGAGGCGGACGAAATCCACAGGATAGCGACGTTTCACGTTCGGGATTTCCCTTTTTTTGCGGCAACTATACGCTTGTCTTCCGAATAAACGGGGATTACGCGGCGGCATGACTGATAAAGCTCTTATACATAGGCTTCCATCCAAGAGCGGTTAGACCACCCGAACTGTTCTCTAGAGCGCGTTTACGAGATACATTGTTTCTCGGCTGCTGCTCTGCGCCCGGCCGTTATATGCTTTTGGACCTGTATCGACACGAGAGAGCCCATTGAGTCATAAATCCTTCGCGTTGTCCTATGTGTTCGACACTCTACTCTCGGCGGCATTAAACTTTTAAGGAACAAACATCAGCGATGCAAACACATCGAGAGCACGACGGATAATTTTCCAAATCGAATTCCCGAAAGCTTTGCCACCCCGGTCGTCATGGGCAATAACGCGCTTCGCTCAAAGGAAAACGCCGAAAGAAGAAGAAGTGCACTCGCACAATGACTCTGCCGGCAAAAGCTACAGGCGCCTCTTATACTGTCATTCCAGCCCATAACGACCGTGTATCCCTCCTATAGGTGCAACAGCGGCAATCCTATATCCCTCTGTGTTTGCTTGCCGCGCGTCTGGAGAAAAGCTTAAGGCTACTTGTGCCGCACAATAATAAGACGCGCCGGGAGACCAATAGCGAGAGAGACCTTGGGCTCCTTTGCGGCGGCTGCGGAAAATTCTGGGAAAGAAGTGCGCATTCCGCACACGTCGACACCAGATGCTCTACCGCCGCTCTCGGAACGATGATTCGCGCGCCTCTCTCGATTTGTTCGCACCCGCGCCACGGCTAATCGACCGGAGCACAGATGTTCGATTGACCGGACTATATATAATATACACTGCCATTTTGCCCGACGTTTCGCGCTCTCTGTGTGTTAGATGTATATACAGCAGTCCTTCACCCCCGTGATGTGCGACTCGATATAGTACAAGTGCAAGGAGGGGGACTCGGTGCAGCCCCTAAAACTTTACGGCGCAAAGTACCCACTCCTCGGCTCTGCAGCACATTAGCGGCGCTGGCGCACCAGTCGACTATTTATAGGCCGCTGATGCCAACCCACTCGAGAGAGAGTCGACTCTACCTATTATTCCCGCTGTTTACGTATTTATGCGGCCGCGCGCCCCCCGTTATTGTGCCAATATTCAGCCGGGGGTGGTGTTCTGCGCTCATTAGTAAAAGAGACTATTTTTTTCCGCATACGTATACGCGTATAGTTCTCGATCTCTCTACTCCTGGAAAGGACGTGATTACGGAGCAATTAATCTCTTCCGAGTAGTTGTCGCCGAGAGCCAGAGCGGCGGCATTTTATTGGGATAATTGGATTTCGCGGAATGTAATTTGTCGCATAGCTCAAATATATCGCCATGTAAAATCGCGTAAATCATCCAAAAGAAAATCCCAATTGCCCCGGAATAAAAGCCAGCGAAGCTTGACTACGCGGTCGGATGAAGCCGCGTTGCAGGGAACGGAGAGCTGTGGAAGCGAAGAGGAACGAAGAGAGCAGCCCGGTCCTCGAGCCGTGACCTTCTCCGGATTCTTTATCTCGACAGGATCTCCTCTCGGCCGGCACGCAATCGGCGGCGGCGGAGGCCCTAAGGGGGGAGAGATACTTGCCACCTGGCGATTCTCGGGGCCCTTCTTCTTCTTCTTCTTCTTCTTCTCCTTCTTCTTCTTCCAGCGTAGCGCGCGACAAAAACTAGTCGCGTGCTTAGCTAAACGCCTTGGCCTTCCGCGGGATGCTGCGCACATCGAGTATGGCTGACGTCGAGTTTCGTTCTCAAAGTTTCATAAAAGAGCGGGCGATCGATAATTTATACTATACGACGTTTTTGCCGCACGGATGTTTATGCAAATATGCCCGGCAAGTATACCTTTTCGCGGCCGATTGCTAAATCTTCACTCTCCGACTCGAGCTGCAGTGAAATATCGCGCGAAGAGAACGAAATAGCGAAGAGCGCGCGAGCCACAGGTGCATTGTATGCAAATCGCGGGCTTATTTGGTATTGATATGAACTCTAGAACTGAATGGAATCTGCGTTATTACGCCCCGCGCTCTCCGTTCGATAATTTCTGACTCTCTCACACGCACAAACGCACGAGTATAGATCCTCGATATACAATCGTTATAACTTTTTCTTTCTTAGAATAAACAAACACGCACTTCGTTCCGAAGTGTCTCAATTTCGCAGAGCGGCGAGAGACAACATTACGCAATTACGACACAGCGCTAAATATAGCCAAAGGAGCGAGCGCACAGTGACGCACTAATCAGCTCGCGAGAGACAAAGACAATCAGCTCGGCATTGTGTCTACGTCCCGCGCGCGTATATAAGCGCGATGATAAAAGACGCGACGCGTCGCGTTCCCCGAGAAAGAGACAATCGATCCTATATACATGCTCTATCCCGAGAACAAACCGCGAATACATCAACAGCCGCCTACGAGAATCGGAATAACTGTTGCAGCGGTCGTGAGACTCGTACATATTATACAGAAAATTGCACTTCCCTCGTTTTCATCGTCGCGACGACGACACTTGGTCAGCGCTGACTGTGACTCGGCTGTCTTTACGACGAGATTTACGAGGTATTTGGAAAAAAAACACTCGGTTAATCAACTGTACTCTTCGAGAAGTGAATACTTCACTGCATCTAGCGTGACGTTATTTAATTACATACCGCTAGCTATACTCGAGGAAACCAAATGCGCACGAGTTTCGCAAGTCAGTCTAGTCAAACCCGTTATGAAGATTATTGCGCTAGATTATCGCGTATATATATGCTTTTCTAATGAAAACAAGCTGCATTAACGTTCGTTTAGCGTCGCGACTCGTTCGCGTACTCGACAAACAATTTCTCGCTCTCTTGATTTCGTCGAGTAATAACATTCATTAATATACCTTTCGCGCATATACGGATTATCATTCAAAGACCGGACCTTCGAGTAATGAAGGAGTGCGATTACGTCTCAGCAGCGCAAAAAATACCGACCGAGAGAGAAGCGCGCGCGAATTCGGCGAGAACGCACGTGGAAAACCGGTTATGTATACTCTTCGGACTGCGCGTTGCCCGGGCTTTCGTCATAGAACGAAATATTCTCTCGCCCGCGGTGACGGCCGCTGATGGAGTAACTTTTTTTGTTCATAATACACTCGTATACACGTGGCTGTCCTTTTTTTTACGTTGTTGTTTTCGTTATAGAGATAAGAGAGAACCTTATTTGTCTTGGAGGTATACAACGCGCGGTAAATATTAATGGTTTTCGGATCCTAGATACAGCAGGAAATACATCGGTGTACGAGTGTTTATTTCCCGGTAAAAACAGGAGAAAACAAGCACAGCAGCAGCAGCAAGAAAACAGCGGACTGAGCAAACAGTCGCGAGAAGAAGGGGGTAGCCAAGCGAAAAAAGGGAGGGTCGCGAACGATTGCGGTGTACAAGGGTGTGATATAGAACACGCGAGGAAAATCGAGTGCGATGTCGCTGGAGAGATAAATAACGCGTGCACAGCTTTGATTCTCGGAAGCGACGCCGGAATATCAAACTTCGTTGTTCCTCTCTCTCTCTAGCGATTACCGCGACACACTTCTCTATAATTCGGCCATTTCGGCCCATTACCAGCAGCAACAGCGGCAGCAACAGCAGCTCCCTCTCCTTTCTTCGCGCTCACTCGTTGTTACAGCTCCGTCTCGCGCTTTGTGTGCCGAGCAGGTATGTTATAGACCTATACGCGCGCGATATAACACGCACACAGGGACCGTTTTTCCTTTTTTATTATACAGGCCGGCACACAATGAACGAGAGAGAGAAAGAGAGAGATATATACGTATATACGCGGCAGCTGCCCCCGTGACACGCGCCAGCGACGCGCGCCTCCGTATACCTACACATATATATCTCTTTCTCTGTGTGCGTAGATCCGTATATATATATATATATATATATATATATATAGGTATACGAGACTAACGCACCCCTCGAAATTGTGTATACGTGCGTGTGCCGCTCTGCCATCATTCATCCTGCCCGGTACATTCATAAGTGCGTAAAGCGTATTTACGCTGATCCTGCACGGCGGCTCGCGTGCGCTCACGTATATAGTTATACTATTACGTTTTCGATGAAATTGATTTTTCGAGCCTTCGTCGCCACACCGGAAATGCAGCTAGCGTATATCAGAGAAAGATTTTATATAATTTTGAAAATCGATCTCAAAACGCTATCGTTATACACCATCAAATTAGGACAATAAAGAGATTAGCCGCGTGCCAAACGCATCAGCATACGCAATCCAATAAAATCAGCCGGGCCATTGTCGATTGCGACACAGGCAGTGCTGCAGAGGGCTTGGAAAAGAAATACAAACACGCGGGCCGTATAGGCAGCTCGTTATAAGCCGTATTCAAGAGCAAATACTCCCAAATCTCCGGGCAAAAATATCAGCAGATCACAATGCCTATATATACTATATATGTATGTGTATAGAGAGAGAGAGAAACGCAAAAAGGGCCGGGGTCCAAGAAATGGATTACCGGGATGACGGTGAGGGTTCGGCACGTTAAAATCCCAAGGGATACCCTCTCCAACCATTTCCGATCTGCAAACAGGCGCGAGAGACGTGCGCGTGAAATCGGACTGCGGTGTATATACACGCGTTTCCTATTAACGTTCTATAGCTGCAATAATATATACAAAAGTTTCGCGTGACTCTGGCTCGTTTGTTAAAGAATACGTCGGTAGCATCGACTTCCGGTAAATATATCCTCGAAAATGTTCTTTTCACTCGAAAGTAATGATCGCCGTTTATAAGGCCTATATACTAGGAAATCTAAAAAATATGCAAATGTCACACACGCACACAGTGTTTCCACTTGTGCGTATTGTCGTTTTCAAAGAATAGACCCCACCGAGTAAATAACAGAGTCTCTCCCCGCACACGAGAAGCTCAATTACCCCCGAAAGATACTTTACGAATTCTCTCAATCGACTAGCTCGGTAGCCCGATAATTTAACTATTCAAAGCCCAAGAACTATAATCCCTATCCTTTCCCTCTACTCACCGACATACGCGTATAATGATCGCGTTCGGTCGCTATATCCGTGCAATTATAACTCGGCTGACAGCAAAGAGCTTTTTCTCTCCCTCGAGGTAAACAATACAACGTTCGTATCGAGCGAGCTTTTGCGAAAAAAGGAATGTTAATAACGGAGGATAGAATAGTGAATATATTTTTCTCTCTATATATCTCGGCATAATTTACGAGCGCCAGCTCTTTTCCGCCATCGGTCCCAGGTATATTGCGTAAGGCCCCTATATTCGTCTTCTTCTTATTCTGCTGTTGCTGCCCCTTTTCCGATTGTGAGCTCGTCGTGAAAAGGCGCAGCCGAGAAAAAAGAGAGGAATAGATATATATAGCGAAGAAAAGATGCGGCAGCAGCCTGTGGTTTGACTAGTGGTATAGACATATATATACCCAAGAGGAAGCTCTGCAGCAGAGGGGAAAAACGTCTTAATGAAGAGCTGCCGCAGGCTCGCGAGTATATAATACCCACTAGAACGTGTATGTACGCGATATCCTTCCAGTCGCTGGATTTCCGTTAATCAGCGCGAGCAGCAGCCGCGTAATTGTAAATTGCCCGGTCGACTTTAAGTATATACTCGTATACGCACACCAGATGAAGTCATTCGCGAGTGTATTACGTTTTTATAATCCACAACGACGCTCGCTACTAAATTGAATCGTTCTGTATGCATCGCGTATAATACCTGCGAGAGACACATCGGAGGAAGAAAACAAAAAACAGCGCGCGTCATCAGGAATCTCTCTCGAGCGTCAACACAGCGCGAAAATACTCGTATATAGTGTATATACGAGGGAGAGACAACTCACTTTACCGGTCAGCCGACGACGGGGATATGATTTCCCGTCGCGGCAGCGACATCCGACACTCGTGAAAACCAACCTATTAGGGTTCGTTCTCGTCGCGCTCACACATATATACACTCGAGTCGGCGGCTTTTCTTTTTTGCATCGACTGCAAATTGCCCGCTGACGAGAGCAAGTTTATCGCTTCCGACTATACATTTTTCGCTGCGAGTATATAAGTATTAGAAGAATGTTTTCTTACACAAAAGGAGATAGGCCCGCTTCCTCGAGAGATTCCGCGTATAATTAGGAGGAGTGTCTTTCCTCGAAACCGGCGCATATCACACGTTCGAACGCCGAAAAAAAAGGATAGGCATACGTATGCGTGTCCCGACCCGTCCAATCGATCACGAGGATCTAGGACCCGTATACATCCGCAGCGCGATGTAGCTCATCTCTCGCCAAGAGAAACGAGCGAAAGATTTTCGTCTATTATACACAAAATATAACGTGCTTCTCTCTCGTCACGGCGATTCGTCCGCAAGACTCGCGGGTATACAAGTAAGCCAAAGTGTCTATTTATTAAGCCGTAAATCAAAGCCGGGCACAGTGGTCTCCCTTGACTAACGATCGCGCGTTAGTTTCACGGCTCTTCCGCTCGGCCTTACGTTCTATATGCGCGATTTAAAATATCTAAAACGCTCGCGCGGTCTATTCTCGGCAAGCGCGCGTACTTTCTATACGAGCGACACATTCGAGCTACCGCTGCTGCACTTAACCGGTCTTGCGCCGACAGCCGCGAGTTCCTCTTAATATTTTAAGGCTCCCAAGAGAGAGAGAGAGAGCCGTTCTATGATACAGGCCTTTTCTTTGCTCTATCTTCGGCGCGCGTAGAATGTATAGTAGGTGTACAGTTTGTAGCAAAGTTGTAAAAGGAAAATCGCGGGAGAGGAAGAATAGTATACCGGCTTGTTTGAGGTTACGAGCGTGGATAATAATAAATTATATATGAGAGACTGAATTGTCCCGAGCTCTAGTCTGCTTTCGTTAATAACACGGTGTATTATTATAATATAGCCGAGCTCGGGTTATACAAGATATTGATGGTTTAATAATGACTCGATGTAATTGACAACGGTTTTCGCTAATTGCGGCTAATTGTTCTGCAATTACGTCGATTTATTATATTATTGCTATCGCGATTACGATCTTGGATTATTATATATTAGTAATGGCTTCTGTAATTATTTATGGATATAACGTTTGAAAACATTACGCTCTGAATTTTTTACACGATTCGTTCTGCGTTTCCACGAGCTATGTGTATTGATGGCGTACGATGAAACGGTGTGATACGTGCGGGTTTTTCTTTTCGAACGCTTATCAAAAATTCTCGCAACGAATTCGCCTGAAACTTATAATCTGCGCAATTATAAAGATCTCGACACTTCATAAAGCGTCGATAGGTGGCGCAAAGGAACTTTTTAATTTCCCTCATCACAATCTGCTCATGAAATGTACAAATAGAGGTGTGCCACCTAGGTCAAATAACTATTTGTTGAGTCTGCTGCTTGGATCACTCATGCTATAACTGTCTTGTAACTGCCTCTATAGTTGCAATAATTCCCTCAGTCATGATTCGCGTGCCTGATGTGCATTCTGCGCGTTTATAGTTTGGGCCGCTCATGCTATAACTACCTGTGACCCATTTCTGTACTATAAGATATTTATGTATTCTTTCTGTCACAACTAGTATAAAAACGCAGTTTCCCAGAAAACGATCCAATTCTCTCTAACAAAACCCCGCTCTCTTCTCCCCAAATTTGCGACCCGTAATAAACCTCTTCAAACCATCACCGTGTACTCAAACCTCCGCAATAAACCGTATAATACACCGCAATCCTCTGCCAGGAGCCTGCTGAAGCCGAACCTACCCTCAATTAACGCTACAAAACGTGTCAGCCCCAGCCAAATTATGACACCGAGAAAAGCGTTGTACCCTTCGCAGCGCTGAACCAAACCCATATACACACCTACCATACGTAATTCGCACCGTTCGATATCGCGACTAATTAGTACAGGCTGCTAACGAGGGCCGAATTAATCGCGAACAAAGCGCGAGAAAATCTCACTCACACAAGTGCAACGCGCGCGAGCTTGTTGGTTGGTAACAGGTTGCGTTCGTCTACTATATACGCTCTTAGCCATTCAGGATGATTCGGGGATGTAGCAGGCACGTGCCGCGAGGGGCCGCTTTTTTCTCTCTCTTGTTCTCTCTCTCGCCTCTTTATTTTATCTCTCTGCTCTCTGCTCTCTCTCTCTTTCGCTCCACGCCTTCTCGCAGCCTTTTTTACATCGCGCGCGCGCGCCTCGGTATATCCTGCGGGTGTTACCCTTTTTTAATTTCGTCCCGCGCGTTTTGTCCGCTTTTTTTTTTGCCTGCGACGTATAGTATACGAGAGGCTTTTAGAGGTGTTCCGATACTGCTGCTTCTTCTTCTCGTTTTCGAGAAGCTGTTTATATCTCGTTGGCTTGTTTGCTTCTTGTAGAATGCGGCCCTAATTTGGAGAGCTATATAAGCGAATTTTTTGTCTCCCCTTGTGTCCCGAAAGTTGTACAATGTTGCACCAACGTTGTTTCAGCGGAATAAACGGCAGAAGCTCGCGAGCATCGGTTCGCAATCAGTGTCTAATTCATCCTTCGCGACTCTGCAGTGCGCACAAAGGCAAGACTCTGCAGACACGTACCTATATATTATGCGTATACGGTATATACGTGATGCATACAAGGCCACAACGCGTCGTCATGTATATGCTCTCTGGCGAGCCAGAGGAACGAAATGAACATCGCGTGATGCTGAAAAATTCGTTCGAAGCTTATACTTTGACCTCAGCATGTGAAGCAAGTGTAAAAATAGCCTTTTTCCTCTCAAAGCTACTTCTGGTCTCTCGAAGAAAAGCAAGAGAGCCCGGAAAAACAGAAGCACGAGTGCAGCGCAGTGTATTATTCTCCAGCATCAGCGCTAAAATAACTCGCAGCACTGCGAAAAGAAGCTGTATACGCTACTATACTACGCGCCTCTCGCACGAAGGTCGTAGGTAGTCCCTGTGCGCGTTTCTGTATACGCGCTCTACGTCTCTCTCTCTCTCTCTCTTTCTCTTTCACCACCTGTTGCGGCGGACTATACCGTATATACACTGCCTGTGTATATATATACACGGCGAAAGTCGTCCGCGCGGCGAAAGAAGATTACGCAGCGGTGGCATTTCTTCGGAGGAGGCGACTGACCGCGCGAGAAAAGTTTTCCGGGGTTGGAGAGAGAGAGAGAGAGAGCAGCGACGCGCAGTTGGGCTGACTTTTGGTGCATAGTGTGTGTACACCCTCGTCTGTCGTCAGCTGCGTCTTTGGAAAAGCGAGTAATTTGCTGAGATGAATGAGTACGGTTGAGAGGTATGCTGATCGGTTATTGCGGGGATGGCTTTGGGCTAGTTTTTTTTTTTTTTTTTTTCAGGAATCGTTATTTATGTGGGGCATGCGATCTTTGTTGGAATCTTGGCGATTCGAAAGATTGTAGAAAGGACGGAATATAAGATGTGCACCACTCAAACTTTGCGGCTCGCGTTAAGTTTCTAGTCGCAGCGAAGATAGGTGGCGCAGGATACTTTTCTCTTTCCCTCATTACAATCGGCGCGTAGAGTGTACATAATATAGAGATATGCCTCCTATGCTAAAACTGCCTTGTGTTGGGCTAACTTCTTGGGGCCGCTTATGCTATAACTATTTCGTTGCACTGCGAGTCGACGACAAAGTCCAAGCCAAAATTCTGAAAAATAATTACACCGGTCTAATACTCAAGCGAATACGGAGACGACCCATTTAAAAGTCATTTGCCACTACGTACGAATACACAGATATAGAAAGAGCTCGCGCGCGTGAGGAGACACATCAGAGTAATCACATCGCATACACTCGTGCAGAGCGGAGACAAGACAAGCTATAGCGCATACAGTAGTTCAGAGGCCCGAGGCCGTGGTCGCGCTCATTTTAAATTCAGGCGACGAGTCGCTCTATGCGCCGCGGCCTTGATCGAAGATAAGCTTCTTTACGAGTTTCTAACGAGTTCTCGTTAGACACACACACACTGCTGTGCGCGCTATGCTATAGAGGACAAAAATCTCCCGTCGCCGTCGCGGCGGGAAATGCAAATGACTCGTCGGCGACTGACAAATGTCGGCCGCTTCTCTTCAGAGTCGTCATAGTTTTCCTCTTCGTGTGTGTGTATGTGGAAATGCTGAAAAAGTCTCTCTCTCTCTCTCTCGCGTACACGTGCTTCTCCAGCTGCTCCGAGTTTTTTTTGCTCTCGTCTGCTCGCTATGCTAATGAACGTGTATTCGGAGGATTCTTTTCCAGAGGAAACTGAAAAAATTTTCCCTATACGATGTGGACGATCAATCTTGTTAGTGGAAAAACAAACGCGACTCTTCCGAAGACACAAGAAGAAGAAACTTTTCAGTCCGATTTCCCGGGAAAATTACACAAAGGCATGACAAAAATCTCGTATTTCTCGCGCAACAACAGTCGTATATACGTATAATCCGATAAAGCAGCGGCAACAGATGGACAGCAGCAAAACTTCACCTCCGATTCAGTGAAGCGCGATTGATCCGCCATCGTAGCAGTGGTCCTAACGCAGTAAAAATCGCCGCACAAAAACTCTCGGGTCATCTCTGAAAAGCCATAGCTAGCGTTTATTCCCCCTCGACTCGTCTCTCTCTCTCTTATATATTATTTTTTCTCTCCCGAAAAGGCGTCGTAAGGATCATCGCCTTCGCGGCAGCTGTGCAGCCGAAGAGCGACGTGGAAGAAGGAAGGAAGGAAGGAAGAGAACCAGATGGCTCTCCTTCTTTCCCTTTTCTCCGTCATATATATATACATACGCGCCTCTATATACGCTTGACTTTTTGCGCTTGCACTTGGCGACGTTGCCAAGTTCATGACGTCACGGAGCGCGTGTGTGCGCGTGCAAGCGGTGAGAGAGGGATTTTTCAGAGGGCACAAAGTGGGCCGTTCTCCAAATAGCTCCACCTGCCCCCCCTTTACCCTGCGGGCCTCGAGTTTTAGCTATACTTCTGCAGAGATCTTGTATATACGACACGAATGCGGTAATTGCGCGCTTTTTCTACTTCTCTTTTTTCGATATTTCGAATAAGTACAAAGAGAACTTTCCCGCGCGTCGTTCGCGCGGGTGCAAGAATCGCGAGAGAGCGAGAGTGCATGGCATAAACTAAATATGAAATGCTCTCGACTGTAGCACTGCGCAAGTTTTCATTCGGCTTTTCTCCTCCTTTTATATATATATACTACTATCGAGGCTGCACTCGACGCAAGCTCGCGACTTTATGTTCTCTCCCTCTTGCGACGAGTTTTTTTACGTATCGCAAGAAAGAATTACCCGATTAAGCATACATTCTGAAGAGAGTGCTTTTCGCCATTGTAAGCGAAAAGTCCTCCCCTTGACCACCACTGCAGCTCGATCTGATTGTTCACGGCCACTGCAGAGAGAGAGAGAGAGAGAAGAGCTTTTGTCCGATTAATTGCCTTTGTCGGCGTTATTAAAAAGTCGATCTCCGCGCGCACCTATATAGCCCCTCTCTACATCTACTGACAAAAAGACCGCGCGCGCTAGCGTTCTATACACCCCTCGCTGCGCGCGTCCCTTTTCACACCCCGTTACCCTCTTGCTCGTATTTTTAGACGTACGTATGCCATAAGCTCCCTCGGAAAGTTAGAGAGAGAGAGAGAGAGAGAGAGTTTCGCGCCGTGTGTGCATCGGCATTTTCAAACACACGAGCGCGCGAGCACGGGGTATTGATTTACAATATGCTATATAGTCGCTCTCTTCCATAACCGCGTGCTTCTTTTCTTTGTCTGCTGCTGCTGCTGCTGCACTCGTTGCAACTTTTCCTCTTCAACACTTCTTCTTCTTCTTCTTCTTCTTCGCGAACTCGTCCTGAGAGATACGACGCTTCTTTTCAGTCTCTACTGCAGTAGTACTCCCCCGAATCGCAGAGAGAGAGAGAAAGAGACGCGGTGGGTGAGACAAGTGGACGCCGCGCGCGCGAACAAGGCTTGACTCTCTCGCGCGGCGCAGCTTTGGCCGATCGATAAAGGGGTGAAGCGAAAACGAGCGAGCATAGGGTGTCCCACCTACGGGATCATCCCTCTTATTTCAACCGGCGCCGTTGCCGCAACCCTTTAGTTTCGGCATTTTTTGCACCGAATCGGAATTTATTTTCGCCCTCTAATATATACAAGGACCGCGTGTATAGTGTGGTACAGCAGCAGCAGCGGAGATCGTTGAGAAATTTATCGCTCACGGACTTTAATCTACTTTGGATATTTTATTAGCTCTCGAATCGATACCGCGCTGCAGCTTCTATACGGAATGTCTGAGCGATCGGCGAAATTATTTTATACCCGAGGAACTCGCTGCGAAAATATATTTTTAATAATCGCGCTTGCACGCGCGCGACGATATACAGATAAGAAAGAATAGAGAAGCGAGAGCCTTTTATAATACGTATACACACACCAGAATAATCATGAGAAATCGCGATGTGAATTTCCGCGAGTTGTCAGCCTTTGTTACTCGTTGGAAGGGACTGACATGAATGTGCGCGAACCCACTGGGTTCCAGTCGATGAGAAAAATCCTCACCAAGCTAGCTTTTCTCCATCAAAGCTTAGATCTAAGATATACGACCCAGTTTATGCAAAAGATAACTCACGCCTCTCTCCCGAAAATATCCCCGGCTCGACAATTCAATCAAAGCCGTGTATATGATGCACGAAACCCATTCCAGCTAACGCAGAAAAAAAGCCCATCACACTTTTACGACTGTCCACTGCGGCTCAGCTCGTTGTGATCCTTTTACCGACCCCATTACGAGGCCGCTTTCCCTATCGGCATATCCATGTACACAGAACAGCCCGAGCTCAGTCATAAAACGCTGGGTGTCGAAAAACGCGAGGAAAAAAAAATACAAGAGCTAACCTTCGAGACGACCGCATCATCCTGTTCAGGTAGGTATCCAGCTCTAGGTTATACTATAGGTATAGATAGAGGCGGGTCATCTCGGCGTGCGTAAATAATATTTAAATCCCGCAAGCGAAACACGGAGGCATAGAGGCGCGGCGGGGGGTCCGATGGTTTATTGCCCCGATTAGTCGCCACCGGTAAGTTAACTTTACTGCGCCGAGCCGTTAAAGTCCCGGGGCTTTCGAAACTTTGAATCACGATGGCCGCGTTGGAGAGAGAGAGAAGAGTTATACTACCGGCTGCTGCTCTATACTGTTGCGGAGGATTACGTTAGGAGAGGAACGATTCGCGGAAATGCCGAGTGGCTCGTTGCGTAATTCTGCGGCTGAGAATTGATAAGCACTGCAAAAAAAAAAAAATGCTAGAAAAAATGCGAGAGAAGGTTATATACATTTATACTGAGGGGTGAAATCGATTATATTCTATAACGTCGAGTGATCCGGATGTGCAGCTCTGATTTGACGTTTAATGAGGAAATTGAGATGTAAGCCGTATGTGCGCGATGCCTCGTCGTTTTCGACAGGATATCACCGATTCCGGCAGGAAAGGCGCGTTTGGGCTATACTCGATAATTATACTTATGATGCCGAAATCGACAAAAAAAGAAGGCTTCGTTGCTACAGTTTTGATACTTTCGCAACTTGAATTTGCGGTTCAACCGAATCTCGAGCACTAAGTTAACGTTCATCGCAAAAGTAAATAAACGAATACTATAGGGTCTCAAAGGGGGCTTCAATATAATAAAGAATAAAAAAATATGCACGAGCTCTCGATTCTAGTGAAGTGAAAATTTTACATATGCGTAAGAATCACCAAAACTATACCTTTCGTTAGGTACGCTTGAGCCGCTCATGCTATTAATAGTGGAAATAAATACGGCATACGGAATAAATGGTTTCCAATTTCCCTTCAAGATATACGTTATAACGTACATCTTGAAGGGAAATTGGATTTTATTTTCCATGACTAGTTATGCGGATTTGTGTTACTTGATCGTCCCCCTTGGATCTGCATGTGTTACAAAAACGTCCCCCAAATAATTATTATTCATTAATAATTGGCACTTGGAATAAGGTGAATTTTATATTTTGAAACTAGGATTCACATTATTTGACCACACCTGTCCGCGGAGTGTCGCGCAAAAGTTTTATTACGTTCTCGCGGCAGAGAGCAGCGGTTGCACGATATTGAATGACGTTCGTAGACGTCGACGTCCGTCAGACTCGTCGTGTCGAGCACCTGTTGAGCGCAAATTTTCGACGTGTACGGCACCGCACGCAGTCGTCGTCTCCGTGTATATATATATATATATATATAACGAAAGTCAAAGTTACCGCTAATGCCTCCTCCCGTATACTATACCATATATATATATTCACAGCCAATTATACACGCGAGCGCAAGGATTTTGTCAACGACGCAATATTTTTGAAACATCACGCTCCCTCTCGAGACTCTCCTCTTCCAGTAATAAACCGATCAGCGGCAGCTTTCGTTTCTTACTCATCGGAAAGCCATTTTCCACGAGTCATCGCGTTCAAAAAGCCTTATCCGGAGAAACCCGAGGACGATCATCTCATCGCCGTTGCTGCATTTACACATCTCTTGCTGTGGCACATGACTCCCCAGAGTCTAATCGCTTGTACGTCTGCAGATGCGGCGTCGACGAGAGAAAGAGCGGGAGAGCGAGAACCGTAAATATCCGCAGGTGTCGACGAGACATTGGATTTTCTATTTTCGGACGCGCCTACTCCGTGTTTACGAGAAAGAGAGAGAGAGACCAACGCGACTGCTGGCGCCAGTAGCTCATTTCGACGCTGCTTTTCCGATCCTATATGCTATATACTGTACAGCGGGAGGCTGAGAGAGCTATTTGCGCGGAGAAGAACGTTTATTTGGACGTTTTTCGCTGCGCGTTTGCCAGTTGTTTGATCTAGTTTTAGCGGTCTCGGGGTTATTTTTTTTCTCGCTTGGACACGGGAAAACACTGCGTGACTCAGGTATATACCTCATCCTCGGGTTATTTATAAACCCGCGGACATTCCAGTCCGCAATTATCCCCATCGCTCGCGTAAAAACCAGCCGTAAAATCTCCACAAAAAGTCAGCCTATATATATCCTCGAGAAAACTGCAACAACAAGCTTAGTGTCTGTTGGTAATTGAGTACCAGCTCTTAAAAAAGCCCGAATCAAAGGGCTGCGGCCAAGGGGTCGAAACCACGCCTTACCGTTCTCTCTCTCTATCTCTCCCTCTTTGTCTCTGCTCTCTCACTACGTCCCTTCCTTTTTTTTTCATTTTCAATTTCACATCCTCTCCCCCCGCGCGCTTTTTCCCCTCTGATGACGCAGACAACAAAAAAGCTGCCGCATCTCGTCAGCTCCTCGCCGAGCGCGAAGGGCCTTTCTCTCTACACGGCAGCGTTGAGGTCAGACCCCGGGGCATCTCACAAAGGCCCCGTCGACTGTATACTATATAGCTTGTCTCGTCGAAGGAAAGCTACTGCTGATGGCCTTGACGCGGCTGTTGGAACACTCGACTCCGCTGCTACGCGCCGCCGACAAAATGGCGCGATGACCGAGCGAACGACTATACGTGTGTACGTAAGGAGGCTATAGTGTAGGTGTGTGTTGCTTGGCTTTTCGGCTGGTATCTATACTATAGTCTGTTCGAAGAACAAGATAAACTCTGTGGGATTTTGTTGCTCGTCGCTCCGATGCTCTCGCGCTGGTTATTCGCTTCATTGAAGTAGAAAGTTGCTTTGGATAGAGAGAGAAAGACGCCGTTATGACTCGAGAGAGGATAGTTTTGTTATCGAAGCAGCTTTCGGACTCTTTGTTCGCACGATCGGCGCGTTAACGAGAAAATCCTTTTGCCCAATGACGAAGAACGCGACGATCTCGCGAGAGTGTAATGATAAATCTGCAGCGAGATACCGCATCGACGAGTTGATTTCTCTTTTCTGCGATTTCTCCGCGGCGATCTTTTTCTCTTCGAGACGTCGAACTGATGGTATTATGTACATTTCGTAGTGAAAATTGGTGCGATTTCTGAGGATTTTTTACTATACATGCAGTCTTTTCGGCGTTTCCGATAAGACACGTACGCTAAATCAACGTCGACGTGGTAGGCGTGCCTTATACAGCGCAACTTCTGGCTTACTCTGCAACAAATTCACGCGTCAGTCTCGGCTCTATCGGCCGTTTAATCTCCGGGGTATCTCGAATCTTATCAGAACTCGAGACACCTTATATCTATACTCACGCCGTGTGTGTAACGTGCGAAGTTAGGAAGCAAGTTGCAGAACGAATTAATATACTCGATTCGATTAAACTATCCGCTTGAGGTATAATCACTTAACGGTCGATTCATCACGCGAGAGTTGAGTATTTCAAAAGTACGCCAAATTCAATCACAAGATCGTCACGTGACACGTGGAGGAATTCGTAAAGAATTACGTACGAAAAATCTCTCCTCGCGATCGCGATTATTTTTCTCTCCTTCGCGTCGCGATAAGCTCAAGCTCGACTCGCACACGAGCGTAAGTGAACGAACGAACGAGCGATATCGATAAGAGCTTACAACATTTTCGAGCCGATAAGCGCAGTGCTGCACTTACACAACCGGCGCCGGCTCGCGATCTTATATATTCGGGCGCAGAAAGAAAGAGAGCAAGAGCCAGAGAGAGAGAGTAAAAAATCCGCGCCAAGCCGATCGTATCTCGTCGTCGACTTTCAACCTGACATAATCGCGCATTTTTTTTTTCGCTCAAGGTATGTGCGCGCGTATACGACGTGCCTTCGGGCGACGATTGGATTTCTCTGTGTGTTATATATACTACTACTGTTCCTTCCTTTGTGTCACCATCTCTCTCTGTCTTTTCCTGTGCAGCACATCGTCTCTTCATATAAGCATAGCAAACACTCCCCTCACGCAAAGCCTCCGCTCGCGGGAGCGATAAGGATAATGAGCCCGTGCGCGCGCGCGTTGCAACCGTATGATTAACTCGAAGCAGGCGATTAGCCGAGCGAGCGGGTATATGTAAAGTACGTGCAACCGCGCATCATCGCAGGAGTATATACGAGTATTAAAAAACCTCGTCGATCTCGAATTTCTCGCTGTGCTGCATCAGTATAGTGTATATACCACACCGCTGCCTTTTTCGCGCGCCGTTATTAATTAGGCGCTCGGTGTGTGCTCGATTCCACACACACACACACGGCCCCTTAATAAGGCCCCCGGTGCGCCGCCACGAAGCTGGTTATGCTAATACTCGAGCGAGAGAGAGAGAGAAGAGTATATCCGCGCGCATGCGCAGTACCGAACGACGCCAGGCTGTTGCTGCGCTCGACGCTGTAGACACTATAGACGCTGCAAAGCCAAGTGTATAGTATGTGCGGCAAGGCTCGAGTATTCCGAGCTCTCTGCAGCGGCAGCGGCGGCAGCAACGCCGAGCGCATGAATATTTATCGCGCGCGGGACTGCCAGAGAGAGAGAGAGAGAGAGCTCGCTGCGTGTGTGTGTTTCAATTACGTCACACACGCCGCTTGCGCGCGTGTATTATACGAACGTACATATATATGTGTGCACGTTCGTTTCTCTCGCGGCGACTGACAAATTAGTCGTGATTCCGTACAGCTAAGCGAGCGCGAGAGTGTGTATGAATTTAATGATATATTTCAGCCTACGCGATTTGTCCTAATTCGTCGGATATATGTATGAGTATTCTAAAGCGTTTCTCTCGCCTGGACGACAGTAGAGCGCCGAATAAGAGCGAGACTTGGCGAATCGATCGGTATGCGGTATCTTCCGTGGAAATAGAAAAATCGGAATGATTTTCATGTCAAAACTCGAGCGTATATAACACACTGCAGCTCTCCTTACACCATAGCTTAAGCCGATTTGCTTAACGCGGTTAGTCGGAAATTTCGATAGGTCGGGGAGATCCCGAAATAAGCCAATAATAGAAGTGTACGTGCATCCCGGTGTCTGTGTGTATGTGTGCGTACGGGCCGATGATTCAACCCCCGATATAGATGAAGAAGAGCCGCGTGTGGGAGAGAGACATAGTCGAGCAGCGGTCGATTGGCTTACCGCGGCTGTCGTTGACAACGGGGGGAATCGGAAGAGGACTCTCGCGTATATGGATGGTAATCCGATTTTCTTTTGCTCGTACCTGGAGATACTCCCCGGTGCTTCTCTATGCTATATAGGCGTAGCCGATTAAGAGACCGGTATAGTTACGCAATTGTTCCCTTGTCTTCGTGATTCTTCGATTCCGGAGCCACAGCGAGAAAAGATGCAACAACAACAGCAACGACAGCAGTAGAGGCAATGCTGACTATCGTCGTTACGCGCAGGGTCGCGCGGGAGGAAGTGGAGAATGTGGGGCGGTGATGGGCCTCTTCCGGTGGTCCGTCATATTCATCCGCACGCGTACGTAGACAGCATGCACAGGGTTCATCCTGTATCGGTCAGTCAGTCAAGTCTGTCGGTGTTATATGCACGACCACAACGTATAGCGGCGTCGCAGACTCTCATCATTCTATTAAAGGTCCGCCGCGCGACTCCGGAACCGATGCCTAAACAGGCGTAGAAGTTGCCTGGCGGCAATTGATCGGTCCTTTTTTTTTTTTTTTTTTATTAAACGAACTCTCGCAACGATTATTGTGAAAAACGTGTCGACAGCGCCGTCACCATATGTCCGTCGACACCTGACGATTTATACGCAGCAATTACACTCGTCGAATTCCACAGAGTCACGTGCAGCCGCAGTACTGTCGCGCGCGCATACAGCCCACGCGACTTTCTAAAGCTGCGGCGTGCAAAAACTCGCCGACAGCTCGTCGGCTCGCAAAAAAGAAAGCGCGCTCACAATGCCTCCCACAACAAAGTGTCGAGGGACAGCTAGGAAATTTTACATACGTGTGCGCGCGAGGGAAATTGTCGAGTTTGATGAGAGAAAAGTGGACACCCTTTGGTCGCCAGCTTCGCCGACTCATCGCGACTTCTCCGAGTGTTTATTTTTTATCTCTCGACCCACAGCTATTACACACGTCCTCCATGACTTCTCGATCAGGTACTTCCGCGTGTATCGATGTAGCTGCGCAAGTTCGGTGGTGCGAGGGAGACGGAATGACTCACTCGTAGGAGCGTAACAATGGCTCTCTCTCTCTCTCTACTTCTGCGGCGTGTGTCGCTTCGAGTCTCGCCTCGGTTGGCAGTTTGTCGAATTACCCTTTATTTTGGTCTCGTCGAGCTTTGACGTTTCTGACTGTTGCTGGTCATGGTCCACGTGGTAGCTGATGGTAGCTA
Organism: Pteromalus puparum; assembly: GCA_012977825.3. Lineage (NCBI taxonomy): Eukaryota > Metazoa > Arthropoda > Insecta > Hymenoptera > Pteromalidae > Pteromalus > Pteromalus puparum. The sequence goes on from CM053168.1 coordinate 66,776,872, forward strand.
AATCTTCCGCGCGTTAAGCCTAATTTATATGACTCTCTACTCAGTCGCGACTATGAGAAGAGGGTTGATTCCAAGAACTTTGACAGCACTTGCTATCAGTAGAAAATTAATAGACGTTGCGTATATACGAACTCCCTCAGCATACGAAATTCCGACACGTGTTGTGAGATAAGCTTCCACGAAAGCGCGATGTTATGTATGCGCACGACTGAATTATTCTGGGAGAATTAATAACCGCAGCCGGTCGCTTAGCTGTTTCTCCAATTTTAACGAGTTTATACCTATAAAATCCTCACACCGCACGCGCACACCTCATCTGCAGCCGATAACTCCTGCATTCGCACCGCAGATCGGCGCAGCTCTTGCGATAATAAAGTCATAGGGGTCTGCGTGTGGAATACTTAACGAGCGCACTGCCTGTTCCTCCTTGCACACACGTGCTCTCGTCATCGTCGTCGTCGTCGTCGTCCTCTTGTATTCGTCATATACGTATATTAGCGTCTTGGCAGCTATTAAAGCCTGTGCGTACGTGTAAGTATACAGACGCGATGACGACGATGATGACGAAGAAGGCCGGCTGGAAAAAGAACGAGTGCCTGTGTGGATCGAGGGTATGTGCAAGAGAGTTTACGTAACGCCCCTGCACGCAAACACTGATTGGCACGCTTCGACTGCGGCGACGACTGATATGTGCAACGCTGATGCGGCGGATGTGTTCTTCAACTGCAGATGTGCGAGGCTTCTATATCTGACGATTTTTTCTCTTTTTGGAGGATGACACAGAGGCTTTCTTGTATAATAAAGGAGCATGCAGCGCAAGTTTACTGCGCAAAGTCAATTTTCCAAAGTGTCACACCGCCGCGAGTTATCCCCAATAAATTAATAAACTTATTACACAGAGACACGCATACGATGTCCCTTAAAAAATATACCATCAGTTCTTAACGCTCGCGTACGCGCGTATCAAATTCCACTTCGTTTCAATAAAACCTCGGAAGCCTGATTAATTTTCATCGAATATACGCGCGCGGCGTAAACGCTTTGTATTATATATATATATCACAGCGTACTCGCGCATCCAACACCTATATCCGCGTCCCGTAATTATTCTCGACGGACATTATTCATCCGCGTCGTCGCAGCTCTCTCGATTTACATGTAAAATCGCGACTTTTATAATCGTCGCAGGCGTGAGATCATAAATTTTAATGAAAACGATCGCGCCCCGCCATAGTGTCTCCAATTACTCTCTGCGAGCGCATATCGCCTATACCTATAATATATATCCTTGCGCGAAAAACGTACGATACGTTGCGATTGTTCCATCGAGAGCGAAATTGGCCCGATCCATGCATTAAACATCTCTCGCTCTTCTCTCGCTGTGCGCGCAATCGAACGTATAGGTATATGACAGTAAAGAGAGAGAACGAAAGAAGAGAAAGAAGAATCCGCTCGAGGGATTATCGCTATGCGAAAGGCGCACGGCACAAAGTATAAATATACACACTGACGCGAGCGTATACGTATATATATATGTATGTATACATGGGTATACACGTGCGCGAAAGAGGTCGTCGACGCGAAATGGAGAGAAAACGGCCGCGCGCGGATCATCCAGGACTAAAGAAAGGCCGCAGCATTGCTTTCACGCTGTGTGTATATATACTGCGCGAGAGCTATACTTATATATATATATATATGAGCGAGCGGCTTTCGATGTGCGCTGCCGCCACCGCCGCGTTCGTTAGCCTCGTTCGACGCCGGAATTTCTTGCCTGATTGACGCTTCGCTTCTTCTCTTTTCGTTCGGTGTATATAAGTGTGATAAGAACGCGGCTCGGCTGTCTCCTCTCGCGGAAAATAAGTTTATTAGAATGTGAACTGTGTATATAGTGTAAATAATAACAAAAGATAAGGGAAAAACCGGTTCCGTAAATCAGTCCTGTTTTGAATATATTTTTATCTCGCTATATTAAGAGCAGCAAGCGCTTGGTTATCAGCGCGCATACATTAGCGCTCGATTCATCAATGAGATATATTGATTCTTTCGTGCCAATTCAACAACTACGTGTTTGCTCGACTCAATTAGGATCGAGATTCAAGGCCAGCTTCTACCCTAAACGAGCATATAATTTTTTACACGCGGGCCGCCGCAAAATATTGCGGGAAGAAGTCGAAGCGCACGTGATGGTGTAAAATAGCCACCCCGAAATTTATCATCGTATGGCGACGAGACAGCGATAAAGTCAACCGCGCGAGCGCGTTGCTATCAGAGAAAGAGAGAGAGAACAGCCGGCAGCAGCTCGTTATCGCGGAATTGTGTGGCGCGCGTAGAGAGGTGTAGAGCCGAAATTAAAATGCGCTGGCCTTGCTGGGTGCTGCTCGCTGTTTTTTTTTTTTTTTTTTTATTATTACACGCGTGACGGCGCTTATCGCTGCGGTTGTTTTGCTTTCTTTTCGCGCGTGAGCCTTGAGACGCGGTTTCTGGGGATAGACTAGAATTGTAGGCCTATATATAACGTTGGGGTATTTTAGAGAAGTACGAAAAAGTCGTTATGGAAGGAATATCGAGAGTTCGGTGAGAACAGCGAAACGAAATCAGTCGTATTACAAGTAGTATACTAAGCCATAGTATAATCCACATTCCGCATGTAAGACATATTAGTTTTAGACTGGCCTGCTTCTAGTTCTCCGAGTTTCTGGCTAGCGAAGATAGGTGGCGCACGATAACTTTCTGGTTTCCCTCATCACAATCTGCACGCAGAATGTATATACATAGGAGTGTGCCAGCTATGCCAATACAGCCTTCTATCGGGTCTACTGCTTGGGCCGCTTATATGTTATAACTGCACTGAAATAGATCAAACTGTACTGCTTCCTCTTCCTTTAGGTGTTGTACCCTGCACACGAATAGAAATCACAGCGTCTCCCTCTGCACTTTATAAGGTATACATGTACATCGTGGCAGAACGACCTGAAAAATTAGTCAGCTCTCGACAGTAGAGCATATACAGTAGGCGGGACAGAAGAAAAGAGGAATTCCGTATAAGCTCTCTCGACTCTCGGCGGCGTTTATCGGGGAAGTCAATAAAATCTCCGGTGAAAGCTACGACGGTGAAATTCTCTCTCTCTCTCTCTCTCTCTCTCTCTCTCTCTCTCTCTCAGTCCGGGACGAGTAATCGCGCTCGGCGCCGCTGCGCATATACGCGCAATCAGTGCAGTATAGGTAGGTTGGTATAGGTTCAAAAGGAAAAATGAGAGATTGCTCAGCCAGAGCTGGTAGCTCGCCCCATTGTTCGCTAGAGCTGAGAGGAAGGGATATTTTTCGGCGCAATTTAGATGATTCGCCGGATACGTTTGTTTCGAGAGGAATCGAATTAACTCTCCGCCCGACGTGCAGCACTCGATTTCGTATCGGAGAAAATATATATATGCGAAAGAGAGAAAGAGAGAGAGTTTATTGAATATAGAGAGACGTCGATATCTCCAATGTATCGGAAGAGAAAAAGAAAATATGAATAAATGCGCGCGGCTGCAGTGCAGATAGCTAGGAAATGTGGAACGCTTGCAAGTGGAGCACTACGCTTTACGTTTAAGGCCGGGAGATTCCTCTCTCTATAGCACTGCGCTTCGTCTCGCGAATTCGAGATGAAATTCGTATATTATATATCGCTGAGTGGCTTTTATATATCGAGTTGGAGATTTTTGTATTCTCTATACATGAACAACCTTCTGAATAATAATCCTGTAAGAAAGCTTCATTGTGTAAATATAAATTGAAAAGAGCAATTAAAAGTGCTAATTCGAACAAATATCACCGTGTGAATGATGGATTTTACAAGCAACATTTTTACGTTTCTCACCCAGAATTAAGCAATTCCCATAACCGCAGTCCTCAATAAACCTGTTAATCACTAAAAAAAAAGGTCGCCGTCGTACTATAATACAGAGCGAGCGCAACAAAAAGCGTCTATTTCAAAGTAACGAGCGGCGGGCCGCCGCATAGTCTTGGCGCCAGCGAATCTCTATCCACCACACAGGTATATATACATAGGCAATGCAGTACACTATATAGTATATATAGCGGCGAAGAAGAGAAGACGAGATATAGGTAGAGACAGGCGCGGTGGCGCGCGTCCCGCTGTGCGCTACTTTAATGGTGACGAGGGGCCGTCTTTTCTGATCTTCCTTTATTTTGCAGGTTTTGATTATGTCGACGCGTGGAACCAATTATACTCTCGTTTTATATGCAGCCGCGGTGTAAAGTGCCGACTTTATTTTCGCGGTGTCGAACGAGCCTCTGGCTTGTAATGTGCCTATATTTACTAGATAAAATGAATTTAGAATTTCTCTATCGGGATCTCTGCTTAATTCTGGAGTCAGCAAAGGCGTCCATTCATCGCTGCTGTTCCGTCTAGCCACCGATAAGCTCGCGTTTATCAAACGCATTATATCACGGTCCAAACTATCTTCTTTTTTGGTCCTCCCGATAAACGCTGAAAATCGAATAAATCTTCCGTACGCAGTCCGCCGCGCGTGAAACAAAGCCAATCTCGAGTGATAAACCTCAAGACTCCTCTCTGCATCCGCAGCGGTGAAAGTCAACTCCACGAACTGCAGCGACTTTAGCCGATAACAGCAACAAGCTGCAGCTATACGGCACAGTCGAGCTCATACTTCCATCCCCCCACCAATCTCCCGGTCGATTTTTTCTCTCCCGCTTGCCTCGTCCTTGTTTGGACTTAGAAGGGCATACGAAGATGAGGCATCTACCAGGAGAGCATCAAGTCAAGCTGGCTATTCGCGTCGACGAAATTACCCGTCCGTCCGGCTGCTGGCCTCGACGAATGATCGCGCATGCATGCATGCACGCGTTTCAGATTATCTCTCTCTCTCTCTCTCTCTCTCTCACTCTTGGCTAAGTGCGGTCGTGTGTGGACGCTTGGATTTTCTCGGGACGTGTGGTTGTTAATTCCTCTATCTCTTATACGCGAGCGCATGTAGGTATGCGAGATTTTTTTGAAGAATCGAAGAGTATATAAACGAAGAAAAAAGCTTTGCTCTGTCCGCGGCGAGTGGAAGAAAAACAGTGCGCAATGAGAAAGCGGGCCTGTAACGATCACGAGGGTGCCGGCGAGCTATGCTTTTCCGAAGCGAGAGAAAAACGAGAGAGAGAGGCGAGTCCGAGCTAAAAGGAACCTCTGCGGGGGTTCTCTCTCTCTCTCTCTTTCTCTCTAGGAAACGAGGGGAGAAAGTAGTGGTATAGACGGCAGCGAGTTAAACGAGGCTAGAGCTATATGCATATATAGGACGTGAAAAAAATGGGATGTCAATTTTTTTCTCCCATGGATCAGTCCCTTCTATATCCATCGAGGCAAGTGCAGAGCAACGAGGAAACAAGTGCGACTTGAAAAGTGCACGACGATTGTCAGGGCGATTATGCGTGGCAATTAAGCCTAACGAGCTACGCGCCGCAAAAAGGGGACAACCCGAGAGAGCACAAAAAGCTTTCTCGCTATAGTGTGCAATGCATAGGGTCTGCGTGTTTACACGTGCGAAAATTATCGAATTGACGCGATTATCGCGTATATGTATATGTAGATCCTGATGCGGGAGAGGGTGGTGATGCTTATGGCTGATGGGATTTTTTGGCGCGGAAATTTCGATAAGGGGAGAGTTTTGTTATTTCTTGTTCAATACATCTTAATTGTTCAACGCGTTCGTCATAACCAACTACTCCGGCATATAAGCGCTGCAGAGTTAAAAGAACAAATTTAAAAGCAATTTTATTAACGAGCCTTCTCTCTCTCTCTCTCTCTCTCTCTGCCTGCGTTGATTCCCTAAGTGGAGATCCGCGCGCGAGTGGATTACGGCTAACAAGCGAATTAGCCAAAGAGAGAAGAGCCGCTCTCGCGCCGCCAAAAAGAGTACGTATGGAAGCGCGTAAAAATAGACGCCTTACTCTCTCTCTCTCTCTCTCTAGGGGAAATTCGTATAAGCGAATAGAGTAGGTATAGATAATAAAGCTCGCGCAAATTCCCTCCATAAAACCGGGATTGCGGATACGGATACGATTGTTGTAGCGCTTGAAAATTCCAGCCGCGCAGAAACACGTCGGCTTTAAAGCTGCGTCTTCTTTGTTTTCGGAGAGGTGATGATATCGCTTATCTTATCTATCGCGCGAGCGAAATTTGTTTGTCGATCGTCTGTATACTCTTCTCTCTCAACTGCTACCGACGTCTGAACACAATGCAGTATATTTTTTTCGCTCACTTCCTTTTCCATCGAAGCGGTTAATCTCCAATTCATAAAAAGTCACGGGCGTTATGTACATCCTGTAACGTTTTTCCCCGCAACGCGTCGAGAGAAGTAAAAAAAAAAAAAAGCAGCGATAATCCGCGTACAACACGCGGGGGAGGAAAAAGAGCCGCACCGCCGCGTGCGCAATCTATAACATAGGTATACATAGACACGCGCGCGTTTCCTCCCCCGCCCTTACTGCTGTATACACAGCTATACATATATACCCCCCTGTAGACACGCATCAGGATTTCGTTGCGTATAGTCTCGGAAGCAGCACGTGTGTATAGGCTTGCGCACTCAGTCGATAGAGGACCGGCCAATAATGAACGAGTGACGATGCTGACGAGGCTCTGTGTAGGTGTATGTAATATAGACACGAAGGGAGGGACGATATTATATATAGAAGGCGAATTTATTATTCCTGCGACTGAAAACAGCTGAAGCTCGTGTATCCGTAGAAATACATATTGTAATTGAAGAGGAAGGGCGCGCGCGCGCGCGGAAAGAATCGTAACGATAAGACACAGGGGGTTGCAGCAGCAGCGGCAGTACAGAAGACTACCCCGTGTGCGCTTGTCAGCGGCATACACGCGTTGATTTTGAAGCCGCTGCTGCTGCTGCGCTGGCGCACGTCGTGTAGTCGTCGTCGTCGTCGTCGTCGTCGTCTACGTCGCGCGTCCGGATCGATACCGCAGAGCCCGGCCTTGCACACACAGTCACACACACACAAGGGGTCGCGTAGGCGGCGGGGGTGGCCGGCGCAAAGGGGGACGCCTAAGGGGGTGTTGCCATGACTACCACGGGGAATTCCTCGCTCGCTCTCGCTTTTTCTATCTCTTCGCCCTCTCGGCGCTATAGCGATAGAGAGAGAGAGAGAGAGAGAGTCAGCGGATCTCTCGCGGGGTCGAGAGCCTCGCTCGCGCACTATACACTGCACACCAGCAGCACTGCTACGCGGCGAGTTACGAAATTGGAGTTGCCGCGCGCGAGCGTGGCGTTTAAGAAAGTCCGCGATGCGAGCGAGTAAGAGAGAGAGAGAGAGAGAGAGAGAGAAAGAGCTGAGCGAGAGCGACGGGGAGTGTATAGCGACGGGCTTACACTTTCCAAATGGAAGGAGCGACTATCAGGGGAGCACGAGCTTGGTGCAGTCTTTCTCGCATACCTGTATCGCTACGGCGACGACTTTAACTTTGTACATACAGCTATACTCGAGAAACTCGATACAACGCCTTCATCCGCGTAATTCAAGACCTTCTGCTCGCGAGAGAGCAGGTTGCGTAAATATTTTCCAACCGCGACTCTGCGCGCTAGTCTTTTTCGCGCGCGCGAGCTCGCTTGTCTGTATAGGTATATATAGCTATACATCGGCGAGGAGTTGAGGCAGATAATTTTAGGAGTAGGCCGGAATGCGACTCTATGCCTCTCTCGACTCGCGCCGCGCAGAGAGCGAGTGTATGAAAACGCGGCGGTGGGCTTCATGGGAACGGACCTGCTAGACACGAAAGAATGCCTTTAAAGCGACGAGCGGCAACGTGCAGCCTTATACTACTATATACTCGTAGCTTTTCTTCGTTTGCGCGGGAGAGATATCGATTTTGCCTTCGTTACTGCAGTGCGAAACTTTGGAAAAACGAGGTAGCTTCGCTGGAGTTTTTTGAGAGCAGAGTTTAGTGCTCGTTGTTCTTGGTTTTGAAGAAGAGATTATGTGGAAATAATAGAATGATGTGGCAATGAGTAGCCTAAAACATGCATTCTAAAGCATGAGCGGCCGAAGCAGCTGGACAAACAAGGCTGTTTTATCATTGGTGGCATATCACTATATCTAGACTCAGCACGGATATTGTTATGAAGGAAATTGAAAAGTGCCTAAGCGCCACCTATTTTCACATGCCACAGACAGGGAGAGTTTAGGCAGTGACGAGAGGGCTCGCGAAAGAGCCAGTACAAAACTGCTTTGTTTTGGGTAATTCATATATCGCTCTAGCAGTCCACGCGTATAACATATGTACATTAAAACGAAGTTTGATTTAGACTCGCAACAGCGTTTTTAAAATAAAAATGTTTGGTAACATAAAATGTGGCACAGAACGTTCCCAATACTGCTTCGAGCTCGCTCATATACCTCCGCGAAACGTCTCGATCAAACGTAGAATTTTTGGTAAAAATTCAATCAATTTCAATTTTTCTGAGTTAGAATAAAGTAGCGAATAGTACTCACACAAGTTTACAGAAAACACAGAAGTCAAAATACGTCAACTTCAGGCAGTAAAATGCCGTCGAAGAGTCTATTCTCTTTGGGCTCGACGGCAGTAAAATCGCGCTTCGTTCGGTTATTTGCATACAATAGTTTTCCACTTTGCAGTCGTATATCAAACCGTTCAAAGAAGCATCTATTCTGAAACGTTGTCGACACGTCGAATTTGTTAAAACTGTAAAATTCTTCACAAAAATTCGAATTCTTGCAGCCGAAAGAGCGCGTAACGAATCTGTTCTTCCATTTTGTTTTGACGAAAGTACTTACGACAAACTGCGCGCAATATTTTATAAATTTATTCCATCACTTTGACGGAAAAGCTCACAACGTTAATTGATTAGTTGATGAATCAAACTGGCTATAGGCTGTGTCCAAAATTCAAAATGTCGGTTCGTCCCGACACTGCGATCGAGAGTCTCTGGTCTTGCCCGTGTCTTTGTACTTCTAATAACGACAAATCTTACAAAAATCAAGATATGATGTATTTTCTATTTACTCTAGAATAGAATATGAGAAGGCAAATGTCAAGTATGCTGTAAATAAACTGAGAAAATCGACGTTTTTCATTGAAGTGTCGTTCGCTCGATACCGCGTCTTCGCTGAAACTTCATTGTTTTCACTACTCAAAATAGCAGGGAGCCGAATCGAAATACGTCAAGCAATAATCCAATACTTGCTTATCATTCATCTGCCAACAATTTGCCATAAACATTATTTTTTTAAGAGAAAATTAGAGAAAACGCACAACATCTTTAATGCGCTATCCGGAGTAGCGCGACGTTTTTTGGTGTTTGTTGATAACGTTTAGTTGACTATCGGAAAAGATTCCTTGCAATATTGAAAGGAGATATTGGATAAACGTTTCATGAAATCGCAAGGTCTTAGAATTCAAAAACCATGCGACAAATGGTTATTGAAAAAGAGAGCCTCAATTCAACGGCAAATAACGACTGGGAAATCTTGCAGTTATCGCAATATTTAGCCATCATTTATCGTAAATTTTTTCAACCAAAAGCTTGAGAATTATTGATACTTTGTTGTGAAACACGAAAACATCCTCATTTTATCGATACTTGGTCAATAACAAGCCATTTGCTTTCTATTCGCGGCAACGGCGCAAACGCTCTTCGACGCTTCAGTACGTATTTCTTGTTTATTGACCGTATAATTAATAATCGACTCGACCACTTCTGAACAATCAATATTGCAATGCTGTGTAAATGATTTTACACAATCGTTGTGGAAAACTATGCCATATTACAGCTCTATTCGAATATTTCCGATGGGCAACGTATAAAAGCGTGCACTGCGTTTTGTTCAGAAAATTCTCGAATTCGTTGATAATTTATCACTGTCTACTTGTAAAAGTCTAGCTTTGGAATAACCCACTAACCAGTGCATTAGAAAATGCATAGCAAACGTTAAACGAGGCTTCAGAAAAAGTTTAAAAGTTGCAAAACACGCAAGTGTATACAACTTCTTGATACTCGAGGCTATACTGCCTTTATACAGTCTCTGACAACTTTGATAAATAACTGCCTAGGGTGTATATAACTTACTCACCTGAATGTCATAAACCAACAATATATCTCGTACGCGTTAATGATAACGTATGCAAATGGTCGCCAATGAATCAATCGACGTATTAAAATCTAAAATGGAAATTTCTCGTCGATCGTCGCCGGCGCGAATTCAGCGTCTAAATCTTCACGCACCACTTACAATAGAGTATTTTTTTTATAAAAAAAAAAAAGAGCTTCTCGCGCGAGAAACTAGTTTCTTTCGAGCGCTTCGAGCGAACTTTCACGGATAAAAGTGGCTAATATTCTAAAATCTCTCGTAAAAATGTAAATCTACCGCTAACTCAAGCGCCTCTCGAGTCGACATTTTTCAGATGCTTAAACTTTTTACGCGCTTATAGTCCAGAGGCGAGTCACAAAAATTCTTCGATATGAATTCAACAACCGAACGCGGTTTCATTCATAATAACATAGTCGTATCATCCGAAGGAAAAAAGCATTTTATCACTGGAAAGTATAATCTCCGAACGAAGTGGCGGGTCTTATCTAAACGGGCTTTTTTAGCTGGATGTTTACTAAAAATCCAGACATTTGCATAGAAACGTAGAGATAATAGCGTTTCATTTTTTGCCAATACAGCGACTACGTTACATCTGCTCAGAGGCGCAGAAAGACGCGATTTTAAAAGAAAATTCCGGATTACATCATTGCTATAATTATCGCTCTCTCTCTCGGAGAGCAGAGCAAAGCGCCGGTTGGTGAAAAAGCAAGCTATGCTCAGCCCGTCGATATGCGCGCGCGTGCGTTGCCTAATAATAGAAAAACCTCGTGACAATTACGCGTTGCTCGCTCGTGCGTAATACACGAAAAATTTCTCCCGCGAGAATTCACGCACACGTATATATGTATATATATATATGTATATACGCGCGCGGACGGTTCTCGATAAATTTCACCGCAGCTCTCGCAGCGTTTCGTAAAAATACTACGTATACGCGCGCTCGCTCGCGGAGAGTCATTACGTAAGCGTTTTATTCTCGCTCGTGTGTTATAATATATAGTGGTATAGTGTGTAGTCCAATAAGCCAGAAAAAAAGGAGCCAGAGAGAGAGAGAGAGAGAGAGAGAGAGAGAGAGACGGTATAACGCTATATACGCGAGCGAGAAATGCCGAAGTAAAATATCATTAATTCCGGCTGAGCGCACGAAGAAAAGGAGCGAGTATATAGCGCCGCTGCCGCCGCCGCGCAATCCGTCTCGATCCGGCGAGCGCGACCTCGGGGAGAAGTAGCGGTGGCGGCGGCGGCGGCGGCGGCGGCAGCAGCGCAGCTCGAAAACGCCGAGAAATCCGCTGCCGCCGTCGTGTCGGCGCACGCCTAAGTATATATACCTATATATACACGCCTGTCTCTGTCTCCCTCTCTCTTGCTCTCTCCTTCTCTCTCGGTAAAAAGTCGATGTGCCGCGCGCCGACGGAAAGTTCCCAGGCAGCGGCACGCTCTCGCTCGACTCTCGCACAAACACACACACAGACACACACACACACACACACACACACACACACACAGGCACACACACAACTACACTATGTAGAGGGAGAAGGCAAGGCTGCGCGATGCGGCAGAGTTTTCGCATCGAGCCGCGCACGTCTAAAACCGGGGTTCTGTATCTTCGTTGTTTATTGGGGTACAGGGGTGGGGTTTTTTGCAAAAGATTCCAGACCATTTCGCAGTCCTAAGTTTCGAGTTTCACGAAGATCGGGTGATAACTGTGGGAGTTACGAGGGTTTTCTAGGTGGACCGGCTCGGGCGGAGGAGGACGTTTGGTGATGGATTTTTTGGGGTTTTTGCGGGGTTTTTGGGGTACAGACACCGGGAATGCAGGGGGAATGGATTTTCAGAGGTGGTTGCTTTGTTTTGTTGCTGGAATTTGGTGGAAATTCGGCGGATTTCAGGGATTTGTTGGTTTCGAGGCAGATATTGTTGCTAATTGTGGGGTATTGTTTGTTGCTGGTGTGGCAGAAGATGGTCGGAAGGTTCGAGATCGGAATTTTTCATGATTCAGAGCTGTGCGATGTTTAACTAGACCACAGCACGACTTTGTTCAGTAAGCTGCGGAGCGACGTTATTTGGATTTCGTCTGTAACTTGCAAACTATTTGTTAATATAAAGTTTGGTTATTGCAAACGGATCGTCATTGAGCTAGCGCTGCTGTTTCTGCAACTTCTTTACTCGATTGTTGTATCTTTGTTGGTTAAAAACGAAGATCTCGGAGAGCTGCCAAAGCGCCGTTCCGAGCGGTGTTTGATAAATCGTCATTATCTGGCTGAATATTCGCGCTAGGGTTTATAAAAAAAGCAAAGAACAATCCTCGTCAATTTCCGACTTTCTTTCCGTTTTCACCTTGTTCAATCTCTGCAAAATCGCGGAGTAAAAAAGCAAAAATCTAAGCGCCGTCGTGACAACCCATCATCAGTCCTTTAAACATTCGCGTATAAAGTTGACGTTTTCCATTTTGGAGAAATTTCATTATCGGAAACGCTTTCCCAGGAGATTTCCGCACTTGGATCTGATAAACGATTCCGACTTTTCGCAATATTATAGCTGTAAAACGGCTCTTTTCCCACGAGGCGTCGAGCGTCGGGCGAAGCGCCGATCGATAAAACGCCATTTACAACAATATTATTGTTGTCGAGTCCCAGACAAATACGAAAGAAGGATGTTTATACTTGGCTCGACGCGCTTACATGTTTAAAACTACTGCATATTGCATACTCGACGACTGAAAAAGCAAAAACCAATGAAATATAAGGTCGAGCGTGCATCCGCTCTCCTCAGAAAATCTCGTTTATTCGATTATAATCTTGTTGTAATTAGTAAAATTATACCATAAGAGAATAAACGCATTTCAGGGGCTATATTTTCAGGATCGTATGGTTTATTCAGCAAAAACTGCTCCACTGACAGACAATTTCCGAAGGCGCCGAGGACGCCATTCGCTACGACAGCCGAGAGTAATAACTTGTTAAAATCTTCTTGTAAAATTCACTCCACCGCTAATCTAATAAAGCGACAATGCAGAGCACAGTGGTACTATTCTTTCGAGTACTCAATTACGTTATTATCGAAAATTGAGCGTTAACGCGGGAACGAACTAAACATAGCACTGAAAATCAATACGGCGCATAGCCGCGCGCGCGCGCGCGCGTCTCTCATTTTTCACCGGCGAAACGTTCAATACTGCGCGGAACAATAACCGCTGCACGAGCATGAAAATAAGCTTCGTTTATACGTCGTTAACAACAAACGTGCTTTTTAAACTGCGTATCTGTGTTTTTTTTTCAGCAGTGTCGCCGTTCTCTTGCCATTTACGCTCAAACTGAGGCTCGGCTGAAGCATTACGCGGTTGTATTAAGGCCTCGTAAGGCTATGAATATTACATGGATTTCTATGAAACTTTGATGCAATATTCTCACGACCTATCGTATGCGTACTGCGAGTTTTATTCGGAAAATTAGTTGCAAATGCAGCTTGAAATGGAGTAAAACGTAGGAGAAGCGTGGAGCGAGCGCTGCGGTCGTTCCTGAAAATATGGCGATATTAGTTGCGATAATTGACTTTTGACTCTGTTATCGATTTCACCTACTTCGCTGATAATCTCGGAAGTTTATTTCAATAGTGTCGCTGTTCTAATTACGATAGTTTTCATTATAAACGACGTTTCGTGGAAAGGTTCTGCATTCGCGGCGATACTCGGGCAGCGTGCCTGTTGATTTTTCATGTTTTTTAGGGTTAACAAACAAACTTGGAAACTCGAGACTTTTGCAAGAAGTTAGCCAAGTGTCTACTACACATTGTTCAATATCTCTTTTTGCTGGTAAGCAACAAATTCGTGTAGTTTCAAGACGATCTTCCGACAAAAATGTCGCGCGCGGTGAATTTTCAAAACTTTTATCACCATTTTCAACTGTTTCTTTATAAACAATCGCTCTAGGCACTGGATCTCGTTACGAGAACTTTGCCAATCCCATTGCGCTCATTTGTCGACAATCCCGCCGTTCTAAAAACAATAGCTCTACCACTTTTCGAGCGTTTTTCAGTCGGAAATTTAGCGCGCGCGACAAACCTTCGCTATTAAACAATCGTTTTATCGCTTCCACACATTAATCATCGCTAAAGGCCACGTAACAACGCATTCCTCGATTGTTTCTAACAGTCTTCCCGGAAAGTTGACTATCGCAAGTGATGAAACCCACGCGTTTCTTGCGCTTCTCGCGCTAAACTATTCGGAGAATCCGAGCGTCAGCTCGCTCCAACATTCTTGCGCGTTGAATATCTTGGTTTTAAAAACAAAATCTCGACATCCGCCTCCGTTTCCCGATTGCTAGAGTCTTGCAGAATCCGAATCCGGACTCTGATTCGTAAAAATCCTAAAAACTTTGCGTAATCTCGCGGAATCCTCGACGAAACTCGTTCCCGGCGATCCAACTGGGCTACCCACAGCAATTGGTTTCTTTCTCGACATTTTCGTCGGATCCACCCGCATCTCGAGCCTCAAAAACTCAATTAGCTATTGAGCGAGCATCTAACAAACCCCTGCGGTTCTCGTATATCCTTAGACACGAGGTCCGCTTCCTAAGCTCGCGACCGCAGGCATTCCAGCGACTTTCCCACAGAAAAAAAGCGAGCTCACTCTCTTGCATCCGGCCTAGAAAAATCGTGCCGTATCTCTCGCAGATATTTCGAAAACTCGCATGTAGCAGCAGCAGCAGCAGCAGTGAGAGAGAGAGAGACTCGACGCGTATATAATATAATTCCGAGTGCGCGGAGAGTGTAGTCCCCCTCGGCAGAGAGAATATCAGCTCGTCTTGTCTCTCGAGCCGTGCTGCAGTATACCCAAGGAAGAAACGGCCCTCGTCCGCTGTGTGCGCCGCGTGTATTATACGTGTGCAGCTCACGCACACGAGTGCGAGAAAGAAGGGGCGAGAGAGAGAGAGAGAGAGAGAGAGAGAGCCGTACGGTATACACTACTGCTGCAGCACAGACCGAAGGCGAGAAGCCGGCAGCAGCAGCAGCAGCAGCAGCAAGATATTGCCTCGTGTGTTTGCTTGCGCGCGCGTGTGCGTGAGCGAGCGAGGGGCCGCAGCCGGCTGGCATTTGTTCCATCAGCGGCATCAGGATCGGGTTTTCGTTCGCGCTGACGTTGGGCCGGGACCTGATGCTACAAAATGGTCGGAGAGCTCGAAAAAGTCCGAGAGAGATGGGTGTATATATAGGTATAGACTATAGGTGAGCCAGCAGTACTTAAAAACCGCTGCCGCTGCATAGTGGGGAGGTTTGCTGCCGTTGCTATATAGCTGCGCTTTGAAAGGAAGAAAGCGAGGACCGACACGGCCGGGTAGAGCATTCCCGAACCTTCCTTCGTTTCTCTCTCGTATACGTAATTGTAAGCCCGAAAACCTGAACGAACCGGGCCCCGCACACGCGGCGGCGGCGGCTGTTGCTCACCGCACCGGACGACTTCGGGGAGAAAGAGAGGGACAGAGAGAAAGAGAAAGAAAGGAAGGAAGGAGATGATGATTTTTCGTGCGTTTTACGACCGAGTGCCTGTATATAGCGAAGGAGAGCCTTGAGATGAGAGGAGAGACTGCGGCTTTTCTCTCTCTTGCATGCTTCAGATTTTCGGATTATGGAGCATCGGAGCCGATTGTTTGTTTGTCGCGAGAGCTGATAATCGTCGGAGCTTATTGTCTCCAATTTAGTCATGGTTAGTGAGCATTAAAAGGTATATAACGATCGCTTCTATTCTATTAATTCTTATAACCGCATCGTCGTTATCGAAAATCGAATGCCACTCTAGATTAATAATCGAACGAGCAGCCCTGCGCACATCGGATATGAACGTTCGGTATCAGCAAGCTATCAGAAAAGCAAATTCACTCCCATCAACATTCACGCTTATACGTGAAAATAAAGCAGTCTTTGGCTGGTGAAGATAGGTGGCGTATAGGCACTTTTACACTTTCCTCATAACAATATGCGCCCCGAGTCTAGATATAGTGCAGGTGTGCCACCAATGCAAAAACTGCTTTATTTGGCCGCTGTTCGGCCGCTTATGCTATAAGTATGATACTTGTTAAGAACATTTCTGACTCTATCATCGAACGTCGTAAAACAAACACACCAAGAGCGCACCGTTCTTAAATTTTCATATATTTCACGAGCCGCGCGCCGGCACGCAACGGCTCTCCCGATTTCACCTTGTATATAAAAACCGGCAAATTACACCTGGAAAAACAAACCAATCCCCCTATATACGCGAGCCAAATCAAATTTTAAAGCCCCTCTAATAACAGGTCTCGACGTTTCTTTCACCCACACGCACTTGCCGTCATCAAACTTCATCGAGAGCGTAAAAGAGCACATCATTTTTTTTTTTCCCTCCTCTCACACCCGCACGAACAAAAATCAATTTCCTCGACTGAAAGCCTATAAGCATATAGCAGTGAATAATCCATACGCATCAGAAAAGTGCATCAGCCGCGCGTTGACTGTCCTTTCAATCCTCGCATCCTGCTTGTATATAACCGTGTGCGACTGCGCCTAATGCACAAAAGCCTCAGCCGTATAAGGCGCGAGCGATAACAGTCGCTCGATAACGTATACTCGCGCGCTCACACACGCGAGCCATAAACATCGCGGAGTCGCTCGCTCATATTCACGCGCGCTACCTGCGGTGCATAATGCACGAAAGAGAGAGAAAGAGAGAGAGAGAGAGAGAGAGAGAACGACTGCGCGCTGCTCTCGGGTTAGGTTGGGTTAGGTACGGATCGCCCGCGCGTGTGTATCGAGCGTGCATGCGCGCTCGCGCTGAATTAATAATTTGCCGTCCTATCGGCTCGCGCGAATAGCCGCTGTTGCTGGTTTTTTTACGTGTGTGCAGTGCTGGGTTTGATTGTTGTGCGATGATTGACCCGCGGGTGGCTCGGATTTTGTTTTGTTTTTTAAAGGACGAAAGTGAGAAGTATTGTATAGATACAGTTTAGCAAACGTTTCGCTCGTTATGTGCATATATAAACTGCAGGCAGCTATACGATGGTTATTAATAATGTAAAATCGATTCTGAGCTTCTAAAAGCGCCGCTGCATTATTAAGCCGGCGCGGAAACTTAATATTTTTTTTATAAATAGACCCGGCTATTACAGTCAGCGTGTACACTTAAAGATTCATGCGAAAGTTATGAAGTGGCTTCTCTCGCATATTATATATACTGAAACGCGGTAAAACTTTTATAAAATCACGTTACTCTACATGACTGGGGTGCTATTTTTAAGCACGTCGAATAAATTAATAATCGCATGTAATGCACATTACACACGACGAATTCAGTTCAGTCGAGTCACGCTCGTCAATTTTTTCACATAATCCCTCGGGACAGCCGCGCGAAGCCAATCGAACATCGTACACAGCGTAAAAACCGGTCGCCTTCGCATGTAGAATTTATTTCCAAAAGTCTCGGCTTTTTTGCCGACTTGAGACGACTCTCCCGCGTATACTTGGCAAGTAGAGCAGTGTGTATATACGCGAGCAAAAAGCTAACACACTTTACTGCCGCGCCAAAAGTTTGACTTTTCGCGTGTGTGCTGTTGGCAAAAAGCTCGTTTTAAAATAATTAGCGAAAAGGAGCAGCGCATATACGTCGATGTATATATATACGTCTCTGATGTGGGTCCGGTCGTGCGCTATATACGGTGCATAAATACACATCGCGCGGACATGCTAATGCCTTGCTTGGGGACTCCTCGTGCTCCAAGATCCATGGATACCCCCGGTTATCTCGGATCTAACGCCGCGGCCGACCGCGAGAATGTAACGAGCCGATACCGCATCGGGCCAGCTCCTTTTTTTTTACACTACTATATAGTATAGGAAAGCTTGGAATTCCGAGCGACTTCTCCTGAGATTCCGCGATCTTCTTCTTACTATTAATTCTAATCCCTGTAAAAAAAAAAAAGCATCTATACCTCCTCATCTCCGCGCATAATCCCCCGCACGCGTATATAAATCTCTCGAGCACTCCTCCTCGAGCATATAGCTGCTGCTGCACAATGCTTTATAAGCGCGACTGCAACCGCACACATATACACACACTCTCTCATCCCCACGAGGCTGCTGGCTCTGCTGATGCCGGCGAAGCAGCGGAGAAAGAAAAAGGACGAGTGTAGTCGCGTCTCTCTCTATACTGCAGCAGCAACAGCAGCGAGAAGCGGAGGTGCAGAAAACAAAGAGAGAAAAAAGCCTAAAGACCGCGAAAAAAGTGCGCGGAGGGAGAGTAGAGAGAGAGAGAGAAAGAGAGAAGAAGAAGAAGAAGAATAATCGCATCCTCCGCCGCAATTCTCTCTCTCGCTCTCTCTCCAGACTCGTATAGCGATGGGAAGCCGTGGGCAGGAGCAAAGTAGAAGGATAGCCGCGGTGGTAGGTTGCGAGCGGCTCGTTTATTTCTCTTCTCTCAGATCGCGGACTAGCGCGAGATGCGGTATTGTGCTGTACTATAGGGTACAGTCGGTTTAGCAAATAAATTCCAAGTGAGTGTTGTATACGCATGAGCTCGTTATAGAGATATCGCGCGAGAGTATATATAGGCCTTGATTTATATTCGCGGGAGTCGCTGTGTGTGTGTGTGTGTGTATAAGGGCCGATTTCTTCGGGATTTAACGATGACGGCTACTGAAGTAGGTTTTTAACGATGGCTTTGCCCCGAGATGCCATTTTGCGGAGCCGCTGTAGCTTCGTTAGCTCTCGAGAACTGCGATTAGTGTTGAGGGACGGTGTAGCTGTTATGGTTGCGATTCGAATCTGCAGTCTCTGTTTGAGAGAATGCTTTTGAAAATTCAGAGCAAAACTCTAGCACGCGGTGCATATGACGAAAGTTGAAGAAAACGCAATCGCGCACCAAGAATCTCGTTGTGAAATTCATGAATGCGAGATTCTCTTATTTCTATTTCGAACGCAGAAGCTATAATGCTTCCACTTACATATCGCGCGACGTATTAATGAAAAGTTATAAACGGCCAAATCGATGCACCGCTGCAAATAAAGCACCGCGTGTATCAATACTTCATCGTCGTTTTCACCTCCGCGACTTGTAATTTATCTCCTTGCCGCAGCGTATGTTATTTATATGCATCGGATCGAGAATAGAATCTGTATCAATAAACAAAGCCACTCCGTCTCAAAAATAGCGTCGCTTCTCGAGCAACAACATCCTCCGCTGTTGGTAAACAAACGGTCTTAAAATAAAAAATCTCGTCGGTCCAACCGATCCCACAGCCAATCCCAACCCCGATCCCAAAAACCCACCATCTTCGTCCCTCGAACAACGCCGCAATCCCCCTCCAAAGTCCCAAACCGGCCAACCAAAAACCTTTCGTATCTCCGGAACCACTGAACCCACGAACTCGAGACCCGTACCGTTCTCCATGACAAAAGGTCCTCTTTCATCCAGAAAAAACCGCATCTTTCTATCTATCACCGATCGCGAGATCCAACGAGCTCGTTTTCGCCAAGATCGAGTCTAAAACTCGACGCTCACCGCGCAGGCGCGCCACGCGGCCTCGGGCTGCTATGTATGTTCTCTCGCGCCAACAGCGGCGTTTATGTAACTGCGTCGCAGAAAACTCGACGCGAGGCTGCCTATCGCCGTTTCGACCGCGAAAATGAGTTTTCGACTATATGATCACCGTTAACAGCTGGGCTGCGTATAGCCAACGAATCATCTTCCTCTCGACGCATAATATCGTCGTATACGGACGACTGTTCGAAAAAGAGCATATTAGAGCCGCATGTTCGCGAGAAGAGCGAGGACGACTCTTACGTAAGTAAAGGCTTGATGCACAACGTGTGTGTGCGCGAGTTTATTTATAGCGTCCGAAGAGCACATAGCGCGTTATCGCTCGCGCCGTCGGTGGTTTTTATGTTTGCCGCGCGACGAAATGCTTAGCAACGTCGTCTCTCTTTCTCGCTCTCTCACTCTATACAGCCGCTGCGCGGTTGGCTTTTTCGCAGCCGCTATAATTACGCGCGAGCGCGCTTGCGTAACCATCATTCGACGCGCGAGCGTGTATTATCTCGCTCTTTCTATGTTAGAAAATATATATCATGAGCGCTTGACGGTCTATGGAGTCTTGATGATTCGTTCGATGTGTTGAGGGAATGTTTGCAGAGATTTTTTGAGTGTACGTGTCTGAGCGAGATTTGGATTTTTGGGTATAACTTTTGGGGATCGAGATCCGGGACGAGATGGGTTACGCGAATCGATGATTGTTGAGATGTGAATCGGGTTTGAGAAGCGTTAAAATAATCGGAAAGACAGGCATGGACGCGGTAGGTGGAGACGTGGCGGCGACTTTCGACGCGATTTTCGTGAATTACGCTTGGAATAATTGTTCTGTGGATGAAATCCACTGCTCATAAGGAAGAGAAAAGCATCGAAAAGTGGTTTTTTGCGTGAGCCCGACCATTTTCTGCGATTAGGGCCAGAAACAGTGATTTCCTGCATAGATTCCTAAGCGAGCTGAACCGGCGGCTCAGCTCGAACAGCGGTTTTTACTAATTTCGGAGCAAATTTTCCAACTTTGGATAGCAAAATCCATTACTCCAAGCTCCAGACTTTAAATCACTCGAGCGTAAATATTCAAATTCCCAATAGCTCAGCCATAAACGGCAAAAAACGGAACGATCTCCTAACCGTTCCGACTACACAGTTGACAAATCATCTCGAGAATCCCCTCGAAACGTCCATTTCCCAGTCTGCAATAAACTATATTACCTCTGGCCCCGTCCCTCGTTAAAGACACCTCGATATACCCGAGGTCCTCTCAATAACGAGCGAAAGGGCGTGTCGAGAAAGCCCCAAGAAAAGTCTCTCACTCCCGAAACTTCGGGAAAACTCGACTACTATATACACTACGAGAGCTATAGACAGTCTCTCACTCGGGCGCTCTGCGAACAAAGCGTCGCGCATAGCGCTTTTACCCATCGGCACAGCGAGACAAAGACCCGGCTATGTATACCTATATATATACAGCGAGCGGAGTAGCGAGAGAGAGAGCCTAAAAGAGAAAAGAGCTGCGCTGCCGCCAGAGTCGAGAGAGAGAGAGAGAGATAGCATTATAACATATACTGCGTGAGCTATATAGGTATACAGTAGTCTGAGCATACAGAACGAGAGAGAGAGAGAGAGAGAGAGAGAGAGGAACGCTGGCGCGCCACGCCCTGCTCTCACAACGTTGCCATATGTCCCGGCGAGCGATGGACGCTAGTAGCTAGCTGCCGCTCCGCTGCTGGAGAGAGAGAGACGACGCGCTGCGTGCGCGCGGCGCGAGGGAACTTTGAATCGAGCCCGAGCGAGCGAGAGAAAGAAAGAGCCCGTGGGTTGGTGCGGTATTGCTGCTGCTACTGTACATAGGTATATAACATGACACGCGCGTCCGCAGTTTCGATCATGGGTGCGATGCAGGAGCGAATTGCCGAGGGGATAATGGTGTCCCTTTCGATCCGCTACTGTACCGAGATGATGCTTCGATGTATGCGTGTCTGATGTTGGGGGACGAATGACGTTGGGCAATGATGTGCGAGTATGTGGAGGCGTGATTTTCGGGGGTTCGTGACTTACTCAGAGGAAACCGAAGTGAGATCGCAAGATCGCGAAGAAGAGGTTTATCAAGGGGTTTGTCGCATATAGCCGCGAAGCGCGATTTTTCGGGGAACGACGCGAGATTTTGGGTTTGCGGATGGAAAATTGGATGTAGGGAAGATAATCTAGTATTCGTTTTGCGATTTTGCAGAGGAAACGTTGATATTCGGGGCCCAAACGGGTGATCGACCGGCAGACAGAGTGATCTTGCGGAGACTGCTCGGCTGCGCGATCAGCAATTGTTTTCCGTGTGAGCAGTAGAATTACTGTGCGACGCCATAATTTTACTCGCCAAGGTGTCTCGGCTGTTCATAACGATAATTCGATGAGAGAAAACGTTAATAAAATGGTGAAAAGGTGGAAAGAAACGTTGAAACGCTAGAATTCTCAAAGGAGAAGAAAAGTCTCAATGTCTCGACTTGATGCGTTTTTGTTAATAATATTGCAGTGACACAGTATGAATACTGTTGAAAGAAACCGTAATATTAGCTAGCCTCGCAGGGTAACTTTTTTAGTAACCAAAATCTATATTCCTGATTATGAAAATTCATTTTTCCAGCAGAAGTCGTATGGAGGCCGCTTTCTGCTCCGATTGAGCGCGATTTCATGTTGCTCCAAAATCTAACCAAAAAACTAAAATTTGCAAGAACCAGTGATTCTACTCCATTTTCGCGTGATTCCACTTTGTCTATGGGCTAAAACAAAACTTTGAAATACAGTTTAAACAAAGGAAATATATGGCGGCAATAGTTGAAGCGACCGAGACGCGGAAGTACTACCAAGCGTTCGAAAAGTTGCATCAGCTTTTAATTTCATGACGTGCGGCCAATATATTATCATTTATTAGCAGCTGTGCCATTCTTATATCCTATGCACTAACAACTAGTGCATTTGTTTAATCTTGAAACTGACGGCGTAGTTGAAAAACGCCCTGAAAATGGAGAGTTGAGTGTAATCCCGGCTGCTCCGAAATGAAAGATCTCAATTAACAAAGTCGTTTTCACGTTTATTAATAATGTTTGGACAATATAATTTATATGACTACTTCAACGAAGGATTGAACGGAATTAGATCGCCGATAAACTACCTGATTTGTTAAACTAAGACGCTAATATTCAACGAAACGCGGAGAAATTCCTGAGAATTTCTATACGAGACTGGTAGGTTTTAAGCGGGGAAAAAATCTAAATTCTAAACTGATTTGCCAAAAATTTGTTAAAAAATAAAATTCCTGTGAAACATTGTACAGTATCACTCGTTTATTTTCATGGAAAGTTTCACAACAAAAATAAATCGCCTTCCAACAGTTCAGCGAGCAAGACGAATGTGTCCTCCAAAAGAATAACACATATAACCACTCAGCACACACGGAACAGAGGCGCATAATAGTCGCGCCTACTAAGTTCGAGGTCATCGTATATGCATTGTTGCGTGACGATTCCGACTACCGAACCACCGATATGCCTCTGCTATTTTAAGATAAATGCGCTTGCGAATCTTTGCAGTCCGACTAGTCCCTCGAAAACCTTCCTATAGCGTCGCTTTTCACCGCGGAAAATGCGTATGCAGATTATGTTTACCGATGTGTGAAATTAATTCTATATACGCAGGGTTGTCGCACTTTGCAGACATTCAAAGTAGTTTTTTTTTTTTTTTTTGATTCTGGATTTTGTAATTGGAATCCCGTGAAATATATTTCTACTTTCTAATAGCTGCTCAACGCGCGATTAATTCTAGCGATTCCGGTATGCGTATATATATTTCCAATATTGGAGATTAACATCTCGAACACAAAAAACGAGGCGTAGAAATAATGCAAGATATGGAAATAAATTGGATTCTCGCGTACTTTCTCGATCTAATAGCCTCCGCGAAGTAAGATGACACATCGAAATGGGCACCAGAGAAGAATTCGCTTAATACGACAAATTGATCGCACTGTAATTTACTTCTGCGCATATAGAAATACATCGATCACCTCGAAAGTATGCCGTATGCACCCAACACGCGACTCGACTCTCCATATACTCCTCAGAGCTGTAAAAACGGACTTTTTTTATCCACCAAGCACTACTTCGAGATCATTAAACATGTAGAACAATGGCGCGCGCGCGCGCCCATATACGCACGTGCTCGCGCGAGGAATTTGCATATCTGGGTCTTGTCGCGTTATGAGTAATTAAAACACGTCTCGAGCGATTTACGCTCGAAGAAAAGAAAATTATTGCGAGCATTTCTCGCGCGCGGCTTTAATTTACGCCGGCCTATACTCGTGAATCACGGCTTTTGTTTGGATGATTCATGCGCGCAAGCTAAAAGAGTATAGAGAGAAGCTATATAGCGAGCGTGTGTTTGCGTATATATTTATATGATGAGCGACGTATATTAAGCGCGAGCGAGACGAGTTTCATTAACAATCGCTTATCTGTTACAAGGATTTTACATATTTTAAGAGAGACGCGCGTCGCTCTGCTGATGTATAATTGTGTGTATAGTAGCGACTGATAAAGTTATGAAGCGCTGCGCGTTGAATCATGTATATATAATTATAATAACAGCGTGTTGCGCATGATGAATCTCGTATGAAAACAAAGCAGTTTTGGACTGGCCCTTTCCGCTTTCGTCACCGGCTAAACTCTGATCCGTGTCTTTGACAGGTGAAGATAGGTGGCGCATAGTTACTTTTCATTTTCCCTCATGATAATATTCGTGCCAAGTCTATATAGATATAATAGTATGCCATCAAAGCTAAAACTGCCTCGTTTGGCCTGCAGATTCGGCCGCTCATGCTAGAACCATCCTATGCTAACTGACAATATATTTTATCCGCTTCTGATGACTAAAATCCAATCATCCGCTGAATATGATAGTATACATTTGCCGATAATCGCGCAATCTATAAAAAAGCGCATACCCAGATGTTTATTGCTCTATTGCTTACTTAACAACCCTCATATCTCTGCAGAATTCCCCGGTTCCGGACGCAGTCAACCGCAATTTTTCTGACGTAAAAACACCCACGCGAGAAATGGCCATTTTCTACAATGCATATTCTTAAAATTATCCAGCGCACGTTTGAAATTCGAGGAGAATATTTTCCCTTCTGTATAAGAATCGATCCAAAAATAGATCACCGCACTGTAAAAGCGACAACAACGAGTTTCCAAGAAGAGATCGCGACTTGTTTATCGACGTCGCAGAGCAACTGCGTTTCGTGATTTTATTGCAAGCGTCGCTTGTTGACTACGAAATTAATGTATAGAAGCTATGCAGTATACAGTGATGATGAGAAAAGAAAATAAGAGCTGCGATTGGTATTCCTTGAGGATGTCACGGGGGGTATGCGTTATATATAGAGGTATACTGATGCGGTATTTTTATATACCGTTGCGAGAACGGTTGTTGACGAAAATGCCGACGTCATGCGCATATGCAAGTACGGGAATAGAGAGTGCAGATTGATGATGTCTTGGAGTATTAAATGTGATTATGCAAAGATGAGCGAAAGTTGCATTTTGGCTTGAATTTTACAGTAAATTCTTATAGGCGACGTGCGGGAAATGTACGCGGGAGCTAGAGTTTTTTGTTGGTAATTTAGATTTTTCTTATCTCGAATATGATAAAAGGATGTCGTTTTGATCACGACGTACATGCGAATCTCAAATGAGTGCTATCATCGTGATATTTCGATCGAGAATACGTTTTTCCGATGATTTTCGGCATGTTTTGTATACGGTAGCATAATGTGAGCGGTCGCGCGCTTGTGTCTTTTTTCGAAATTATCGCACTTTCGTGACTTTTAAAGCTTGCAGGTGAATTCGTCACTGATTTTCAGTTGACTTAGTATTCGAGTAATCGTGTGCAAGACACAATTTATCATTAGTCATCCCAGTTCGCCCTCAATTTTCACTCGTTTCTCTCGGAGTCCACGGCGCTCTCTTCGATTTCTGCCTATTTTTCACGTTTTTCGCAGCGTGAAGCTGTTTTTCGAGCAAAATACGAATCCGGTGATTAAGGAGACGCACCCAGTTAACCACTTTACTGAGTCTTAAGCTTCCGTATTCAAAATCTGTAACAAAAACCCCGAATTTTCGCGACGAAACAGTCAACGCGCGACATCCGCGCAAACGCTCCCATCGCTAAAATCGTAAACATTGTCGCACGACTCATCAGCCGACTCATTCCAGATACCACGCAGCTCAACTGCAAGAAAACGCATGCAACCAATGTCGTAAAAATCCACATCGAAACATCGTTTCCTTCCTCTCTCCCTCAATAAAACCTGCCATACTCGTGAAACTCCACAGCGAAAGAAGGGTTCCTCTCTCTCTCTCTCTCTCCTCTAAAACCCCGAGCGATAAAAGCTCTCTCTCGTCTTGTAAAAAGCGTCCAAGACTCGGAGGCGCGCGCGTAAAGCGCCAACGACCGCTCGGATATTTCAATACCGACTCGCTGCTGCTCGCAAGAGTCGAGAGAGAGAGAGAAAAAGAGGACCGCCGAGCGCGCTTCCAACCCGTTGCCGCCGGTAAGCATATACATATAGGTATATATACGTACAACGGGCAGCTCGCACACCGAGAGATTCTCGAGGGATAGGAGCGCCGGCACATTTATACACGGAAAGAGAGAGAGAGAGAGAGAGAGAGAGAAGCGTCGGCGCCCTTCCCTCCCACCTTCGCCTCCCCTCCGCGAATATCGTCGCGCCGACGTTCACCTATACACCGCTCGCACACATACATAACCCGCTCTATGTGTTCGTCGCTGGTTGCGCCGCGAGTTTGCATCTCGCTGTGTATATATGTCTACATACACATACACATGTACACATTGGCAGAGAGCAGCTATATGTAACGTAACTGCGGAGAACGCCGCCGGGAGCGAAAGAGACGGGCGCCGTACAAAGCGAGAGCACGAGAGCATAAAGAGAAAAAGCGGCTCTCTCGGGTGGGGAATAAGAGTCCGGTAGCAGCCGCGTACATACACTCGTACACACACACACACATACACACGCATACACACACTCGGCGAGAAATCGCGGGGCCGAGGTCGGCCTTTGCTCTGCCGGCGATTCGCCTCCCAAGCCACGCCCAGCTGGTCTGGGGTGGGGGAAGCCGCGTGGGCTGTGCCTCAACTCCCATTGGTCTCTGAGCCGGCCGACCGACCAACCCTGAGCCGTGCGCCGGCTCCCGACCAATCATACACTGGCAGCGGGCTCGCGCTTTTTATTCAAGCACACTCGCGTCGAAGGACGGCGGCTGCGTTCTTTTCTCCGCGGTGTGTCGACGCAGCAGCAGCTTAGGCACTCAGGACACACACACTCTCGTTTCGGAGCTCCACGCGCGAGGAACGCGCCGCGCTCTGTATAGCCAGAAGTTTTGATCGAACGCAGAGAAGAGAGAAGCGGCAACCTCGCGCTTCGTTCTTTTTCCGCATCTCCCGCTCGCGTGTAACGCGATTAAGCCCAGTGTCAGTGTGTTGGCGCAGCTCCGTAGTGTCGCTGTGTTGTGGAAGTGAGGAGCAGAGCCCGTGTGTTGGTGCAGCGAGAGAGTTACGGAGTCGTGCGACGTTGCCACGTTTGCGTTTCCGAAAGTAGCTCCGCAGCATCGCCGCCGCCGCCGCTGAGCCGAGCGACGACTCCAAGTGTGTGTGTGTGTGTTTGTGCGGACGGCCACGTCTTGCAGCCGGTAAACAAGAAGTCGGAGCAGCGCCAGACGGAGAGGCAGAGCTGCGCGGAAGAAGCAGCCGCGTATCGAGCCGAGGTGACTTGGCAACGTCGCGCTATCTCCCGTCTCGCCACACGCACACCAGTCCACGGCCAACACACGTATACGGACAACACAGTCGAACAGCTGTTTGCAGTGGACGCCGAGGACGGCGCTGTAGTACGCGCCGCGGCCCCTTCCTGGCGCAGGCTTCCCCCTCCTTGCCGACCCCACGTACGGGTCGGACGAGTCCAAGGGGAGCGCGATCGAGGGGCGCCCACGTATAAGCCAGCCGCGAGTGCCGCGAGTGCGAGCGAGACGGAGAGATCGTGGTGGGGAGACAGCAGCAGCGCTGCTCTCGCGCGCGCGCGCGCGCCTTCAGTCGGCCTCGAACCGGAGAATGTGACGGACGTCGTTGCGTGTTTTTGACACACAGTGTGCAGGAGCCGCCGCTCCGAAATCAACACATACACACACACACACACACTCGCGCGCGCGCGCTCGTAGCGAGTGAGAGAGAAAGCGAATCGTGCTCGTAACGATCTCCGCTACTACCACCGCCGTGTCATAACCTCAAAGTCTCCGGGAGTGCCCTGAAAAAGTGTGTCTGCTCCGCGGTGCGCGCGCTCGGCGCTTGCCTGGATTTTTTGGAGCATTAGAGGGAGTGAGAGAGAGAGAGCGCGCAGTACATCACACTGCGCGCGACGGCCATGTTTGGTGTTTACGAGTCGAGGGGGATTCGCCAGTAGTGAGCCGACGACATACACAGTGAGCGAGAGAGACGGACGAGTGAAAATTGAATTCTCCGCGAGTGAGAGGGAGAGAGCTGTTTTCTCTCCAGTGCAGTGACTCCGGTGTGCCTCGTCGATCGATGACAGGAAAAACGCCGGTTCTCGCGAAATAGTGTGCAGTGTCGATGGGTGGCTGCGAGCAGCCGACGACGACGAGTACGTCGAGCGAAGCAGCAGCAGCAGCCGGTAAGCGCTACTAACCCACCGGAAAACGTCCGGTCGGAGTAGCTGCCGACCTTGTGCAGTGTTGGTGCAGGTGTCGTATACTGTGTGCCAAGTGATAAAAGTTCGCGAGTGGTAGAGGCGAGGCCGTACTACTGTCGAGCCAGTAGTAGCCAATTTATTCGTCGACCCGTTCCCCGACTGGTGTGTGCTTCGAAACCCCATCGCCCCAGCCGCGCACGCTGCGTGTCTCCGGCGAGTTTCGAGCCCCCACTACCCCAGTTCGCAACGACGATTTCGCTAAAGCGAAGCAACGTTAGCAGCAGTGCAGGGCAACAGCGAGCGCAGCCCTCATCGCTGTCGTCTACTAGCAACAGCAGCGGCAGTATCTACGACGACTTTGACTTTGCTCACCGCTCCTCTGAGAGAATCAAAGTTAAGCGCGCCTGCGAGGAGTCGGTCCAACTGCTGACCGAGCAGCTCCAGCAGCAGACGAGCGGCAACGGTGGCGCATCAGCAGCGCAAACCGCCACCACGGGCGCCACCGCCATAAATCAAATCAAGCGGCGCATTATCGCTAAGCTATTCAGCGGAGGCGGCAAGTCATCCTCCGGTCAGCAGAAGGAGACAGCGGCAGCCTCGGCCAGTGCCAGTACTGCCAGTGCGGCGAGCTCAGCCTCGAGCAACGGCGGCAACATGGATCTCGGCGACAGAGTCTACGCCGCCGAGAGGATCACGAAGAAGCGCGAGAAGCGGGTAAGTGTTTGTGCTCGTGATGCAGCTGCTGTGCCGATGAGACGCAGCGAGAGAATGATCGCGACCGGACGAGCTAGTGCCGGGACTCGCCGCGCGGCGGCGCCACGTGATAGGCCGCTGCTCGTTCTCGAGCCAAAACTTGCGCATGCGCCTCCCCTCGTGCTCCCCCTTTTTTTTATCTCCGTCTTTTTCTTCCGCACGCGCGCTCTACTGCAGTCTTGCCGCGAGAGATTGTATTACCGCCCCCTTCCTTCTTCGCCCCTCCTACGACCGGCTCTCGAGCTACGAGTGGGAGTGAGATGGGTGTACATCTCTTTCTCTTTCTCTCTCTCTCTCTCGCTCACTCCGTCTGCTGCGCTCGTTAAGTGTATCAACGGACGCGGTACTGTTAGCGCAGTTAGCGCGGAACTCGTAGCTGGCTAGAGTCGGCTCACTTTTGGCCCCCTTTTCGCTCCTCTCTCTCTCTCTCTCTCTCGTCGCTTTTTGTGCGCGCGCGGATCGAACGCCGAGGGGAGATGCTCGGGAAAAAATGCATGCCTGTTCTTTCGTCTCTCTGATGCTTTTTTTTTTCAGCGGGTTCTCTTTTTGTGCGCTCTGCGGCGCGAGGAACAACGAGTTCGGGCTTTTTCGAAAATGAGAATGCCTTGGTGGGAGAATATTTTAACGAGACAATAGTTTGGCCGTTGATTGCACTTCGCGCGAATTCGTATAAGAAACTATTGCTGGTTTTAAATACTCTTGATAAAGACCCT
This sequence comes from Pteromalus puparum, assembly GCA_012977825.3. NCBI lineage: Eukaryota > Metazoa > Arthropoda > Insecta > Hymenoptera > Pteromalidae > Pteromalus > Pteromalus puparum. The sequence goes on from CM053168.1 coordinate 66,806,804, forward strand.
AAAGAGAAAAATTTTTCTCCACGAGAAACACCATTTCCATGCGCCTTCATCCGGCGAGCAGAGAGATGGAAATCTGTAGCGGTCTCTCTCCCTCTGCTCTGTAATAAAAAGTAACGGGTAAACTTTGCTTTTCTCCGCGATTCCTCAGCGATTCGTCAGCTCTATCTCGTGGGTATATCCCACAGTTCCACATAAAATCCGAATTCGAATGAACCCCCCGCTCTACACGTAAGTTCTCAAGCATTCATTGATAAACCCGAACACGATCCGCGCGAAAGAGGCGTCTCTGCAGAGGTGGGAAACCTGCGCTGCTACGACGATCCACAAAAAAAACAAACGCTACTGCGCGTTGAGAAAAGAATGAAAGGAAGAGGACGGATGTGTGTGTGTGTGCGCGCGTAACGGAGTAAGGTTTCTCGCGACGTCCTCTTTTTTCGGTTCTGCGAAAAGGGATCGGAAGAGAGCAAAAGAGAGAGAGAGAGAGAGATTTCCCTGGGGGTTATAATGCACAGTCGCCGGTCCTCTCTCTCAGGGTCGTCGTACGCGCGGATGGTTTGTTGTTTTTCGGAGCGAGGTAGAGACTTTCAAGGAGAGAGAAAGAGAGCGAGGAATGTTCCGGTTTCGCTTTGTTTTGAAAGTACTCCTCGACTGCGTGATTGATGAGGTCGAGCCCCCCGGTGCACGTGCGTTTTCGAACAGTCGAATTTTTCGTTCGTCTATATATATATATATATATATATATATATATATAACGCCAACGTGCGCGTACACGCATCATCGGCGATTATAAGCTTGAAGATTATGCGGCTTACGAATTCATATATTCATACAGCCGGGCGAACTGAGAGAAAATTTTTCAGAGTCATTGCTCTTAAAGCCGTTAAAAGGTTTCACCTGGAAGCCGGTCACAGCGATGCAGCTCGACTGCGGTCATCGGGCTTATTAGCAGTCATTTCTTCCGCCGAGAAAGAGAGAGAGAGAGAAAGAACGAGAACTTTCCAACTAATCCTCGGCTTCTTTCTCGTTTTACGACGTCTCGACCGTATACTCGAGTCTGGAAGAAACTTTTCTTCGCCGCTGTTGTTGTTGTGCTCAGAAATATCGCAGTATACCCATTAGGATGATCTTCCTTGCTTATGCTTCTAGAGCAACCTACTTTTCCAAACGGTATGAAATTCCCTCCGAAACTACAGGAAGCTTATAATTTCATCAAAAACTTCCATCCCAAGTCTCTTTCCTTATCGAATTCGCCCACAGAGAGAGAGCAGCAACGTTTTCACTTATATACAAAACTGTTGGACAGCGGCCAGAGAACGTATACACGACAGAGCGTCCGTTTTATTGACCGTGTCGCCGCTGCAACCGTTGCGACGCGACACGCACACGTCGTTCGACGATTCCGTTCGCGGTTGACATTGGCCGTTGCCGCTCCGAAAACTCGTTCTTTTTGTGCTGTGTCTCTTCGAAGATGGGCCACCGGTGTCCTGTTTCGGGGATTAGGGTTGACGCCGGTATATACGCAAGAAGAGACCGTGTATGTGTGTGTGGGTTCGGCCGAGTGTAAGCGGTTCTCCGGCGTGCGTGTCGACTATACGTATATTTACGCAAGACTGAACACACGCGCGCACGGTTACCGAGTTTGGCAAAAATCACGAAACTTTATGTAACTCGAACGGGTGTGTGCATAAATAAACTCGCGATGATTCAAGCTTCTCCATATAAAACGCAAATGCCTATATAGTCGCCACAGAGACACTCGTTGTCCCAGTTATACCTACTCGGATAATATAAAGCCGTAAATTCACACATTTTAAAAATCGAAAAACCGCAGTCCATAATCACTCCATAAACGGGACCGTAACAGCGGTAGGCCCTCTCACTCTAATTACCCTCTCTCTTCGGAGCTATAGAGAGAGAGAGAGTCTGCGTCATATAACTAGAGACAAAAACAGCGCATCGGCATGACACGCGCGTGCAGCTATAGAGATTATTTACAAGCTCTGCCGACGCCTATAAAACCGGGTCATTCTTCTTGTGTTTACGACGGCCAAGGCTGCACTGCTCTGCAGTAACAGCCGTCCCCGGAAAAGTTTTATTGACACGAGGGAGAGAGACCGATGACCCACCCGAAGAGCGAACCGTAATTATGCCCGATTGCCTTTTTTTCGCCAAACACACAGAGGTCCTCTTTTTTTCGGCTATTGTCTCTTTTTAATACCTCTGGGTTCTTAGTGGTGGTCAGTTTTTTTTTCCTGCGATTATCCCGGGTCATCGGGGTACTGGCATAGCTCGTCTACGCGATCGGTGAATTTTATTTTTCTTCTCTTGCGTTGATTGTGTCTTAACGATTTTCTCTTCTTCTGTTGCAGGGCAAAGTTGAATACTACGTCAAATGGAAGGGATGGAGCAAAAAGTGAGTATCGATAGCGATGTGTTGTAATACTTATAGTTGAAATTCAGGAAATCGAATCGAATTTACTAAAGGAGACCTTCTTTATTTTTAGATACAACACATGGGAACCAGAGGAAAATATTCTCGACGTAAGGTTAATAGAACTTTACGAGGAAAGTCAAAGGGGAGGCGATGTCACAGCGAGAAGGCCAAGGCGAAGGGACACAAGATACAGCGTGAGTTTATTTTCTCCTCCGATATTTTTAAAACTGCCTTTCTTATCCTTCATTTAACTCGATGCACTTAGCAATCCTGACGTGTTCGAAAACTTTGTTTTACACTTAAGCTCCTGCAACGCGCTCAAACTTGCTGTAATAATAATAACGATCGTTTCAATGCGCAAAGGTACGTTGCGATATAAAATAGAAATAAGGAAACGTCTGAGAGAAGAGTATAGCTTCAGTACCAGAATTATTCACAGGGGATATCGGGTACCCGGTGTCGAGGCGCTAAATATTTTATTGCTTTATCGCGGTGCACTCAGCCGAATTCCTTTCCATCATTAGTCTCGGAATTTTTCACGACAACTTGTATACTAAAGCAATATTTCTTAAAATTTCAGGAACAGATACTTGCGAACCTTGTGGTCGAAGAAGAACCGGGTGGGGATGAACGCGTCGGTGAGGACAGTCAGGACGAATCCGCTACGGAAACCACCGTCGCTCCGGTAGTCGCAGCCACACGCCTCAGCTCGACAGTCGACGCTCTGAACGTCGACGAGGACACGCTCGCCAGTTCGCTCGACGGACACGAGTCACCAGTACCCAAACCAGACCACTTCTCCGCTGTCAGCGACTCCGAGAGCAGCAACAGCAGCCTTGAACTACCCCTGATGCCGAGGAGAATGCCCGCTGGTACCAAAAGAAAGGCCGAGGTACTCAGCAAGGAGTCCGGCAAGATCGGCGTCACCATCACCACCAGCAGCCCCAGCAGTGGCAGTGGCAGTCCTCCACCCAGCAAGAAAATCAAGGGAAGCTCCAGTTCACCGACTTATCATGTAAGTGTTGTTTGATCTTGAGGACAGCTGATGTCATTATTTTCAGAGCATAAAATCGTTACTTATCTTGAATTTTCATCGTTTTCAGACGCATAAAGTGAATGGCAGGCGACCCTCGTCCTCGAGCGTCAAATCCACACCCGAAGAGCCGCTACCGGCTGTACCGACGACTCCGGCACCGGCTATCCAGGACAAGAAGCGACCAGAGGCCGACGTACCACGTGGTCCACCTCCTTCTCTACCGCGAGCACCTTCCGCGCCTCAGTCTCCTCAGATGGACACTCCGCTCGAACCTTCACTTCAGCCACAACCAACTACCAAAAAGAAGCAGCAACAACAGCTCGCGCAAAACGATCACGTCAACAAGAGTCAGAGCCCCGATAAGGAGAAGCTGCAGCAGCAACAACCACAACCAAACGGCCCTGTTACCGTTGACGCAAATGGACACAAGTCTCCCAGCCCTACAGATTCTTATACCAACAACAACAGGTTAAACGCTGGCATACTCAACGGCCACCACAGCCACAACAATAATAACAACAATAACAATAATATCAACAACAACATCACGAATAACAACAACAACATCAACAACAATAACAAGTCATCGAGCATCAAGCAGCAGCAAACGGATATGTTGAAGGCTAACGAGACGGTTTACGTGCCGCTAACGAGTCCTGGCACCGATTACTGGCATGCGCGCAACCCCGTGGCCGATCAGGTCTTCATCACAGACGTGACTGTCAACCTCAAGACCGTCACCATCAGGGAGTGCAAGACTGAGAAGGGATTCTTTCGCGAGCGGGATCCCAAGAGCGACGTTTATCAGTAGAATGACCGAGAAAGAGATAGCCACGTGTTGTAATATTTAAATATTTCAAAGCTTGTATATATAAATTATTTTCGCACTAAAAAAGCACGGGTGGCAGGTATAAAGATTGCCGAACGATGGGGAGAAAGCATTGTTACGTAGTAGCAAAGTTTAAAGTGACCTAAATACACGCACTCTGATTTCTAAATTCACGGGCGCATATAGGATGTTATGACGATTTTTGCAAGGCTTGGTAAAACAAAAACGACTCTTTTTTGTCTCGGGTTTCTACTTTCGTTTCGCCAATCGCGAAATACGGGGGTTGCACGCGGAAAGTGGTACTTTATTAAGTAATCGAAGGAGGATTGATGAATAATACAAGGTTGCGATGCTTGTAACATAATAAGTGGAAATAAGATGATAATGTAAATCACTACTGCTTTCGACTCGATCGAAAACACATAAACAAACAAATCTAAGAAAACGCTTTGTAGTTAATAGATTCGCTGAAATAATACAAAAAAAAAACGTAAAAATAAATGGCAGTCGAAGCAATATTGTCATATGCAGTTTTAAAGTGAATCGCACTTTTGCTAATGGTAGTTTGACGTACGAGAAGTCAGTAGGGATCGGATGCAAACATGGCTGGGTTTATTTATTGATTATACCGCTTAAGATGAGTAAACGGTAGATTCTTTTTCTTTGCGTAAGTTCCTAAAAATTAATCATTTGCGAAAGAACGTTTTTATTTTAAACTTTTACGAAGGTTCAGTAACTACTTTTCTGCTTTGTAGTGCAGTGAAGCATGCAAAATTAATGATTTTTCATCGATATGCACAGTCAGTTCCTTTTTTCTATTAAGCAAACGTAATAGACGTTCATGTGCTCTTTTTGAAACCTATAATAATAAAGAAATGAAATGCATTTGTTATGATACTATGTAATAGATGATTGTCGACGCGATTTTAGGATCGATCGATCTTTGATAGTCGTGTGCAAGTCTTCGAGCATATCTCAGCATTTCGATTGTTTTCGTCCTGAGTGCACTCTGTTCGGATTATCATCGAGGGGACTATACAGAATTAAGATTTAATGAAACTTACTGACCAAATTTTTCGTCTTACCAAGCATAGAATACTACTACTTCAGTCGCAATTGTTTTATAAATGCCTACATTCTGTGCATTTCTTCGTATGCACTTTCAGAACCAGTAAATCCGTGATATATAGATAATTAATATACATACCCTTAAAAAACTAATCGTATATGTTGCTTATTTATTAAAACTCGGTTACGATAATTTGTAGATTTTTAAATTCTTAGTATTATAGAATTAAACTATCAATGTGTATGCAGGATGTCCCATGCAATCATTGAGAAATGATTCCCTAAATTTCCAATTCGCACATACGAATATTGTAAATACAGTTGAGAAACGGTTTATAAATTATAAACTGATTATTATTTTTAGTGAATTCAAGAAAAAACTTGAAGTATCAACTTTTTTACACGTAAAAAGACACGAAAGACGCGCTCCTTTACCAATCTTTCACAAATGGGACAACTTGTATACTCAAGTAGAATTTGCTCTTCTAGAGCTCCAAACTTTTAGAATTCGTACATGAACATGTTGTAATAAGTGTACATTGGAGGGAAGAGCAAGATAAATGAAATTCAAAGGAAGGAGCAAGGAGCGAATTCAAACAATGCGTGTCTTGTATAAAAAAACATGAATTTGTAAATAGCGAGAAAATCCTAGTTATATGCAGCGTGCGAGCGACAGAATGAGATAACGTACGAGTGCAAGATATTTGTGAATGTTGTAGATTATCACGTTATGTAATGTACATAGAAACTTGAATCCCTTGTGTTGTAGATGTTACACAGAAGCAAAAGCTGGAAATAACTCAAGATAAAAAACAAGCAAAGGGTAACAAGTAAAAGAATGCAAATAAAATAAAATGAATGGAATATAGGAGAATGATCTTTCTTAGGTTTAAAACTTTCGACATAGACTGTGCGCGTACCTTCGATATTGTTTCTGTACTTATAGACGATCGATCTACCTATACCATAATCGCGTAAAAAATAACACAGGCATATACGATATGTGAACCCCGGTAGTACCAAATCCAACAGTAATTTTAGTTCTGTCTGGTACAGATTCCTTATATTTCAATAAAATCATTACTTGAAAAACTCGATTTTTTATTTTCCCTCGCCATATCACGAAAATTTTAACTGAAAAAATTACTTCTAAGTTACATTTCATACAAGTAATTTTTTTGTTATTTCCATAGTAAGTAGTTATTAATATAGTTTATGATAGTGCGCGTAAGTATACTATATACTCTCAAACATTAAAATGCGATTTTCTCGAAATCGCGAAAAATGGACCTTCTAGATCCTACTCGGTGACATTAAAGTCCTAATTGTAAAAACCATTCAACATTTATTTTGTCATTAGTTCATACCTGCACTGAGAGAGCATTACAATGCTCGTTCAAATAAAACGAAAATCTTACTTTCAACAAACAGGTGCTCTCAAAGACATCGGATTTGCGCGACGTCACAACATTATTTCCCAAGATAAAATCGGAGTATTATAACCAATCAGCTTCAAGCTATACTTTGAAATCGCGAACAGTTCTCTCTTGGGATGTATCCCTCTCTCTTCGTCGAGTAGTTAGTCCGTTGCCGATACAGCGAGTATTATATTCACGCACATTGATCACGCTTGACAGATTTTTGGACACTTGAGTGTCTAAGTGAGAATATTAAAAACTACGGTTTTTATCAAGCAATCGTTGATAAGTTTGAAGAAACGATATTCAGAAATTCGCTATATCATAAAGGTAACATCGTTGTAATACTTGGTGCCTAAATATGAAACACGATTGTTTTGATTCTAATGAATTCACTATTATATTCATAGATTGCTGCCAGTAGTGCATGAACCATGAGTTCAGAAGTCGTAGGAAAAGTCAACGCTTGCTCATCGAAAGTCGAGTTCAAATGGGAGATTGATAACTTTTGCATGATGGGTTGCAAGAACGTTGGTGACTGCTTGCTATCACCGAATTTTCCGGCATATAGTTTCAGTGGTAAAATTCCTTGTGAAATTGAGTGGATTCTAAAATTGTATCCGAAAGGTTTAACAGATGACGATAAAGATTATTTGTCCCTTTATTTATTTGCATTCTCAGAGCAAAAGAAAAAATTTAAAGCATCGGGAATTTTGAAAATTCTCGATAATGAAGGTAAAGTGATCAAGCAAAGGAACTTAGAAGAAAGGATATTTGATAGTGATTTTGGTAATGTAGGATTTTCACGATTCTCTCTGCGAAATTTTATCATGAGAAGTGGCATTTTAAGTAACGATGAAATGACAATTGCATGTGAAATAACTATGCCTGCAGATGAAGAGGACGAAATGAAACTTAATATAGAAGAACAAGAAGAAATCCATTTCCAGCAAGAAGACGATATTCAATCTCGACTCGAAGTGATTGACAAATTCGAGGCTCTTCTCAACAACAACAACAAATTCAGTGACGTGTCGCTCATTTCGGATGGCAAAGTCGTAAAGGCGCATAAGTGTATACTCGCAAACAGCAGTCCAGTCTTTGCCGCTATGTTCGACGCTGAGATGAATAAGGAGAGTCAAGAGAATACCTTTGAAATTGCTGATGTCAAATACGATGTTCTCGTAGAGATGATTCGCTTCGTTTATACTGGAAAGGCCAAAAACATCGATGAATTGGCTGGCGAACTTGTGCTTGCAGCGGACAAATACGATCTGGACGTACTGAAGAACACGTGCGTAAAGAAGATGTTAAAGAGTATGAACATCGACAATGTTGTCGATCGTCTCCAAATCGCCGACAAACTCTGCATAGAAGAGCTGCGGGAGGAAGCTATCCAATTTATTGTTGAAGAAGGGATGAGTGATGTCACTGAAAAACCAGAGTTTAGGTTGCTGTCTCGTGATATTGTGTGCGAAGTATGCTGTGCTTTGTCGAGAAAATACGAATATTTTAACTGAATTTTTTGGTATTCATTATTTTATGTCTTAATAGACTCATCTTATAAGATAGCTAATAAGCTTTATTTAATTATTGTTGTTACATTTTCTTTTCTTCGAAAACGTTTTACTTTGAATTAAAAAAAAGTACTCATAAAGTACTCCTGTCATAAACCATTTTTTCATATGTTTCCAATCTTGAACTTGATTCATAATAATATGTTTCAATGCTTTTTTGTCTTTTCAACTGAGATAAAGTTATACTTTTATCTACTCCATAAACAATTGTATTTATTAAAATCAACAAATCTCTATATTTTTCGAGGTTATGGCTTCTCCAAATTTCTTGTCATAGCGCACAGATTGACCGTATAGTTCCAAAAAAGTTCCAAAAGCGCTTATGCACAGTGTATACAGTTCGACCTCTCATTCAAATTATAAGTACTACTTACCTTTCATCCTTCCCTCCATCGACTCGGTCGGTCCAACAGACTTTATTATCTATCGCATCGCGCAGTACACAAGCAGGCAATAAAACGTCGCTGTGCTGGGTAGGTATATAGCAGCAGCTCCAACAGCTGACGCGACGGGGCAGCAGTGGCTACGTGACGTCGATCTCCTCGTCCACCTCTCCTTCTCCTTCTTATCTCTTTGTCGCATTTTCCCTCTCGCTCGCAGTCGGAGTTCTGGTGTGTTATTTTTTGTGCGCAACGCATATCAGCGGAACAGTATCGGAGAGACGGACACGACAAGAGGACGCAAGTATTATTGTAGAAAATCGCGTCGAAGAAGAGCCAAGAGCCGCGAGTTTTCTTCCCGGAGCGAAGAGGCAAGCCTCGCAACGAGTTAGTGCCATATGCGCTGGCTCGCAGTCGCGAAATATGTGGGTGAAGCCGGAAGAGGTTCTGCTGGCCAACGCTTTCTGGTAAAAAAAAAAAAAAAATTAAATTCTCAGCTTCGCCAAGAGAGTGATATGGAACGATAGTTTGTGCGTATGTGTGTGTGTAAGTTACTGGAGTCTGTTGACCCGTTGTTTACCTGTCGCCTAATATTTTCGCCGCTTTGTTTTGACTGCGTGATTTTTATCCATCAGCTGTTCCAGCAGCTTATTGCTCCGATTTTTTTTTCGCGATACTCATATCTCTCTTATGTGCAGTAAGTGCGTACTTATATTACGTGCGTCGCGGTCAGTGGCTCGTTTTTTTCTGCTGCTGCTGGCTTATTAACTATGATGGCAAGCGATTTATTATGTATCGCCGCCGGAGACTGCCGCTTTATCTCCGCGCTTTTTGTGCCGATTACGATAGGAGAGAAGTGAGACTGGTGTTACTGGAGAATATCTTACATTCATACGACCGATTGTACGAGGAGGCTTGTTTCTTGCTATAGATCTTTTTCTCGATGAAATTTCTGAACACGCTCGATTTGTCGATTACTTCGTTTCCAAGTCGCTACTCCAAAATACCGAGAGTTTGATTTTGAAAAGTAATTAAGGTTAACAACCATTTGCAGCCTTTAATATTGTGTAATGGTCCTGGGGAGGTGGATGAGTATGTGTGTCTGCAAGTACGTGGGCATGTGTGCCTGTATTTATGTAATGGTTGGCGGAGGCATCCTGCACTCTATTTTTTCCAATTGCATATTCATAGCGTACTGTTGAATCACTTTGAGATTATTTTTCAATGTTGTATGTCTATATGTCCATTTTATAAAAATTGTGTGTGAGAGCTGAATCGAATGTTGAGCAATAATGTTGGCAGAAGTGTTTTTTTAACAACGAACAATGCTAATTCCAGGATAACTGAAGAAGCCAGTGTTTACTTTGTCAGACAGCGACGAAAAGGTCATGGAAAAACCAGAGGCCTCACCTCGATCATCGTTGGAACCTTGGACAGTGTCTTTGACACGAAACCACCACCGTTCAGAATCTTGCACCAGACACCCTCGTCTGAAGTTTATTGGAGTTAGTATCAGGGAGATTCATTAAATTGTTGTGAAAAATAATGTTAATACACTCATAAAGCATGTATTAATGGGCAATGGAGCTTCAGAAAGTTATCAGTGGCAATGACAGTAACTGATAGCTAGCTATTCAGTGTGACAGGAAGAAATGCCAGCTGCGTAGACTTTGCTTAACATAGTACAGTGGCATCTGGTTTTTATCTTTTTACAAGCATAGACCAAATACATTCTCAGAGTGGCATGCATGCATATTTTTTCATACAAATACAACTCCATGTACATTGATGAAAAATTTATTTAAATAAATTTTGTTGCAGTGGTTGCGTGTTCCTTGACACATACAGAGATAGTCAAGGATTGGGAATGGCTGCATGCAAACCTGACAAGCACATTACAATCCTTTGATACAGAAGAGGAAATAACAGATTTTGTTTGCTGTAAAATTCAATCCATTATTGCAAACAATGCATCTGACTGTAAATTAGTTGATGGTATGTATCTATATTTACTGCATGAATCATGCTCCAGTGATTCAATTTATTATATTATTTTCCTCCACAGATGAAGACTCACAGTCATTTAAGAGAGTTTCTTACAAATTCCATCAACTTTTCAATTTGCCCAAGGAAGACAAACTTGTAAATTATTATTCTTGCAGGTGATTTGGTTGTTTTATTATTAATAATTTATTATAAATACTGGCACAATACAAACATTTGTATTATTTGCAGTTACTGGAAAACTCGCCTGCCAAGACAAGGATGGTTATATTTATCTGTAAACCAAATGTGTTTTTATGCTTATATCTTGTCTAAAGAAACAAAATTAGTCATCAGATGGGCAGACATCGTAGAACTAGATAAAACAAATTCTCTTCTATTTCCTGACAGTATTCGTATTGTAACGCGCGATGGTAAAGAGCATTACTTTTCAATGTTCCTTCACAAATCAGAAACATACTCGTTAATGGAGCAATTAACGAATCTTGCTATGAAACGGTACGTTGCAACTAAACAAAAGATTTTTTTAATTATCATTCCCAATAACGTTAAAATTAAAATACGTTGTGCTCTGTTTTCAGACTTATTGATGAAAAAAGTGGTTTCAATGAAGATAGAGATCTCCTTAATAAGTTAAGGTACTGTGTCTTTACCGTATGATTGATTACCTTGATAAGATTTGAAATATCGAATAAAACTCGCTATATTCCGATTATTTTTTTTTTCAGTAAAAATGTGCCTAAAAAACCCTCGTTTTTAAAAAGAGATCTCGATGCCCGTGCACATTCGGAAGCTTATAGACTTCAGTTTAGGTTACCAGGAAGCGAAAAATTGGATGGTTGTGTTGACGCGACTTTATGGACTCCTTACGATAAAAGACATAATTGGGGGAAAATTTATCTATCTCAGAATTACTTGTGCTTTGAAAGTAGAGTAAGTTTATCCTTCATTACTCCATATTATCAAGTAATTTATTGCTTACAGAAAATTATATGTTTATATTTTCAATTTAGGTGAAAAATTTAGTTAGTCTGGTCATACCATTGAGAGAAGTCAGACTAATTGAATCAGCTGAAAATCAGGCATCGAATACCGCTGTAGATAAGTCAATATTAGTTACGACCGCGCGAGCTTCATTTCTTTTTGCTCAAATACACGATAGAGATTTTGTATTGCAAAAAATTTCAGAACTGCTAGCTAAAACGAAAATAGCTACAGTGTAAGTATATTACGTAATTTCTTGTAAGTCCATCTACTTAATGGTATAACATTAGTATTAAACTTTAAATTGCCTTTGTAGAAGTCTGGTAGACAGTATCGGCGATAAGTCGAACAAAGGAAAGGAAGCAAAACCAGTTGAGACTTGGACGTCACAACCACCTCTAATGAAATTATTCAAGGCACCACTCAGCGCTGAAGCGGCAGTTAAACAAGAAGCAAAAGAAAAGCAATGGGAATTACACTTTTCCGAGTACGGGAGGGGAATGACTATCTACAGAACGGTGGAAACTGCTAAACTTGTCATTGCTGGTATACCGCAAAATCTAAGAGGCGAAGTTTGGTTAACATTCTCGGGTAATTATTATTCATTTCTACTTTAAGGAATCGCTTTGATGTAAAATTAATTGCATGAATGATTATTCTGATTAGGTGCACTTAATGAAATGGCAGTGAACCCTGGATTGTACAAATCTTTGGTTGAGCAATCTCTTGGAAAGACGTGTCAAGCTAATGAGGAAATCGAAAGAGATCTGCATAGGTCCTTACCGGAACATCCCGCTTTTCAGTCCGATATTGGAATTAGTGCCCTTAGACGCGTTCTTTCAGCTTATGCATATAGAAATCCTCAAATCGGATACTGCCAAGCAATGAACATCGTAGCATCGGTACTTTTAATTTATTGTTCCGAAGAATCGGCTTTTTGGCAATTGTGCAATGTATGCGAATCTTTACTGCCGGATTATTACGACAGGCGAGTAGTCGGTGCATTGGTTGATCAGGGTCTTTTAGAGGAACTCGCCCAAGAGCATTTGCCAGCCCTGTACGTCCGACTGCAGGAGTTGGGTCTGATCAGAGTTATCTCACTCTCATGGTTCTTGACAATATTTTTAAGCGTTATGCCGACCAGCAGTGCTGTAAATATTATGGATTGCTTTTTCTACGATGGAGCAAAGGTCATATTCCAAGTAGCTTTAACAGTGCTTGAATGGAACCAGGAGAAGCTATTGAAGTGTCACGATGATGGCGAAGCTATGCAGCTTTTGACTGATTATCTTGGAGGAGTATATAATGATGAAGGTCCAGTATTACCTAGACCCGTTGATAGCGTACCGCCAAACAAGGTAAGCTTGATCTCAAAATTTACATAAATCTTACACACATTGACAAGATTAATAAAAACTTATTTTTAATTTTCAGAGCATTTCTATTCAAACATTAATATATGAATCATACGCAAGATATGGGTCTTTAACAATAGGGGGAATCGAAAGGCTGCGTTTAAAACATCGACTTAGAGTAGTTCAGAGTTTAGAGGAGGGTATAGAAAAAAACGTAATAAGAAGTGTTGTGACCGAGAAATTAATGACGGCAGAGGAATTACAGGTCAGAAAAAATTTACTTTTGTTGTCAACAAGTTTATCAAACACAGTAATAGAAAATAATGTCGATAATGATTACTTTCTATTACAGGAATTGTTGAGTTTAGTTAGAGAAGAATTAATGTGTCAACGGAAATCAGAACCAGATCGATATGATCCGACACAGCCACCTTACGAGGTGTACAAAATCGATTATGATCTCTTTAGGATATTGTTTGCTGGTTTGTCACCTTGGGGAAAATGTACTCAAGCTGAATCTCTGTCTGCAAGACTATTTCGAGTAAATATTATTTTCAAATATGTATCAAAAAAAGTTTCTTTCTAGATATATATTAAAATTATTATTATCATTTCAGTTAATGGATCGTAATCACGACAATCTTTTGAACTTCAAAGAAGTAGTGCAAGCGATTGCAATGACCGCAACCGTCGATTCATCTCAGAGATTAAAGCTACTTTACACTCTCCATTTACCGCCACTTCTGACGCCAGTGGACTTTGAATCACCTACTCAATCAGGTAGGATAATTTCATTTCATAGGAGCTTTTAAAAAAATGTTAGATTAGATGAATCAAATATATATCATTGTCCAGATGGTGCTGAAGTAGCAGCAGAAGCAACAGACTTCTTTGACAGTATGGAGCAAAGTGTAGCTTCTCTAGAAGTACCAGTTAGTCTAGCCGAAGAACCCTGTAATACATTGTCTAGATCAACGAGTATGAACAGCCAACAAGGAGACCAATCTTGGGAAGAACAGAGCATGGGTAGTTTGCGGTCCATGATAGCGTCCAGAGACAGTCCATTAGATTTAAAAAATGTGCCAAAAATGTCCCAGCTTCATTTTATAGCTTTGTGGAAAACTTTGTACGATATGTTCCCGGCACAACCCGAGGATCAAGACACATATCATTGTATTGCTGAAATCGGTAATAAAAAATTCAATTGCTGTTTTGAAATCTCATCGCATTTTGATAACGATGTACAATAATTTTTATTCTAGGTACGTTGCTACTACAATTAGGAGACGTCGGGAAAAAATTCTATGTTGAAAGAGAAGAATCCGAGGACAGTTTAGCAGCAGCTTCATCTGCTAAGCATCCCACAGTAATGGTAAGAGGCATACTAATTTAATTAATGAGTAAAAATTTTACATCTCGGAGTATTTTTCACAAAAACAATTTCTTTTCAGTCTCCTGATCGTAATGGGAATCCAGCAACTCCATCGCCTTCTTCCGCAGATCCTAACTGGTCAATAACGGTGGAGCAGTTTTTAGCGTCGGCGTTGAACGGTGAACCGATTGTGAATTTCTTCAGCAAACGCGCCAATCTTTTAGACGCAATAGCTTTGATTAGAGACCGCAGGTTTAAACGCGCACATTCTCTCTCAGACCCACCGGTATTACACGTGTGATACTCAATATAGCATAATCATTGAAACATATTAATTGAGCGATAGAATGAGTGAAGATTTTCGCAGTAAAATTATTGAGAAATTTCGAGAAACAATGTTTATCAAGCATGTGATTTTTAATTTTTATTTCTTTTTTCGGCATGTGATACGATCGAAAATTGAGGAAACGAAATCAGATCATCGTTTTAATTCTTTTTACTGCATGTGGCCTAGGTGTTTATTTTTATCGTCGACTACCTATCGGTAAATTCTGCAGTTTTGTAGAATACTCACAAAAACAAGAAGAACGTTTTTCAATCAGTAGGGAAACCTATAAATCGCTTCCATTAGTCCATTTTTCGAAAGTTGTCATTTAGCGCCCGGTAAAAGAAAAATAACGTTACATAAGTACATTTTTGTACTGTTAAATATAAGCATGCGGCATGCTTATCAACCGAGAATAGATAGTTATACATTCGTAAGCTTTTTAAGTATTGTACGAAAAATCAAATTGCACTTAGTTAAAATTTATTATTATACAATAAAACTCGCAAGATTATTCACATATGTATACATAATGCTTATAAACAAATTTGGCAATTCTTTTACCAAAACTGGAATCGCTAGAGTCTTTAGTACTTAGAATTGTTATACGAGATGCGAGACGCGAAAGTTTATTAGAGATATCTGCATAATTTCTTGTTTTTATTGAAATTACCTATTTACTAGTGTCATTATATTGACAAATATTTTTGTTAACAATCAATATTTTTCAACAATGTTTTCAACGTGATGCAATTATATTTTATAGAGATGATTTTTATTTTTATAAATCACACTAAAGTGCAAAATGTGTTTGCATCTTGAAATTTGTGAATGGAGATATCAAAAAATGAAATCGTAAATTTCAAACATTTATATAATGTACTATATATGTATATAATGTTTATCAGATAATTTCATATATATATTATGTTATACTTATTAAACGTAAAAATAAATTCTGTAAAGAAAATACTGATTGTTCATTTCAATTCCATCAGGTGTCTCACGGGTCACCATAATAAATCGATTGTTGAGGTTATAAGTACAAGACCTGCATCAGTCTGCACTAGTCAGCTGCTCAAAGTCGCACGTGCGTATTCGCGGGAGGTGGGTGTGAGCTCTGAGAGCAAAGAGGACAGAGATAAGGCTATAGCTTGTTTATATATCTATAGCTATGGTTTTGTGGTCGCATCGATAACTGGTGGGAGGGAAGAGAAAAGGCGCACGCGTTAAAACGCTCTCAGTCGCGAATCGTTGGCCGAGCAGGAAGAATTTGGATTATAAAATAGCCCGTGGAAAATTTTGTTGTTCTTCGAAATTTTTCCTTAAAAAATACTGTCATTAGTGCTCGTTATATCATACTTATACCAAAGTGAGCGCGCGCGACTGAAACACGCCCTTTGAATAATTTCCTGCATATACTTACGTCGGCTCACGTGTTTGAAAATAAATCACCTTGGCATTCGAAATTGTCTTTCGCACGGGATTTCCTTGGACTAAATTTTTCTCTCTCCTCGACCAGCGCGGGCGCGGTTCGACGCCGAAGAAAATTTCAACGAGTAAACGTAAGAATCAGACACTCTGTGACCCTGCACGATAAGTAGGAAGCAGTTTTACTTACTTTCGTAATATCTATACAGTTGCGATGGATTCACACCTTTGCGAAACCTGTTCCTAATCGATAATATTTCTATTACACAATCACTTGAGTGATTTTAATACTATCGTATGCACATGATGTGTGCAACAACAATTAATATGCCTATACAGTCACAACTGTATATAATAATAGTTCAGTGTTTAATTGATAAATTTGACTTCAAGCAAATATTATTTATTTTTCAGTGGAAATTACAGAATATGGCTTGTGTATTTGCCAAAAAGCCAGTAAACATAAACTTCATAAATTTCTTGCTTCACCGACCATTTTTTCTACTGCAAACGCAGTGCTGCAACTATTCGGACAATGCCAAGCCTGCTGATTCTGAAAGTCCCTTGGAAGTTTTGAAGATGAAAATTTCTAAGGGAGAACTGATGAACGATGAGTATCAATTGAAAATAGCCGAACAGCTGCAAAGAGTTTATGAAGATGTTAGAGGCTACGAACCAGAGAAAGAAGGATTTCTTGCCAAATGGATAGGCAAAAGCAAGAAAAAGAAAAAAGCACCAAAAGGACTCTACCTTTACGGAGCAGTAGGTGGAGGTAAAACTATGTTGATGGACCTTTTCTATAGTTGTTGTCAGGTATCTCAGTTCTTGATCTTGAATGTATTGCAAGCAGGAAACAATGTATAGACAATAGGTGTTGAACAGTTACAAAAATTCCTCATGCGATACATATATTTTTTATTTATTTATTGTCAACTTGAACTATTTTTCACTCAATCAAACTTGTGTTGACAGATGCAAAATAAGAAGAGAGTTCACTTTCACTCTTTTATGCTGAATGTTCATAGTAAAATACACGAAGTGAAAAAGACTGTTGTAAGAGACACGACAAAGCTTAAGCCATTTGATCCAATACCTCCAGTAGCAGCATCCATAACTGAAAATACATGGCTTCTGTGTTTTGATGAATTTCAAGTAACTTCATTTAGTCTTTTTCCGTTTTTCTAATGTACAATAGCTTTTATTTTGTAAAAAAACGAAAATTTTCTTATCAGGTTACAGATATTGCTGATGCTATGATACTTAAAAGATTGTTTACGGAGCTTTTTGAAAGAGGAGTTGTTGTTGTTGCAACAAGTAACAGAAGTCCAGATGATTTATATAAGAATGGATTGCAAAGAGGAAATTTTTTGCCCTTTATTCAAGTTCTAAAAGATCATTGCCAAATAAGTTCATTGGACTCTGGAATTGATTACAGAGCTAAAGCTGTATCAGGGAGTGAAAAACATTATTTCATGTAAGTATGTAGTTATCACGTTCATGAGCAATTCACAAACAAACTAATTTTTTTTTGCATTTATAGTAGAGGAGAAGAAGCTGACAAGGGTATTGAAAAGATTTTCAAATATCTGTGTTCAATGGAGAATGATGTTGTGAGAGCCCGAACACTTAATATAAAAGGTCGAAATGTAATTTTTAATAAAACTTGTGGCCAAGTTATGGATTCAACATTTACAGAATTATGCGATAGGCCACTTGGTGCTAGTGATTATATTGAAATCTGCCAAGCCTTCCATACAGTTATTATTCGTGATGTTCCTCAACTTAATTTAAAGCTCAAATCACAAGCAAGAAGATTCATCACCCTCATTGACACCTTATACGACAATAAGGTAAAAATTCATTTTTTTAAACTATCCTAAAATTCATAATTCATACAAATTTATAAACAACAAAATTGATTTTAAAATTCATAGGTAAGAGTTGTAGTCTCAGCTAGTGCTCCTTACAATCAATTATTTGTACCAGAGGGTGAGGAAGAATACACTGATGAAAAGCGTATGTTGATGGATGACTTGAAAATATCACATGGCTCAGTAAGACTAATATTGATTATTAAATCGTTTGTATTTCAATTAGACTGTTATATCATGTAATCTATTTGTACTTTCTTTATAGGAGGATCATAAATCAAACATTTTTACTGGAGAAGAAGAGCAGTTTGCATTTGATCGCACAGTGTCTAGGTTGGCTGAAATGCAAACTGCAGCATACTGGGATCAATGGGAACATCACAGATAACAATAATAATATACTAGTCAGAATTGTTGAAAATTGACCATAGATTATAAGTTCGACAGTTGAGGTACAAAATCTCTGATTTTATCTCTTTCCTCCATGAAACTTTTATTTACATTAAAAGTTGTATTACTGTTGTGATGCGTTGTAACACTTGTACTTAGAACTTTTTACATGATCACATGTAATGCTGGTGACATCTATTTATTTATTTATTTATTTATATGGCTTTTAAAGATGACTCTGATGTAAATATGTACATGCCTATAAAAAGATTTTTATGAAAATTTGTTTGAATTATTTTACTTACGGTCAAAAATTCTAAAATCTAAAATTATACAATCGACTACTGCTTTCGAAATTCCCGCCTTCTAAGATGTCAACTTCCTGCATTATTTTTTTTGAGAATGACGCCTGTAGTTTCTGGTTATATAATATTATCATCAATTACCACTGATAAATTCTCCATTGTTGGTGATTGCTGAGATTACTGATACTGATAAATGGTGCTGACCTGACTTTCTTTTTCACATATAAGCTCTAACCTTTCATTAGTTCAATTCTCAAATTTCCATAACAATGATAGCCGAAAATCCCGCTGTGGAGATTCAAATAGGTAAACACACATGATCCAAACGCTTGTATAGGTTAGATATTAAAAAATAAAACTATTTGCTTTTACAGAAAAGGCCACAAAAACAAACATTGACGAATCTCAAATCAATAATAAGGTCAAAAAAATAATTGACAAAGCAAATACAGTCACTGATGGGGATAAAGTTAAATTGTTACTACGTGGTATAACTCTTCTGGACTTGACAAGTTTGAAAGGTGGTGAAACATTTGAAGATATCAAAGAACTGTGCCAAAAGGTGTTTTTCTAACACATGAGTATTTAAAATTTTTGTAAATTATAAATGTATAAAAGCAATAAAATAGCAATAAAATTTAAATTTTTAGGCAGCCAATGCCATTGATGTTAGTTTTGAGGGAGAGAAGCCAGTGCAAACAGCTGCAGTATGTGTTTTTCCAGCAAGTGCATGTGATGCAATCAAAGCTCTAAATGAATTGAATGCAAGAGAGAAAGTAAAAGTTGCTAGTGGTATGTATTTTATTGATAAATATTTTGAATACTGTGTTTGTCTAGGTATATTTTATTTAATAAATAATATTTGCTTCACTCTGAGTAGTTGCTGCAGATTTCCCAGCTGCAGAGCTTCCGTTGGAAACTCGTTTGGAAGAAATCAAACAAGTAGTTGATTATGGAGTTGATGAAGTTGATATTGTTATCAATAGGAAGTTAGCTCTTGCTCATAAATGGAAAGAACTTTATGATGAGCTGACCTTGGCTCGCAAAGCATGTGGCAAGGCTAAATTGAAAACAATATTAGCTACTGGTGATCTTCCCAGTTTGCAGGATGTCTATACTGCTTCATTTGTGGCCATGCTAGCTGGTTCTGACTTCATAAAGACATCTACTGGAAAAGAGGCTGTAAATGCCACACTTCCTGTTGGTGTAGTTATATCAAAAGCTATTAGAGATTACCATGCTGTTTCAGAAAAGAAGGTAAAATTTATAGTCTTGCTGCATATGTAATTAATTAATTTGTACATATTAACTATCATATTTAATTTGAGTTTAGATTGGATTTAAACCTGCTGGAGGAATAAAAACATCAGATGACATTGTACAGTGGTTAACACTCATCAAAGAAGAATTAGGAAATGACTGGCTTACCAAAGATCTGTTCAGGATTGGAGCATCGAGTGTCCTTGATAACATTATCGAAACTGTGGACACTTTAAAATCATGAATGATGAAGATAACTTATATAAAGATATACATTTTTGCCAAATCGTTTTTTATATTTTTATAATATTTGTAATAAAAAATAATTATGTTACTAGCAAATAAAAATACTCAAATAAAAATACTCAATTAATAATAACACATGTATCAGAAATGATTTCAAATACTATTTTACGTGAAATTATTCTAGATGCCATTGCATGAATTTTGATTATATAAATATATATTATAAATTAAAAACACGATTTTTTAATACGTACAAAGTAATACGTGCCAGTAACTGGCAGCGGGTTTTTTCAAAGTATAGATGGGGCCACTATATTATTCCAAGCGGCAATTGAGCATCACATGAGAACCATCTGTGCCACTCTATTCTAAAAAAATTAATAAATAATCGATTTAACATTAACTGTTGACAAAAAATAATTATTTCATTATGCTGTTGTACAATAACTGTTTCACTATCGCAATAAATTTTATAACTAATTTCGACATTTGAATTAGCGGCCATCTTGGTAAAAGTGGCGCGGCTACACGCTTCCTCTGACATTCTGTTCGCGTTCTATCGACGGCCACGGAGCCTTTTCCGTTTAGAGATCCAACATGGTAAGTTGAGCTCGCGTTTTCAACTCAAAATCCGTTTGCATCGTTAAATTAACAACACGGAGATTCCTGCAGTTTCAAAGAAAATGAAGCCGATGTGTCGAAGTGCAATATCGCGTGTGTATTTAGTGCCGAAATTCGTCGATTTTCACAAAAATTGAGAAGATTCGTCCGACTTGCCTACGGGACTTCTCACGTATTTTTTGTGCTTGTTATTGATGTTTGCGTGCTCATGTGAGCTTCTAACGTGTTGTTCAAATGCTTAGAATTGATTTTTATTGTTCATTACTTTCTGGGATGACATTGTTTATCGGCTTATTTATTCTATAAACAACGTGGTATCATAACCTCAAATTAGCATCCCGGTACTCGTGAGACCGTAGTTACACTTGTGAACTTTGTGTACAAGTTTTAAACGTAATCTATCGCATTTGCTTAAATCGGTGTTCGTGAATTACCGAAAAATACGACGTGCAACATATACACAAGTGAGTACGAAGGAGTAATTACATTAACATTTGTCATTTCTAGGCCCGTGGACCAAAAAAGCACTTGAAGCGTCTCAACGCGCCCAAGGCATGGATGTTGGACAAATTGGGGGGTGTCTACGCCCCCCGTCCATCCACTGGGCCACACAAGCTGAGGGAGTCCCTTCCCTTGGTTATCTTCCTCCGTAACAGGCTAAAGTACGCTTTGACTAACTGTGAAGTTACAAAGATCGTCATGCAGCGCCTGATCAAGGTTGATGGCAAAGTACGCACTGACCCCAACTACCCTGCTGGATTCATGGGTGAGCACTAAGTTTTTATGTCTTGTTTCCATGTGCATCATCTCTTATTGTTCATTTCAAATCATGTTGAGATCACTTAATGTATGATTCTAGTAGCTAAGATATTCTATAATTTTTTTGTTTTGAATTGGCCTTCATCGAAGCCACAATACAGTCTTAAATATTGTGGTCAAAATGTGGCCAAAAGCAAAAGAATCCTTTCTTAGGTCACTGATTAAGTTAATAAATATCTCTTCAGTATTACCCAGAACGGATACAGCTTAAAAAAAATTGGCATCTGTTTGTTGTATGTTAAACAAACCATTTCATGTTTTACTCCATTTTCAGATGTCATCACCATTGAGAAGACCAACGAGTTCTTCCGTCTCATCTATGATGTCAAGGGACGTTTCACCATTCACCGCATCACTCCAGTTGAAGCTAAGGTATGCATTACTTTTGTAGCTAATTTAATACTTCCAACATTAAAACTGATTCTTAATCAATACTCTTTATTTTACAGTACAAGCTCTGCAAAGTCAGGCGAGTTCAGACTGGACCTAAAGGAATTCCTTTCCTTGTCACACACGACGGAAGAACCATCCGTTACCCTGACCCCTTGATCAAGGTTAATGACACCATCCAGCTGGAGATTGCCACTGGAAAGATTCTTGACTCCATCCGTTTTGACACCGGTATGTAGAATTTTTTAATTACTGCTGCTTTCTGATTGCGTCGAAATTGATTAAAATTTATTAAAAATGCGCGAATATTAATGTTACGTTGATTTTATAGGAAACCTGTGCATGATCACCGGAGGAAGGAATTTGGGTCGTGTCGGTACCGTCGTAAACCGTGAACGTCACCAGGGATCATTTGACATCTGCCACATCAAGGATTCACAGGGCCACACCTTTGCCACCAGGTAAATTCATTCTTTCAAGTATGATGACAAAATAGTTTATAAGAAATTTCTTTATTGATGGAGAAAATCGTTTTTATAACATTCAGATAAATGCTTTGTTAACTACAGCATAAATGTAAATTTTATAAATTTGGCTAATATCGAAGCTGAGATTTTTACACCATAAAAATTTACAGTCAAAATTTAGCCAAAATTAATATTATCCTCCTTTATGGTCACTGATTGACTAAACGTGAGTCTTTTCGTACTACCCAAGGAGGATACAATTTGATTATTAAAAAAAATTCTTTACCCATTATTTACGTGCAAAAAATTGAATGAAAATTTACGCTTTCTTCTAGATTGCACAACGTGTTCATCATTGGCAAGGGAACCAAGCCTTACGTCAGTTTACCAAGAGGCAACGGTGTCAAGCTCACGATTGCTGAGGAGCGTGATAAGAGGTTAGCAGCCAAGGGAGTAAACTAATGTAAATTTTCAACAAAAATCCAATAAACCGAGTTTCATCTTGGTAAACGATGTTTTTTAACACCAATCCTCAGACTTATCGCATTACTTTTTTTATATATATATAATATCTACAATTAGTGCATTATTTGAAAATTGAACACTTTATCGTGACGATCGAATGTAAATTATATTAAATCTCAAAATCACTTATTCGGAAGCCAAATTTCGGTCTCGAGTTCCATGGCGGCTTGCAGCATGTCGTTGCACTTTTCGTCACCCTGTTTTCCGAATTTCCGATGTACTTCTTTGGCAGTTTTTAAGAATCTAGAACGATATCAGCGTTAATCTCGTTTGTACATCTGCAGTATGAAATAAACTTATGCTTTTTATTTTAATACATCGACAGAGTCTCACTTTTGAACACAAAGAACCGTATTTTTAATCTCCTTCTCGACGTATCTGGGCCCCTCCGAGCAGCCCGTCCCGAACTCCACGGACTCGGAAGATTGCTGTTGCATCAGAGGACAGATTCTGATCCACGCACCTTCCTTCTTGCTCGGTCTTCTCCAGTCCCGGCCGTTATCCCACATAGAAGTCGAGGCTTGCTCTCTGCTGGACTGACTCTTCAGACCTCGTCGGATATTTTTCTCCACGAATAGTGGGTTGTATCGCGAGGTCTCGGAGTATATGTCCGGCACCTGTTGCTGAAACTGAAAGTTTAGCCAGTGCCGTACAGCTTATCTGGTTCTCTTTACTTGTTTGGATATTCTTACCATAGATCTAGTTTCAGGGCAGAGATTAACAATTTTCATCGGCTCGCGTCCGATTTTGCATCTCTTCTTCGAGCATTTATTGTGATAAAATCGACCTCCCTCGTCTTCCTCCTCTTCTTCGATATTCGCATTGGCCCAAATCGTAAAGAGAGACAGTCCAGTATTGCAAACTGGAAGGCCTAGCAAATCGAATAAATCATGGAGCAGAGGCTTCTTCACTTCGGAATCCACTTCGCAGTCGTTACTCAGCGCAGGACTAACGTTCACCTAGACCTCAATTATCGTAATGAACATTCTTGTAATTTCGAAATAGTTGATATTAGTGTACCTCGATCAACCAAGGTTTCAAATTATCGTCTATCAATACATCAAATCCAAAGAACTCGAAGCAGTTGGACGATTTAGGAATACCCGCAGCCTGACTGAGGACGGTCAGAGTGACGATGCAGGCGATCCGTTGCCAGAGCAGCCAGTCTAGGTATCCCGATTGCTCCAAGTATCTCCGCAACTGTCGAAAGGTCCACTTGCAACCTTTGTCAAGAAGGTCAATAAATTCGTCGTATCAAAGGCCCACATACGTTCCCTCAAAATTACTCACCAGCCCCGACTCGCTCCTTCTTCTCGTAGTATCCTGGTCCCAATTTGTTGAGCGAGAAGTTGGTGAGGTGTCGAAAGGGGTCGTCTATGCTATCCAAAGAAAACTTTTCCGTAGCGAATCGCGCTATCCCATCCTTGTAGAGGTAGATCGCCAGTGGACGGTAGGACGGGACGCACACGTAGAGGCGTAGATCGAATTTGTAGCCACCTATCAGCAACGGGTTCTCGATGTAGCGCTGGACCACCGCGACGCTATCGTAGGTGAGGTCACTCAGTTTCTGTGATAATGAATAAATTTTGCAAATAGCCAGAATCGAGGTTATACGAATACGGTCGTTTCGGTTCCTTACACGAAAGAGAAATATCCCTCTGCCTTGGCTCTGACCGACGGGTTTACAGATCCATATCCTCTCGTCCTTCTCCAGACGACTGCAATCCGCGGCGAGTCTCGTATACTCCGACGGGAGATTGTACCCTAAGGGACTTTAGAAAAATTTGTTTGCACAACTGTCCAAACCCCCCATAATATACCTAATAAGTAGTATACCTAAAGTCATAAACGTTGCCGTAGACCTTCTTCATGCACTTCAAGTGTCGGACGAGATTGTCCTTTCTGCAAATCGAGTTTCCCTTGGGTATCCGATTGATGAACTGCCAGGGCAGCAGTGATTTGTAATGCGTTTGCGAGAAGCCACCGGACTTCCACCAGAGATTCCATCGATCCTTGAACACATTGTTGTCGCCTGTATACTCGCGCCAGCCTCTCTCCGTGCAGACCTACATGTATATATAGCGATCGATTTTCAGAAAATCCTTATTCCGTGCACCTAATGAATTCGCTCAGCCCTTTTGATTTATCGCATCCCGTTATTATATATGGCTGTTATATCGTACGCGAGGGCAATTACAATTAAATCGCTCAGGGAAGGAGTATAGGCGATATCGCGTCACGGCATGTCTCTTTGTACCCGGCGGGCTAACGTTAACAAGCGGAGATCGGTATGCGAGAGACACAGGTCGATGCACCGTTTATTAATTTCGCACGCAATCCTACTTCAATCGCGTAGTGGGCGTTTTTTTTTTATTTGTTTGTCTAAATTTACATACCTATATGTACGCGAGGTACGATTTATGCCAGGTTTAATTTGTCGCATGTATAGAGAGTTACAATATCGGGGGGTAAGATACAACTTTTTCCGACGAACGCGCGCGATAAGGGAGTTATAAATAAGTCGCGAAAACTTTGAGGACTCGGGCGAGTAATTTTATAAATGGAGCAAAAAAAAAAAAAAAAGTTGATAATGGGAATGCGCTATGCGACACATTCCGCGGCTATAAATGGAGGATAATTAGATAACTGTAGGGGACTGCGTGATTTATACGTACGTAATTGCAACGATTATTCGTGCACTATAGATATATTTAAAAGAATATATTGAGTTATATCCTTTTCAGGACGCGATGTATATAACGTTTTTCGCTGAAGGGCCGATAAGTTCCTGAGTGTGTCGAAGGGGCTTGAAAACTCGCGTATCGTGACACGTTCCGACATTTTTTTCTCTCGTGCCTGTCGATCGTATCCCTCGCTGTTTTACGCGATTTTTACGTTCACTCAAAAATTAACTCGAAATTGTTCGTACCCCTCGCAAGCTCGTTCAACGATTCTAAAAAAAGCTTTATACACCATCTCAAAAAGTATACGCATAATCACCTGAACGAGCAGATGCGGTCCAACGCCGTTGTCGTTTAGCCGAAAGACAAAAGGCCCATCGATTGTGTTGAGACCACCTATCCCCGTTGTCGTCATACCGATGCGTCTCCACTCAGCTGCTTGACTCAAACCTCCGAGATCTTCGTCCCTCGTTACAAGCTTCTTGATCGATTCCCTGTTTTAGCTCGTCTATGGGGCTGACTCGAGTGCAGCCACTGGCCGTCGAGCCGAGAATGAGAGCAGGGAGAAAAAAAGCTTCGGTATTATAGAGACAACGATAGCCGCACGCGACAATCTCCTGATGTATGTGTATATAATACATTATACACTCCCTCCTCCCTCAGTTTCGTCCTATCGCTTGTATCATTATTTTTAGATTGCGGATACATGGGATGCGGTGCGAAATCGAAGTGACGCGACGCGACGATTTGTGGCCGGGTGTCAGGCAAGGCCGTGACGATTGTTGTTCCGCGGTTTCGTGCGCGCGATATACGAGTCAGGCGTGATATGCGATGGAGAGGTGCAGGAGTTATGGAGATTGCTGAGATTCATGTTTGTAATACAAAGGGAAACACGAGTCGAGATTGAGGAATGGTGTGATTTGTTTCTTTTTTAGATCGGTTGTGTTGCGTGAATGGGATGTATTCGTTTTTAATTTATTAACATGCTGTGTGAGGAATGAGTCTCGTTTGTCGTGGAAAAAAAAGACGCGCAGACGTTGTGTCTATGTAAAAGCTCGTATCATAAAAATTAACGTGTTTTCGGAACATTATTATAATGACGAACCTTTGCCTCGTAAATTTACTTACGCGGTTTACAGAACGAGTTGTTCCGAGAAAGAAGAAAATAAAATCGGGGGCCGACATAGTGCACCGCGCGCGATCGCGATTTATGCGATGAGGAAATATTAGCGTGCCTCGAGCTATAAAAAGTATCTGATGTCTTCTTTAACCCTTTCAATGACTATGTGTTCATTCTAATGGAACAGTTGCTTTTTCGAGCAACTTTTGCCGAATTCAATACAGCTCTACACAGATTGTATAACGTTAAAGAGTTGGATTGTTTATTGTATACAGTGTGTGCACCTGTGCGCAAGCGTTTGAAATACTGGAAACACGCTAAATTCCGAAGCTCAGGATTCAAGGTTACGCGCATGCTGTTGAATGAAGCTTTATTTAGAATGACATTGATTAGCTTCTTCAACTGTTTGTTCTTTCCGTTGACTTTGTTTCTCTTAACAGGTGCACAAGCTTCAAAATGACATTCATCTTGAAACAACGCGTGCAATAGAAATGAACTAAAAATTCTACGGCTACAGAAAAAAAAAGGTCAATGCATACATAAATCAAAGACAGCGAGGAAAAAAAAAAGGCAAAGCCACTAATACACATCGGGCACAAGAAGCCTCGTGCAAGGGACTGTCACAGAGCAGCTGATCGATATAAAGCTTCCTCTCAGCGCGCTAAGCTTGAGTCCGTTATTAATGAGACTGAGAAAAATTATCCCCAAAACTCGTTCACAAAATATACGTGTAATATACGTGTCCATCTCGCTTCTCTCCAGAAGTCTAATCCTTCCTTCGCAAGTGTTGGCCGGTGTCCGAAGGAGCAGCAGTCCTATCCTGCTGCAGCTGCATTCGTTGGCTGCTTCATCAACGCTTCTTCTGCCTTCCCGACTACTATGTGCACGCGACTCGCCGGCCTGATACTCACTAGCGAGCTTGCAGGGAAGCACGCGATATCCTCCTACACTCCCACAAACAGGTGCGCAGAGACGGTTCCGTCGCCCGCGCGCGCCACAGACGGACTGTATATATAACCTTCTGTTCTTTTTCTGCGGCATATATATGTGCACAAAGGGGGGGATCGAGTCGCGATCGAGTTTCTACGATCTTTCCTCGCCACTGCTGCTTTTTTTCGTTTTTTCTACTGTGTATGGGAAAGGAAGGTTTATATTGAAAAAGCGGATGTTGTGTGAGCTATATATCAAAAGTTTTTAGAGCTTGCGGCTATAGGTGTGTGTAGTGTGAAGTAAAATTTTGTTGCCGTCGTAAAAAAGCTGGTAGGATCGATGATTTTTTCACACGTAGACTTTTTATGGTTGTTTTAGTCGTATGTGTGGGTCTGGCTAGTCACGGGCTTTACTACTAGAATATAACTTTTATAGTATACTTGAAGGCTATACGAACAGTACTCCGGTGAATTTCGAAGGAAACTGAACGAAAAAACTCGCGCCTTCTGAAATTTATAAAAAAGTATAGGTATACCAAACTGCGAACGCATTTTCGAATAAATAAAACAAACCGCGAGGTCGCGGGAAAAGAATTCCCTAACAACCGTGAGCGTCCTTGAAACTTGCAATTGCGAGCGCGGTGCAACTGATTTAGGAGCTTGCGGTCCGGCAACACGATAATAGGCTAGACAGAGTTTTAAATTAAGTGTATAATCACGAGTAATTATTCTTCGTTCAAAAGAATGCCAACGCTTTTCACATACAGAAAACTATACTCGGCGCGGTCTCAACCACAGCACGACCTAATCCACTTGTGTATAAAGCTCGAAATGTGTTGAGATCATTCAAAGTCGCAAACTCAAATCTCTCGGCACTTTCGAACGATTATTACAGCTCTATAGCCACTCTCGCTTCGAAAGTTCAGCGAGTATAGTGCGGTGTGAAATCGCGTGGAAAGCCGATCGCGTCATAATCATCCTCGGACTCACATAGCTCCTTAAACATCGATACTTCCGGTATTATTATAGAGACGTATACGTATACCGTATACGTCATCGCGCAAGCTTTACAGTGTTGTTCCGTCTTTCGTGTATACATAGCTGAAGAAAGGGTTTCGCAGCAGCTGATGCTCGCGTGCCACGTGCGCTGCTATATATATGTACTCGCGCGCGTGCTGGGAGGTCTGTAATAATGACAAATCGATTAGCGGAGTTTGTTGCTGCTGACGCGGCCGTCGCGTAGTCGTCGTTGCAGAGCTTTCATTGCTTATTTCCGAGGATAAGCACTGAGTGGAACGTGGCCTCTTCAGAGATTCGTGAGAATTTCAACGATTTTATCTTTCGAGTGTTATCGCTGTAAGCTTGCGAGACTTTGATATATTTTATGCGCGTGCGATATGCGAACTACTGGTGTACTAAGAGAGTTTAGTGTAAATCGAGGGCAATGAGTTTTCCTCGTTTTCTCTCGAGCGAACTGCTTTGTAAATTGAATGCGGGATGTGGGAAAAATGACGGATTATTGTATTATAATTAACTTTATTTTAAGCAACACATAACACGGACGCGTAGGCTCCATTCAACGCCGTACACATTGTAACTACATATGTATGATATAATTTTTTTTCCATTGATTATCAGTAATAAACGATCAATTCCTCATCGTATATAGACTCGCTCGTCGCAAAAAATACGGTTAAAGTACAAAAGTCCAGATACTTCTTATAAAAAATGCACATCGAATATATACGCGACAAGAGTATTATCCTTTCACAATGCGCGATGGTGCAGTTGCAGAACAGAACTTTAAAGATATTTTTCGAAGGAGCAAATTCATTTTATTTTATTTTATTTTTATTTTTTTTTTGTAATTTTTTTCACATATAATTAATTATATCGCTTAAAACCGAAGCATATACATTTATAATAGCAAAAAACCAGTTTTCGCAGGGTCCATTATTAAAAATTCCTCTCATTCCACCCTTTTCTTTCAGACACACACTCTCTCATACACGCGCTTACACAAGCTGATCAAAAAATTTTATACAGCTCCTCGAGAGCCGTCCCTTGATGTACTGGCATTATCTATTACATAAATGACAGTCGTATTACGATACCCTCGTGTGTACAATAATTAATTAATTAATCGATCGGAGAGATGGCACGGGAAAATGCGACCGTGATAAATATGGCAACTATATATAAAGTCGGTCGATTAAAACGCTTCGTCGAGGGTGTAGTCGCATCTTCGAAACTGTTGGACCGTCGCTGCGCGTCAAAAGAGCATAGGACGCTGTGACGACGTGGTACACATATAATATACACACTGCAGCTCGAAGACGCACTACAAACACCGATCGATATTTTCGTTGAAAGTTCTGCAGAAAAATAATTGTTACACGCGCTTGTTCAAGTAAAATATAGTCATATCTCGTCGGTATATTATAGAATCACTCGCTGCACTTGCGAGTGAATCGTTTAAGCTCCTCCTACGTCCTTTCATTAGTCAAGCTCGCTCTTAGTTTCTTTTTTTTTTCGCAAATAGCAAACGATCGTAGCCTCGTCGAGTATATAACCTTTTGTTTTTCAAAAGTAAGTACGCGCACTCGAGGAAAATCAATTGCCGGGAAATAAGCAGCTCGAGTCACGGAACAGTGTAGTAGATCTCGAGGAGGCACGAGCGTTTACGGAATCCGTATGCTATACACGCGCAAAAAAAAAAAAAAAAATGGCAAAATGTACCTCTTCCCTTATACTTTACTTTTTGGTATAATATATTTAATCATATATCATTATCGCGCATTATTATTATTATTATTATTTGCCACTTTTTGCGGGTTAGTGAAAATTCCCTATATAGCGATCATTACATACGTAGTGAACATATACATTAGCGCGTCGCTCTCGCGAATATCTCTCTAATGAATTCAGAGAGACGGAGAAATTAACGGCGTTATATATTAGGACGAAAGTCGAGAAAGTTTTAATCGCGTCGGTCGTTCATTTAATTGCATCTCGTTGCGACGACTCGCGCCCATCGTCGCAACTCGTATATGTATATAATATATAATTTTTCATAACATTCTCTTATCTACATTGTACAAGTAAGCTTATGTGGATAGTTAATAATTCGATGTGTGCGGCTGTTTTTTTTTTCTTCTTTTCATGTATTATGTACTCGATGCTTGTTGCGTAGTTCGATAGTAGAACGTTATATATATATATTCTTCGTCGATTCATCTATATGTATAGTGTATCTAGCGTGCGTGGTTTTTGCAGAAGGGACGACCTCCCTTCGCGTAAAAGCTCTGTCCCTCAAGATTCTTTTTGCACATCTGGAACAGAGATTCGTTCGAGTTGAGCATTATGTCATGTTCTATGAAGTCTAGACATCGACTGTTTATTTTACTGAGAATGAGATATAGTTACCGTGCAGTTGAAACATTGACTGTGGTAGTTGTTATTGAGGGCTTCTACCCAACGGTCTCCAGCCTCTACTGGGAAGCCGCAGGCGAAGCATTTCGTCGTGAAGAGGTCATTCCAATCTGTGGATACAAAATTTATGGTTATTAAGACTCTGCGGAACGACGGGAATTCTACAGTGATAGACAGACAAAGATTTTGAAATGTGCTATATGTGCAATAATGGCAGTGAATATAGCTAATTCGTTAAATAATTTATAAGCAGATTTTAAGTTTGAAGAAGGAAAATTTAACAATTAGCTATGTGATGTATATGAACCTCTTTCGCAATACGGAAGTCCCTCTTCAAGGAAGAAAGGACTGTTGCCAAAGTGTTTGCCACAGTGAGCGCAGTTGAAACATTCAGGATGGAAGTGTTTGCCGATGGCGTTCAAACAATCCTAAAAGAACACGAATATTAGCACAAAAAAAAAATATTATCGCTACGTTATATACAAATGTATCTTCTCTAGTAAAAGAACACAGATGTATGCATAATTTTTAAATATAATGCGATGGTACGCACTCCTTTGATTTTGTTATTGCATTTGTTACACGACGGGGCAATGAATCGTTCGAAACAGTATTCGCAATAGAGCTGGCCTTTCTCCTCAACGAAGCCGATGTCCTGTAGGCCGCGGCGACACTGCGGGTTCACGCAGACAAAGTGCTCTGGGCACCAGATCTGTCCCAATGCGGAAATGAATGGACCCCTGACGGACAAGAGTATTGGTGCTTCATTAATACGTGAGGCTTATTGGAGATGCGGTAACGTTATAGATATTGTGAGGGTTGAGTTTGTATTACAAACCTTGTGATTTCTTTGTTACAGCAACAACACACGGGTTTTAGGGTACTCAGGCCGTTCAGCTTGTTGTTAGTATTTTCTCTGTTAACTGCGCAAGGACATGCGAAAACGTCAAATTATAGGCATATCAAGACTTTTGATTTGATATATAAAACGATAAAACTATGGATTTAGTGTCTAAAACTAATAAACTAGTGTCTTAACTAAAAACGCATTCAGTATATATTAGAAACGAATAACATGCCGAGAGACTGAAACAAAAGAAACGAGGATTAATTCTGAAAAACAAAAAAACAACATCGAATCAACAAAGCGTGTGCGTGATTAAGACGTGGGTCAGCCAGAAGAAACGAAAAAAAACAGCCTGAAAACAAAGATAAAACTCCACTCGTCAGTACCTGACTTGGGAATTGCAGGCCGCACAAAGTGGGACACGCAATCCGGAACCAGCTTGGTTGAGTATACCCCGACCACGGTTGGGGGCGCTGCTGCCGGCGAAGGTACCGCCTTTGTTGCCGCCTCCTAGTCCGCAGCTACCAGCACCTAGATCCGGGAGGGACGACATATTTGGTGGGTCTACTGAACTCTGGGTCTTACTAGACAAGCTACAGGAAGTCTGGGATTGGGTTCGGCTCTGGGATTGGCAGGTTGTCGTGGTTTGGGTCTCGCGGCGGAAACGATTCTGGCTTTGCACGGTCTGCTTGACCTGTTGCGAGCTGCTGCTGCTGCGGCAAGGTGGCGCTGGTGGTTGCGGCTTGTAAAGCTGGACGACCGGCACCTTGGGTGCAGGTGCCGTTTGCGGTTTGCTTTCCCGTTTGCAAAGCGTAAGCGTGGTTATCTGATTGCAGAGGTTAGTGCGAGGCTGTTCTCGTGGTTTGTGAATCGGTTGGAAGCCGCAGTCGCGACCGTCGGAGCTGGAGCTGAAGCTGGTGGTGGTGGTTGTGGTGGTGACGCAGTCGCCGGCGAGCGGACAGCCTTTGCAGGGAGGCTCGGGATCCTCCTCGGGAAGTGGGATCTGAGGGAAGGGTAGGTTGGCTTTGGCCGCGCCGAGGCACTTGTTGGGCTTGGGACACTGAACCGAGCGGACGCCGGGGATTCCGGCGCACGGTGGCGTCGCGTAAACGGTGCGCGTGGTCTCGACGTTGCCGAGGTTGGTGGTGCAGCTGTCGGAGGTGGAGCCGCAGTAGCACTTGGGCTTCTGGCAGATGCGTCCGGACTCGGCCGGGCAGGGCGAGACGTTGACGCCGGAACGGTCGGGCGTCGGAGTGATGCAGACGCCGCGGGAGCCGATACCGTCGCACGGTACAACGACGACGCCGTCCTTGCAGGTGTCACCGTGGGCTCGGACCGGCAGGACGGTAACGCCGGTCATGGGGCAGGATGGTTTCGGCGAGGGTGGCGGGACCTCGTGCTTGATTCTCTTGACCTCGGGGGTGCCCATGGGCGCGAACACGCGGACTCCGGTTTTCTGGATACGGTCCATGACGTTGTTCTGTTGGACGGCTGGGCAGGGTAGGCACGGTTGCGTGTTGCAGTTCTGTGAGATGTAGCAGCTGTCTTCCTCGACGGGTGACTCGGACGGCTGCTCCGGGTCGTCGTACTCCTTGAGCCGGTGCTCCATCTTCTTGACGTGGTGGCTACCGTCGCACTCCTCGGTGACGGTGTCCTCGTGCTCCTTGAGGTGAGCGTGTCTGCTCGATCCCTCACCAATCCACGAGACGGTCTTGGAGGTCACGGTGTCCTTGGTCTTGTGGCACTGGGGAGTATCCTCTTCGTAGTGGTAGCGCGTGGTCTCGGTCTTCGGTGGCTCTTCGTCCTTGATCCGGGGAGCTTGAGCTTTGATGGTGAAGCAAGTCGGCGGTTCTGGTGGACCGGGTGCGGGGGACTTGTGGCAGCAAGGCGTGGCTGATCTGCCTTCGGGATACTCGTGACCCTGAACCGGAGCCTGTTCCTCGCAGACCAGATGCTTCTGGTAAGACGGGATGGTGTCCGGACGTTTGAGTCCGCAGGCCGAGGGCGTCGAGACTCTGCCACTGCAGGGGGTCTGAGATCTGGATCGGCAGGGAGACCTGGACGCGGATCGGTTGCGGAATCGGAAGTCCGGCGGCGGCGTGGGCAGAGGTCGCGGTCCCTCGGGTTTCTTCGGTGGTTCCTTGGGCGGGTTGCGATATAGGATCTGCGAGGGCTGGCTGTAGCCCTCATAGGTGTTCTTCATTTCCGGAGTCTGCGAGCGACACCTGCAGCAGGTACTGGGCTCAACCTGTCTGCCCAGAGGCGAGTACGGTCGGTCGGACGCGGTCGTCAGCGCTGCCACAAACGGCGATACCGGTCGGTTAGGTGGAGGTGGCAGCTTGGGCTGGCATTTGGTGCAGATGCTGCTCTGCTCGTAGGTGACCTCGCGGTGGTAGACCTCCCGGTTCTCGCTGCAAGCCTGGGCTTGTTCGTTGGACACGGGCTGGAGGGGCGCGTACGGGCACTCGGGAGCCGTGGTCAGGGCTTTGCACATCTCGGACTGCCACTCCTTCGGCGTCGAGTTCTTCACCGGTGTTTGAGGCAGAGGGCACACTCCGCTCTCCGTCTGCTTGACGAACTGGACGTGCTTCTTAGTACACTGCTGCTGCTGCTGCTGCTGCTGCGAGAACCTGGAGGACAGGCGGCGCTCTTGGAGTGTCGGCTGGCGTTTTCCCGACTGCTGCTCTCGCAAGCTCTGGTGGACCTCGACCTGCTCGCGGAGGCTCCTCCTGCGCTGCTCCTCGTAGTCTTGGTGCTCGCAGTGCTGCTTGATGTTGATCTCCTCCTTGACCTCGCGCACCTCCTTCTTGCAAGGCGGCTCTTCCTTCTCCATCTGGATCGGGATGATGCGCTCCCGGGACGGTGGTCGTTCCGAGCACTGGGAGCAGGGTGGTGGCTCCAACTGGATGTCGATTATGCGCTCGCGCGGGCAGGAGTACTGCTCCTCCTTGACGACCTCGGTGCGCTGCTCCATGTTGCAGCAGAGCTTTCCTCTCTCGGCTTCCTCCTCGTCCATGAGGCGCTTCTCCTCCGCCAGTCGTTGTCTGTTGGTCTCCTCCTTCTGTCTCCGCTGTTCCTCCTCCCTGCGTCTCATCTCGGCGATCAGACGTTCCTCCTCTTGGCGCTTCCTCTCCTCCTCCTCCCGTTGCCTCCTGGCTTCTTCCTCCCGGCGCTTTCTGTCTTCCTCCTCCTGTCTTCGGGCTTCTTCGCACACCTGCTGGGTGTCGATCGTTTTCGTGAGAGTCTCGGAAGTGCCGGTGATGTGTCGCCTGCCGGAGATGTCCTCGACCTCCCGGTCGACGGTGGAGCAGCGCTGGTTGTACTCCTCGCGGACGACCTCGGTCTGCTCCTGCTGGCCGAACGGAGCTCCCATCTCGCGGTCAGGCGACACCAGTTCGACGGTCTTCTCGTAAGTCGTTGTCTTCTTGATATGCAGATTTCCCTTGTCCTCCTCTTCGCATTCGGTGTACAGGTCGTGTTCGGCGTCGATGCCCTTCGGACAGATGGCCACGTCCGGCGGCACGAGTTTAGACAGGTCCAGCTGCTCCTCCTCCCGAGGCTCGGGTTCGGGCTCGGGCTCCGGTTCCGGCTCGCAGACCAGCTTGCAGACATTCGTGATCTTGTGCTCGTGGCGGTGCACGTCGCCCTCCTGCCGACAGGTGTCCTCGTGGCGATGCTCGTGCTGCTCCCTGTGCTTGTGTCCCGACTGTCTCTCGCAGGACGACTCCCTCTGACACACCCTGGTGGTCTCGCGCTCCTGGGACTGCTCTCGCTGGCAGACCTTCTCGCGTTGGCAGACCTCTTTCTCGCAGAAGCTGCGGCAGATGTTCTCGGGTGGAGCGGCATAGGCCGACTCGTAGAGGTTGGTACCGCTGGTAACGGTCGCGGTCCAGGGCCTGGGCGTCGGCTGGGTAATCCTGGTAGGAGTGAGAGAACGCCTCACGCTGTCGGTGGAGCTCGCCCGCGAGGAGGATCTCTCGCAGCGCCTGGACTCGCGGGAGTTGACGAGCTCGACTCGCCGGTAGACCGGCCCAGGACAGCTGGCCTGATCCATGTCGCCGCTCTCGTGGTAGCTGTGGTTACGCTTGCTGATGACCTGCTCGACTGTGGCGCGGCGCTCGCGGTTCACCTGCCGGGTGCGCTTGTCGATGCTGGGGTTCGGGTCGATGTAGAGGGGACTAGCCGTGGGATAGGTAATGTCCTCGATAGGCTTGACCGGTGGCCAGACAGGCCGGCTGTTCCTCGGGGTTGGTGGTTTCTCGGCTGCTTTGGGTCGGCAGACTTCCTGGACAAGCTCGTAGGTCGCGCTGCACTCCTCGTGGAAGGTCTGGGGTCGGCTGCTCTGTCGACTGCTGCTGTTGTCGCGGCTGCAGTGCTCGTGACGGTAAACGCTCGTTTCTGTCTTGCGGCGACGATTCGTTTGCGCGATTTTTGAGGGGGACAAGGATTGTCGTAAGGTACACAGGTGTTACGGAGGTAAGAGGTGCAGAGACGCGGGTGCAGTTGGGTTAGTGGAGATTGTTGTTGTTGTTGGCACACATATATCGATACACACGTGGAGACAAAGCGATTAGGGGGAGCAGTGGACAGTTAGTTCGAGTTAGAAAGAGAAAAAAAGAAAATTTAGTTGAGTAGAAGCGCGTTAAAGGTCTCATTGCTAGAAGATTCGCTCGATTAATGTTCAATGTGTCAAACGTGTTAAGCAAATATAGAGAGCTTATTGAGCGATCTCGCGAGCAAGGTTTTGGGATGCT
This sequence comes from Pteromalus puparum, assembly GCA_012977825.3. Classification (NCBI taxonomy): domain Eukaryota; kingdom Metazoa; phylum Arthropoda; class Insecta; order Hymenoptera; family Pteromalidae; genus Pteromalus; species Pteromalus puparum. Next base: position 66,843,674 of record CM053168.1, read on the forward strand.
TGCTTGAGAGATGACGCATTAAGACATTTTAATCGACAGGTTCAATGGCGCTATCAATATTAATTCATTGTGTATATCATAGTATTATAGCATATAAATAGTATATGTGTGGGATACCTTGATCGAATGCTGTGTTCATCTCGAAAAAAAAAAGCTTCGTTCGATCAAGGTATCCTTGAAAATAAAAAATAAAAATATATTAAAACTAAAGTAAAAATAGCATAGCATTCTTCGAAGGCGCACACTCGCAAATTCCTGCAGCTTAAAACCATAAGTAATCTCACTCTAAAGCCTAATAGCCACTCAATTATCTCAAAACTCAAATCGCAAAAGCCGATCAGCCGCGAGAGGGGATATAATAGCGATGGATTAAAAAAGAAAAACGCCACTCGAACGAGGAGAAGAGAAAAGCGATGAAGCGAGCGATCGTGATGGAATAAAGAGAACGATTTTTCTTTGAATTTTTTTTTTGTTTTGAAATTTTTCCCGCGTATTAACGCGCAGAACTTTTCTTTCTTTTATTGTACTCGTGCGTGTGTGTGTGAGTGTGAAAATCACATTGTCAACGACCGAAAAAAAAAATAATTCATGAAATTACAACGTATGTGCACAATAGTGTGTGTTCTTAAATAGTAAATAAATTACATAACGTAATATAGAGTCGGACATATTCCGAGTTTCGTTTGATGAAACCGAGTCCAAGTTAAATATTCATCATCATATATATATAAGATACATCTCATTATTCGCGCATCAGAGTAAAATTCGGTGCAGTTGAGAGCTGCCGTGTTCACGTTCACGCGTGAAGGGAGAAGGGTCGGGGTTTCGGGTTGAATGACGTGGCTGCTGAAAAGAAAAACACAAGACAACACAGTCAACATTATAATGAATGAATGAATGTCCACTTTTTAGTACAATACAAACATTCTAATATTCGGGAAGGATGAAGTTTCAATTTGCAACGACGACGACGATCTGTAATCGGCCCTGATGTAATACCCGACGACGACGACGACGACGACGACGACGACGATCGAAAAATCGTACTCATAATCGCGGCGTCGATATATGTATATAGCGGAGCGAAGGATGAAAGAGTAGGGTACGGTCTGGTTTCTGTCGAGACCATCGCGGCTGGCAGCTCTCAATGTACCAATCGCGACACGTCACCGACGATTATTATTTTCAAGTGCAGCAGCGTAAATATAGACTCGCGCGCACTTTTTCAAACGGCTCGATCCGGAGAAAGATGATTTCCCGGAATATACGATATAATGTATGATATGAGATGCACAGCTGTGTGGTGAGAACGTTATTTATGATTCGCCAGAATTTTCCCATCCAGACGTATACATCAAGCTCTTTTGGTATGCGTTTGATGACACACACAGTGTGTGTGTGTGTGTGTGTGCGGATTCTGGTTAGAGTCAGCGGCCGATAAAAAAAAAAGAAAAGAAATGACGTATATACACAGTGTGAGGAAGCGATCGCGCGAGGTGAGAATACGTTTTGTTTGTACACTGCATGTCTGAATATACACAGTTCATAAGCGGCGGCGGCGGTGGCGGCGAGATAAAAGAGTGAAGATTTAAAAAGTCAAGCTTTCGGCGGAACAATAATTTTGGCGGCGGTGTGATACATTATTATATAGAGCGTCGTTGTCAGATCGTACCTTTGAAAGGAGAGCTTATCGGCTTTGGCAGAGTAGAGAAACGACCTATATTTGCAAGAATCGAATTCAAGGTTAAAAGACTGACCGATGATAAACACTCGAGTCGAGTTTGTCGACCTCGATCTCGTGTCAATTTGAAAATAGACGGGCAAGATGGATGCGAAGTTCGTTCTATTTCGCTTTCTCTCGAGATTTCAATTTTTCATATATTCTAATATACATAAAGTACGCACCTTCCTTTCGAGAATCGTTTAATAGGACTGATGCGCTCGATGTGCGATACTTTACTTCTGTCGAAATCGGTATCTTTTACGTAACTCGTGTATTGCTCAAAATTAAATTATACAACTGGTGTAACTAGAGAGTCGACAGTGTCGCACATCGCGCGTATCGACGTAAAAATACGTATATACGCTTATCTATGTATAAATAATATAAGATTTTCGTAGTAGTACTCACCAGTTGTGGACTGATTCTGGGGCCGGGGCAGAGTGCTGTTTCCGGTGTTAATAATAGGCGAGGACGAGTAGTTCTGGTTCGAGACGCTGGAGCCGATGAAAGGCTTGGGGCCGCCGAGGTTGTTCGTTGGTGCCTAAGATGGAGAACAGAAGCATTATTACTCTTGATTTTTCTTACATACGACGTTATATACGTATTGCGGTATCTCGCAACGTTTCTTTTGCACCTTAATCGATCAAAGTTTAGGTTACATCGAGAACGAAATGATGAGTCTTACTGTGTCCAATCTGCGACGTGTATGTTACGATGACAAAAAAAAAAAAAAAAAACAAAACAAACGTTAGTACGGATTAAAAAAAGTTCACACTGTTATGTCGTATGCACACACCGCAAAGATATTGTATCTCGTCATGGCGCTGGATGGAAACTATACTGATCTCGATGGCGATAGGAGCTTCGCTCGATAGGAAAACAAAAAAAGATGCAGATGAGATGATAACCAGATCAAACCAGAGATGAAATATTACTTAGTCTAGCACATATCACTCGCGGTGAATAGAAAATTTACAGGCGAAATAAAAAACTGCAGTCGTGTGTGCCTGGTATTATCGCTGCAAGCTCCGTAAGGTCCGAGCTTTCGAGAGCGAGTGAATCGTCGATGAGAGAGCTTAGTTACCTGAACTGGTCGAAAACTGGGCTGATCAAAGGGCGCGCTGCCAAGCCGAATGGGCTGTAACAACGGATAGGGATAGTAGCTCTTGCTCGCCTACTTATCACGTGGCCGCCTGCCGCCGCGAGTGTGAAGCGAGCTTTCACAATCACGGCTCTTTATTAGCTTCGAAGCTCTCGATCGATGCCTCTCTCCCTCTTGATCGCGAGTCACGAGGGGCTAAAATATAATCGCGTGAAATCTGCGTGACGAACGCCGATGAGATGTCAATGAGGAGTATATATATATATATATAACGAGCTTGCGGATGTGGAAGGGGGAAGTGAGGCAGTAAGGAAGTGCTTTAGAAGGCTGTAGAATTGAAGATAAAAAAAAAACAGCAAAGTGTGGCTTATGTAACGCGAGGTAAGAGCGGGTATAAATTGATAACGATTGAATCATCCGGCTGAGTAATAAACGGACAGCGTTACTAGTATTTTTTCGAGTATATAATAGAGAGAGAGAGAGAGAGAGGCGGCGATACGAGCACACAAGGATACATCGGTGTGTGGCAAAAGAAAACGAAAACTGAATTCGCCAAACCAAAAAAAAAAAAAATAAAAGAAAACGTGCGTCGTCGAGGCCGCGAGCAATGCGAATAATCACCTTGAAGGCTCTGAGCAGTTTTGGCTTCTGGACGGTATTCGCGTCGCAGTAATCCTTGCCGGTTAACAGTTTGCTCTGCTGTCTCTGCTCGTCGAAAGCGAAATCGCGAATGTCATCGGTGAGCTTGTGAAGCTTGTTGTCCAAATTGTTAAATTGATCGTTAGTAGGATTTCGATTATAATCAAGCTCGGGTGATTGCTGCAGCTTGTCACGATTGTCCTGTCCGTTGTTCTGCTGCTGGTTCGTCTGGATGGTCAGGGTACTCGTGTACGTTTTCGAAGACTCGTAGCCATTCTCGATGGGCGAGCCATTTGAGTTATCGTAGCTGTTGTTCGACTCTGGACGCTGGGGTTGCTCGTAGCCGTTGATACTACTGCCACTGCTGAAGCCGTTGTTGTAGGCGTTTCGGTAACGAGTGTCCGGACTGTAGGCTCGTGCATAGCTTGTCTGCAAAAGCGATTAGTCGCGCGCACACACACACAACAACAAAACAACAAATTAAAACACAGCAAACTGTTTGTCGAGCCCGAGAGAATTTTATTTATTTTTGTTTCAACGGTGTTGAGTAGTTATAATAACGTTATTCTATCGACTTACTTTGCATTTTACTTTGGTCGAGATTTCGATGACTCTTTAATTAACTGATTGCAAACAAATTTTTAATATTCTCTCGGGGTTCTTAATCATATGTGATTATATCGTTATAGAAAGCTTTCGAGCGCGCAAGCATATTCTTTTAATAAAAAAAAAAAAAAAAACAACTCTATTCATAATTCAAAACACGAAATTTATCTTTAAGCGTTAGAATTGCGAAAATATTTAAGTCTTCGATAGTTGAAATGACTTACCGAGAAAGGTTGAGGCGACGAGCTTCCGTGATTGCTGAGCGCAGGCGACAGTGGTCCAACGTTCGACAAAGCTGCAGAGATCATGTTTGCCGGAGCTTTCTGTCCTCTGTAGATGATACAGAGTTAGTATATAGGATAATGAAGATTTTGTTCAAAAAATTATACAGGCTGTACGTACGGTCCAACGGTGACTGGTACCATTCCAGCAGGAGCGTTTTGCCTGGCGACGAGCTTAGCGTGGATGTCGCAGTAGAGTTTGTTGTTGATGTTGTAGTAGCCAACGTTCTTCAGCGAAGTTCCACAGGTCGAGCATTTGAAGCACTCGACGTGGAGATTCTTCTCCTTTATTCTGACGAAGACGCCACTGTCGTGCGCGTTCGGTGAAGAGAATTTAATGGATTATTGATATTATGATGGTGATTATATAATATATATGAATGAAATTAATCAGAGCTTTTGTGATATGGGAAGACGATTAATTTCGTTTACATTTAAATGGCGATAGCTTGGGATGCTTTGTGCACGTGTTTCTGATTAATTCCATGTCTGGTAAGAATCAAGTTATACATTAACGATAATTATATTAGTGTGTAGGTAGGTGATTTCGCATCGGTTATCTTCACATTATCGACAAAACATTGGCAACATGATTTAAATGCTTGTTGAACATTCAGTGAACGATGAACATTGTATTATACATGTCTGTGAATTCTTCCGATATTGTCGATTCAAAATCACCCGCGTAGCAGCGAACAACGTCTAAACCATACAACATCGAGGGAAAAATTTGAGGTGTGTAATATCAAAAGCCATGGTTGTAAAAAATCATTCCGCATATAGGTATATCCAGGGGTGGTTTACGACAAAAAGCAAAACAGGTATTATATTAGACTAATTATTCATGAAATTAAAATTAGCAACCGGGCGAGTGTATAGAGCGAGTCTAAAATAAAAACGTGAAAAATCCCCCGCTGATGAGTAACCTCGAGTCAGCTCGCGTGACGCGTTCGTATCGGATCGAAATCGATTCCTCATTACAATGTTGTCACATATATAAGCACTATGCGCGATAATCGTCAACAGGACATATACCCGCGCCAAATTTAAACTCTTGATTACAAAACTCACTCAGGGAAATCCGGCGTCAGCCTTGCTCGCGACGATTGATATCTTGTATTATAGGTGTATGATCTGCTTAGAGAACAGCTGACGTATAGAGTTTAGAGGAAAAAAAAACACAGACACGGCAGAGACGCGCGCGCGACTAGATCAGGCTGGGGCTTCTAATCGACAGGGTGAGTGTGTGTGTGTGCTTTCGATTATTTGTGACAGTGATTTAGAGAGATCGTTAATTGCGCTCGGTTTGGTAATTTGGCTGCGGTGACTCTTTATTTTTTTTGTTTCTTTGCTTTCAGGGTGTGTCGTTGCTGCGCCGTTGAAGCGCGTGTCTGTCTATCCGTCGTGTGTGCAGGTTGTACGACGGATTTGAAACCCATGTGCGAGTTATGCTAGTGAATACAGCATTTATGCACACCGTGCAGCTAGAGGACTACTTTTTGATTAAGTTCGTCACTTTCATGCTCGTGCTCTACGCTATGATGCTGCTGTGTTTCACCGAGATCATACAGTACTGTATGCTATACAACTGCAGAGTCTCCTTTATACACTGGGTTATACCTTGACAATAAATTACTCTCTATTTTTAACGAAAAGTGTCTTTGGTATATGTTCCTTTCTTTCTAAAAAAAAAAAAAAAAAAAAAACCATTCAACTACGTTACAACATCAACAACAACAACGACAACAACAACAGCAACAACGACAATATAGCAGCGATGAGAAAGAGGTATAGCATATAGCAGGGCAGTTCGAAGACTGATAAGTATTATCAGTATACATCGCATGTGGATAAAACGACGATGCGAGAAGCTGCAGGGGTTGATAAGAGAGAGAGAGAGAGAGAGAGACAGACGTATATAACGTCTCGAGAAAAATTACACGATCGCGCAGTCACAGTTGCTGCAGATGATGACACCGTCGGGACGAGGTGCGTTCCTAGTAGGTTGCTGCTGCTGCTGCTGCTGCTGCTGGACAGGCTTCTGGACGGGTCGTGTGGGGTACACCGGTGGTTGGGTGATACCGAGCTCGGCGCTGAGGGGTGTCGGTGACCTGGGCGAGGTCGACCTGCCGCCAACCGCGTGGCTCACCGACGAATAGAACTCCGTGCGCGCCGGTACTATTTCACATCACACATCAGAAATTTTGTCTACTTTTATAATATCTATAAGGCTTGGGGTACATGGGGGTAAATCGCGCAATCATGTTTAATCTCGACGTTGTTCAGCTGCGGCTACACACTCCAAGAGGCTCTCCCTGACGTCCTGTGAAGAAAGCAGACTTACACAATTAGCCTCTCGCACTCGGCGCAGATGTTTTGGCCTGGTGGAAGACTACCCTGGGGTGTTGGTGGCTGGGGCTTCGTCTCTGGTGCCTGGACTGAGCGCAAACCAGCTACTGCTGGTGACGGCGGGTTCACCACTCCGCTCTGGGGTATTGGCTCGGCTGTTTTATGCGTTTGGTTGGATTTTCTTTTATTATTATGTCTAAGTTTGATTCAGGAAGGAGAGGCTGGGGTTTGCGGTTTTTGTAGTTAAAAAGCGGGGGAACAAAGCTGGTTCGGTTTATTGTATAAGCAGGAAGGTATTATATTATAAACAGAGTAGATTGATAAAAAAAAAAAAAAAAAAAAATGGAATTTGATCACCAACCAGGCTCTGGAGTTCTCGGCTCCTTGTCGGCTTCCTGGACCATCTTGAAGACCTCGCTGTTCTGCGCGTTGTAGTTCTTTTCGTTCTTCTTGAAGTTCACTCTACAAAGTACAAATTATGTTTACAACGAACTTTTAGACGTATATCACTTCGATGATCTCGTATCAACTTACCCCAGAACACCTCCGGCAAGGACCTCAGCCTGTGCCGACAAAGTCTCAGCGATGGTCTCCTCGCTGTAGATACCAACCGGACTGTTGTACTGTTTGTTGACGATCGACTTGACGGTGCCGTCGTTCGTTCCGTTCAGCTGCAAAAACAACGGGGGGCCACGTGTGTATAGAGAAAAATCGTAAACTCGTAACTTCTATTTTCGCGCGCGTTATAGACATAACAAAAGGCACAACTCACGAATGGCTTGGGGCTAAAGTTGTGGCCGCTGCCGATCAGGTGGACGTCCTGTTTCTTGGCAGCCAGAGAAGTCTTGGTAACCGGAGAGATGCTACTGGCTGGTGCCGTTGGTTGCGGAGACGGGATCGAGGCCGTCACCGGCGAGACGCTCGGTCTCCACGTGCTGCCGCCTCTGGAATACGCGTCGATTATTATTAAAGTCTTTTTTTTTTCTATTAATAATCGACCGAAAAAAAAAACAACGTACCTCTGCACGGTCAGCTCAAAGTTGTTGCCGGCTCTGACGATGACGTCCTGCGCATCCTTGTGCCTCAGGTTGAACATATCGGTACTGTTGACTCGGATGACGGCGTCACCTGCGCGCAGACCCGCTGCTTCAGCTGGCGATCCGTTGTTCACCTGGAAAAATTGAAACCACGTCCTTCTTTATTACAACTGTCCGGTGGATGTACACAATACGATACAAGGAATAAATTTTGAAAATATCGGTCGATTATTGTCGGCGCTTATGATCGAATCGTGCGCGCTCGATCTCTTTTTTTCTCTTTATATATTCATCGCTCGAGATGCGCCGATTCATCGAGCGATAAGAAGAGCGATCGGATAGTGTAATTAGTCGTCGGGGAAATATTTGTTCCAGCGACGCGCGAGACCGATAAGGATGCGTAATTGATTTCGGCTGTGTGTGCTTTTTTTATAGCAGCAGAACGAGGCTTATATCCTCGTCGTATTTTTACGAGACGGAGGAAGAGGAGGAATAGTGATTCGATCGGAGGTTTATAACGAGAAAGTTCGGTAGTGTGTGCTGTCTCGTCGCGCCGTCTATTTTTACGGCTATTCGAGAGAGAGAGGCTTCGCCTACTGTGTAACACACGTCGGCCATCGTCGTGTCTCAAGTCGAGGGAGACGAAAGCTGAGATTTAGGCTTTTTCATTCATCGCCGAGTTTAGCTTGCGACCGGCGACGTTTATTTTGCGCGCTGCGATTATTGCGCTGAGAAAGTCTCCGTTTTATTCCCCTTCCAAACTCTGTATTCATTACTCATCTATAATTTACACCTAGTCGTGTTTATATTATACGCGTGAGCTCCAACAGAGGTCTAAGCCTGTTATTGTATCCCAAAAGAGCCCCGCTGTCCAATTGTTTCAAAATAAAACAAACAATCTCGTCGCACCTAATTCCTCAAATCGCTGCAGTTCTCTTTCTCTCTACGCTATACTGCGAAAAACATAATAAACGTATGAACAAAGAGAAGCGTGTGATATCGCCCTCGATTCCGTGCATCGGCAATTAATGGACCGAGCTCCAATCAGTCGCTCGCGGGGGTGGGGCCGCTATAAATATACGCCCGCGGACACGTTTGCGCTTTTCGCCTGTGTATATATTATATTCAATATATAAACGAGGGTTATATGATATTTTTTTTTTTTTTTTACTTTTGACTAACTGCGACTCAGACGACGATGAATAGGCTGATGCGGCGTCGCGATAAATTAATCGGGATTTAACCAGACTGAGTATAATTTATGCAACGTTGGGGTTTGGTATATTATATACACGAGCGTTGTTCGGTCGCGAGCCAATTTTTCGAGGATGTTATATACATACGTGTACGTGTTAATTTTCCACCCCTGGTAAGATAACTATCGGGTAAGCTAGATGCAACGTCGTCGTAAATTCATAACAAGATCGTGAGTCACAATCTCTACATCTCGGTGTGCAGTGAATGTACTGTATTCATTCTACAACGAGAGAGACGATCGCATTATTAGAGTATTATCAGAAATAGCCGCAGCATCCGTTGCGTAAATCAAAAGCGACTTCCGATCGATTCGTCCCATTTTGTTATAGAGATGACGATTCACATCAGTATACCGTCGCTTGTCTATTTTTCTTTCAGCAAGTCGACGCTTTTCGTCGTAAAATTTGTTATACACTATACACGACGGGCCAGAGTCGAGAAAGAGAGACAGGTCACGTGAGAGACAGCGCTCCGCGTGTGCCAAATGTTTGCGATTATTTTTACCTCTTTTCCGCAAGCTATACCATCGCGTGTATTGTGTTTGCCGTAAAGCAGGATGTGCGTTTGCGTAACAGCTATAGCACACGTCGATAATTTTAAATTCTTTAATAGGTTACACGTATATAGATAGCAAAAGAGCTAAAGGAATATAGCGCTTAGCCGAAAATAAATGCGCGCTCCGGAGAGTTTAAAGCTATAAGCACACAAAGGTTCAATGACTGGAACTGCAGCGGGCTCTGCGCGCACATACGCTCCGACGACGACGACGACGACGAGGAGTTATCCGTTTGAGGCACTAAAGCGCATTTTATATACTCTATCTTTAACGAGCACCTGCAGCAACATCCCTCCCCCTGAACCCATGACGATGCGAGCTTTTTACGGCTTGAAAATTTCTACGATTTACGCGCGCGAAGTTTGAAAAAGAAGATCACATCCGCATCGCGGACAGTGAGAGAGAGAACTGTCGGATATGACAAGGTATAAAATAAAAAGAAGAGATGATGCGCGCACGTAAGTCAGGGTTAAACCTGTCGCGGACGTACACCGTGAAAGCCGGCGCTAAAAATAAAGCCGAACCGGTCTAAAAATACAATGCGAGTGAGAGAGAGAGAGAGAGAGAGAGAGAGACTCCTCGCTGCGCGACGTATAGCTGCATTCTCGCCGTAATGCGCAATACATATACATATACACATACGCGCAAGCCGTTATAAAGGGTGGAGTGTACTGCGTATACAGTCGCGATTTTTCGGTTACACCGCTGCACAAAGAAAATGTGCCAGCGAGCGTATATCCTCTTTTGCAGCAATACACAAACTATAAGCTGAGGGAAGGGGGCGTAATGAGAAAAAGAGGAGTCCGCCGCTGTATATAACGTATACTCGCGAGAGAGCCAAGAGAGCCAAGAGAGAGAGAGAGAGAGAAAAAAAGGAAGAGGAAGGCGGGAATGTGTGCCGCGAGAGGGAGAGGGAATGCGACTTATCAGCCAGCGCCGATCCATCCCGCATTCCGTGCGCGCGAGGCTTTGCGTGCGCTCCTGCGGGCGAAAAATATCAAAAGAGCAACGACGACGACGAGAGCTGAAAGGACGCGTGCTTTATGCTCTCGCTTTTCATGATCGAGAGGACTTTCTCTACTGCTCTCATGTATGTATACCGTCTCTCTCTCTCTCTCTCTCTCTCTCTCTCTCTCTGTCGTACGGCTAATTGCATCGAGTGTGTAAGTATATTGTAGTCGATTTACTCCACCTGCGAGGGAATAAACGTAAATTTTGACATTCCTTACCGCTACAGCCTTGGCTGTTTTTTTTTCTCTCTTTTTTTAAATTTGCCGCGTTTATAATTAAATATCGCCGCGTGCGGTTCTCGCCGTCGCACATTTATTATCATACTTTCTCGTTAAATCGCGCGGGATTTTTTTTTTTCTTACGCGTCGCGCACTATAAAAATTCCTCCGGTAAGTACGGTAATCGCTTTACGCGTTTTCGTATCCAAATTTCAAGTGTGTCGTAACTTACGAGCCGAGAGAGCTTTTTACCTTGGTATTACATTCGATTAGCGTAAAAACTCGCACGTATCACTGAAAATCGTATAATCCGTTCGGCGAAATTAAAACGCGTGATCTCAAGGAGAAAAAGAGAGAGAGAAGCGTGTACAGCGCCGAAATTTATGCCTCTGTTTACCGTGAAAAGGAGTAGGTACTTATCGGTGCCGTGGATTTACGACGGCAAGCGTAAGGAAGCTACGTGGGAACGTTCGTTATTGTCTCTTCTTTTCCAAGTAATCGTTAAATCGCGCCGGTGCGAGACCGTCTAATTTTTCGGAAAGAGAAGCTTTGTAGCCGCGCTGATGAACCTGGGAAATTGCGCCGAGAGTTTCTTTATTATATACGTATTAAACGTTGTTGGTGAAACTCGATTCGAGTTATTTAAACGGCCGACAGCCTGATAGTCGACGTAGTTCGATAATTTACCGCGTGTTAATTGGCTCATTACAGTGAATCGATCGATCAAAAGAAATATCCATACAGTTTTGCTTTTTTCTCGGAAAGATCGAGCGTACAGCCATAATCAAAAACGAAGCGCCGAAAATAGCGGCTCTATCCGTGTCAATGCTATCTAAATCTGGTCTAAACACACGTATATACGATTCCCCCACCCTCACGCATCCACGCATATTTCAAGCAGATAACGCAGTGGCTCGCGTTTTCCCGCCGATCGAATTTCTTTGCCGGGAGACAGAGACAATAATCGAAAACTCGCCGCTTTCACGCGTCATCCGCCAAGGAATTCGGACCGAGTCGCCCCCGCGCTATGTGTATAACCTGACGTCATCGCCGCATCGGTTGAGAGCCGGTTTTTGCAGAGCTTCCGCACTCTCTCTCACTTTCTGCTTGGATTCGGAGAAACTCACCGTGATGCAGCGGTATAGCGTGAAAAAAAAAAGAGAAAGAAGACAAAGGATGGGTATTCTTTTCACGTAGGATGAGAGTGAGTTTATCGTCCTTAATTGTAATCACAGGGGTCGCGTCGTTGTTGCAGCAGAACTTTTACGGTTCTTCAGATCATAAAGTCCTCTTAGCGAGTTCGTTATTTGTCTAACTGTCCGAGGCTCAATCGTCACTTTATACGCGCAGGCGAGAGAACAAACTTCAAAAGCGTGCGGCGCCTTTCTCATTATAACACTGTAAAGAGAGCCGTTAAGCTTAACTACGGTTTGAATTTCCCGCCGAAAATAAAGAAAAGACCGCACGAGAGCTCTTTTCTTATCTTATGTGCAGTGCATACGAATGATTAATCACCAAGAGTGAGAGGAGAGGAGCTTTTGTTTATTTCGCGCACAGGACACGTCGCTTTATTTAGCCCCTACACTTCGCGCGTAGACACACACACACACACAAGCGGTGATTAATTGCGATCGGAGCAAGAGATGAATGGCGCGTATGAAGTGATTTCGCGCGTTGCGACGAGCCTTAATTATCGGGTAATGTAGCGCGCTTCTCCGGACTTGCACCTCGTTATTAATGTCTTATCTAGTCTCTGCGAAGGGATACTTTTTTCCCTATTTTTTTTTATTCTTTTGAGGCTCGTTGCTGAGAGGATTGATGACCCGGAGTTTTCAGCTACCGTATGTGTATATCGTAGGGGAGCTTCGATAAGGTTTAATGATTCCAGAGTACACGACGAGGATTATTATTATTATTAGTAGGCTCGTGAATTTGTAGAATTTCCTACGGATGCGATTCTTTGGTATCAGCGAGCCGTGAACTATCCGCGCACACGCATAATAATATATGGAACATAATAAAACGTCACTCGCTTCCGACGGCGAAACCACGCGTAATTGAGCATAAATCACAGAGCTACGTAGGCTCTTCTCCGAAGCGAGTCGAGGTTGCAATTATTTATCAATTTGCCAGCTCTCCTATAACAATGTATCGTTGATGTACACTTCCCTGCATTGTTTCTCTTGGAGTTTCGAATCAAAGAAAAAAAAATTCGATCGGACCACCCCACGGTAGCGCTTGCTAATTAAATCGGTTCGATTTTTCGCTCGAGCGAGCGAGTCTAGCGACAAACCGCATCAAAGGGCTGCCGACGACGTCGATCGACTTTTGGCACGGCGGCATCATACAAGAGAGACAATGGTACCGCGCATAGGTAAGCAGCACACGACTGACTCGCACGAGAGAGGGATAATCCTCGAGAAGGTAGTGTGTGGACGCGGCTTACTGCGCCGGTGAAAGGAGACGATTGAGAGGTTTATAATGTGTTATACACATACACGGGAACCGAGATCGAAGGGAGGAGTATAATACTGTTACAGCTAAGGATATGCAAAATGCGCTTCGATTTTTATACTCCGTCTGGCAACTTGGAATCGGTAGCCACGGATTATTCAAATTTCCCGCCAGAACTTTCAAGACTAATACGCGCGACAATCAATAAAACGATATACCATATAACCTGCCGGCCGTCTCGATCAACACGAATTTTTCAGTATAACACCACTGGTTGATGCCCCGGGAGAGATTAATAACCACGGCGCATTACAAATATTTACCATCACGTAATCCGGCGCATGAACGACGTGCATTCATGCAATATCAGCGAGAGTCTCGTGATAAATTGTCCTGGCGTCGTCGAAGATACAAAACCAAAAGTGAAACGTGACGCGCCGATTAAGTCACGGTGTGTATCTCGAGTATTATACATATACAGGTCCCGTATAATATAAGCCGCGGAAAGCGTATATGCATATGACATTATGCTTATAATAAAGCGATGCGATGCGCGTGGGAATAGTATAGGAAGCGCCTGAATCATCGTCACACTACTTTCGTTCATTGGGAAATTCTCGAGATCGATCTTATAGACGGTGTCGCGGTTAATGAGTCGGCTGCGCTATTACGCGCCGATTTACGTAAAAGCCGTTGCGCAAAATAGCGTTGGATCATTGATCTCTCTCTCTCTCGAATTTTGAGAGTATTAGTCATTAATCTCAACGCGCTTACTTTCGGAAAATTTGTATTTTTTTCCACCTCGTACATCAGTACCTGTTGGAATTGATATACGTCGAGGAATGCATCCGTAACGGTACGATCAATCTCTCTCACGCCTGTTTCGTCATCAATTGCTGCTCTACTGATCTAGTATTCTTATTTTCCTTCCAAAAAGAAGAAACCGGTATACACTTCTTCATCGCTCATCGTGTTTTGAAAGTTTTGTTTACACTCTCATCGCGCAACAAAATTGAGATCATAACGATTCCGCTCGTTAAAAAATCGATTTTCCAATTTCACCCATAAACTCTTATCCGAACATATAGTCGTAAAACGACGCGCGCTTACGGAATATCCACGCGGAAACCCAATAGAAAAGCGACTTTACAATTATTACACCAAAAGAAACCCTTTCCTATTGCACACGCGCGCGCGCGCGCGCATGGACGTAACCGGTAGTCGATTTGCATTCCACTCGCTCGGACTTTTATATTCACTTTTTACGCGCTTCCGAGAGCGAGAGTCCGTTTAACGGTACTCGCATACGCAGCGTGACTAGTGGAGGCCACGGCGAAAAGGAAAAGTGTATTATAACGAGAGGAGAAGAAGAAAAAACGTAAACATGAAGATTCGGTTCCCGGAAAGACGTAACGAACATCATTAATCGCGGAGCCCATATAGGCTGTGTGGTGTAACGTTAATTTACACACGAGAGCCGCGAGATTTGCTAATTGAATCAGTGGGGAACTGAATTATTGTTGGGAAGAGATTTACGCGGGATAGCGATTCGATTGACGCTTGATTTATGGTTTTTCTTGACGCTTATTCATCGGGAAGACTTTCGATGGTTCTATACGAAAATAAGAACAGCAGCGTTGAATCAACGCCGAGAGAAAAAACAGACGAATTAAACACAATCAGCGGCGTTCACTCAAAAGAATCTTTGGATGACGCACATATGCAAGAAAAAACACTCGAACGCAAATTCTTACCGTCGAAAAACAGCTGAAAAGATCTCTAACAATTTTATAAAGTATATTCCTCAATTCAACAAAAAAAAAAGAATGTTTAAACAAATTATGCAAGGGACCAGCCAAGAGGCACGTAGCGCATGCCAGGAATCAGAGACACACTCGCGGTGCATGAGTCATCGCTTTCGCGGCTGCCGTTCGATGATTCAATTCGACTAATACTTCAGCTGCGCGCGGCTTTTCCCGCTTTAGGCGTGAGATGATACCGTGAGTTGTCGATTTTCTCCATGCAATTGAATCGACTGCAATGAATCCACAGAGTAAAAATTTAAGTTTTTCAAACTCAGGTTCACCGACCCCGAGAGAATTAAAAATCTTTCGTGGGCGTATAGAAGAAATCCGCCAATACATCCGTCCCATTATCTCGTCCATTAGCGTAAGCTCAAACGCTCGATTAGCCACGACTTTCGGCTGAAACTTTCCTCGAGAGAGAAGGACGAGAATAGATCTTTGTGATGATCTCTCGCAGCCGCTACTGGTTTTCCGTGCATTCAAACAGCCATTACGACTTCTCAGCTTCGCTTTTTTTAGAGTCCGCTAGGCTTTTTCATCGTTATTATTATTCGAATTTTGTCGCGCGCGCGGGGATAACCGGTCGTTCTATTTTCGAATACTCACGCGTCGCCGGCAGGGGTAAACAAAATTTTTATTGTGCAGCGAGCGTAAAACACTATTTCGAAACTAGAAACTATTGGTTCTCTCCAAAACTCGGTCCATCGGTTCGCAGAACATATTCACTTCTAAAGTATTTTCAAATTTCGCGCCCAGAAACACTCGTACGACAAGTATCGCGTTTCTCGCCCTTATCTCTTACAAACAAAGAGCGCCGCGTAACTCCGCTATCTCTTTCTCTCCCTTTCGCTTATTCAGATAAACCGCGTCTCCTATGTACACACGAGAAGCAAAAAAAAAAAAAAAATGTCAAAACAACGAGCGGAAGAGAAGACTGCAGCTGCATAGCGATCGCGCTATACAGAGGCGCGAAACAAAAAGACATACAGCACAGCAGCACGTGCCGCAGCCTTAGCTACGGTCGCTGCCAGTGCTCGTCCCTGAACTTCGTTCTCGCTTATATAGAGGAGAGTGTGGGTTACACTATGTTACTGCACCGGTATGGCTTATCGCGGATGATCCGTTCGCTGCTAGATATACATCGAGAGTATGCGCGGGTGCGATCGCTCGTATCAGTTTTTTTTTTTAAATCCCTGCGTTTGACGGAAGAGTAAATAAGCGTTTTGGAACGCGTGGAGAAAAAATTCGCGTTGTATACGACTGAAAGCTTGTGGAGAAATAGAGAAGAGCTAACTTTTGGCATCGTTCCCGCGGCTGTCTGCCCGTCCGGTCGCGCTTGGTGCGCGTTAAATCCGATCGACGTTTATCGAGATTGGGAGAATTTTCGAGAAGCGACGGAGCCAGACACGATCAATTTCGAGACTAGTTAGTTTGCCGTAATTCAAGCCTCGTGTGTCGTCTGCCAAGCACTTCTCTATATTATATGCGTACGATTGATACGTGCTTTTTTTTTTCTAAATTCCACATTTTTATACAACGATATCCTCGAATTTTTTTTGAAAAAAAAAAAACAACGAGTTATTTTCATGATTTTCCCGCCGACGCGTATATTTTCGAAACACCGAAAAATCGAAAAAAAAAACAGAAGAAGAAAAAGAAAAAGCTCCTCGAGTATTCACCCACGCGGAATAAAAGCGCCGTGTGCTTGCGCGCTTGATATTTTTATAACCCGAGAGGCGTGTGCGTGTAAAGCTTCTCGGCAGAGAGCTTGCCTCGCTCTCTATTAATATCTGCAGCAGCAGCAGCAGCAGCGACCGGTAGCGAACTATATACTCTCCGCGTGTGCTCTTACTCTCTGCTACAGCCGCCGGTTTTTCCTTCGCTCACTCGTGTATGTGTGTGTGTGTGTCTCGAGAATAGCAGCTATGGATTATTTTTTTTTTTTCCCGATCGCGCTGACAGATTTTTCCGCGGGAGCAATTTTTCCGAGGTGAAGGTTTTGAAATATTTTTTGTGTTCTTTGGCCGATCGCGCTGGCAGGTATGCGCGGATAATTGCGATATATGATAATTGACAAATGTTCGTTGATACGCAATAGTTATGCGAAGCTTTCGAGAAAACAATGCATTCGAATAATTCGCGAATTTCGCATTTCACTGACTGTTTGTTTGCCCGAGAAAGAGAGAGCGAGGAGGTAGTATTTTTAGAATTTGACAGATGCCTACGCTTATTCAATCCCTTGCGTAATTTACGTAAGCCGAACAATCGTCCACACTCTTCTGTGTGGAGTCTGCGTGTATTTATTTCTCTAGCCGATTGTCCACGTTCCGCTATATTTACACCCCCTGTCCCAAAGCTCTACTTGTATCTCTGCGAGACCTTCCACACGTACACAAAGTATCGAAAGCCGCCTACAACAACAAAGCCGTGAATTTCGTAACTATCTCCTCCATATATAATATACAAGCTCCCTTCGACTTGTCAAAAGCAACGACGGAGTCGCAGCTCGGAATTTTCACCTTCGACTTGAATTTCAAGGTACGCGCGAGCGCATTTCGTTTATTTTTGGTGGACGGGAAGGTCAAACGCGCTCGCAGCTTTCGAAAGTCGCGCCTCTTCGCCAGGGCGTGAAAAGTGCTGCTTCGACCCTGACCAAACACACGCTGCTACTCGGCCGCGTGGAAAATCGAGATATATATTTTTTTTTTTTCATAATTCAAAAATTTCCTAATATAAATCAGTTTAGTGGGAGAGACAAACAAAATGAATCATCCTCCGGTGGCTATTTTAAAGCGAAGCATCAAAGCTCGTGATCAATCAGTAACCCAAGAACCGGCGACTCTTCGTACACAACCGATCATCATCAGGATCGCTATGCTCTCGCGAAAAAAAAGCGGTCGCCTCAGCTATTTTCAGACGATTCGAGCGAGAGACGTCACAGTAGTGGAATACCTGATGATGCGCAAGCTCTCTTGCGATTGATGAAAAACGCACGAGAGCGATTCGATCGGTATATAAGTTATAAAGATCTTGGGACACCAACGAAGTGTATATATGCTTTAAACGCACGAGTGGAATTTATCGAGCGACGCTGGAAATCGGGCGAAATCTGTAAATAGACTCGTATACAAAGGAGAGAGAGAGAGAGAGAGAGAGAGAGAAAGATCCTATTTTCCGAGGTCGTCCGCTCGTAAAGTCGCAAAATTTACGCTGCTCATAACGTGCGCGAGAAATGATATCGCGAGAGGGTTGTAATAGCTTGGAGAAGGAGACTCTATTGGGTATATTATGCTCACGACTACGTTTCTTACACACATGCACAGTCGAACGCGTTTCTTTTTTTTCTGTAATTACTTTCCGCGCTTATAATCGCGGTGAGTCATATATACCTTCGCGCATACTATTGGTTCAACAATAGCGAGAATTACGAAAAATCGCCGATAACTTTCCAGCGGATTTTTCTCCTCGCTGTATATAGTATATACAACACCGAGCCGTATCTAAATAGCCAGCAAAACGCGCCGAAGAAAACAACCCACGGCTAATTAATTTCTCAAGGCGGCCAAGCGCAAATTTCATAGCACGTGACAGCTGCACATGTGCGTCGAAAGAGAGAGAGAGAGAGAGAGAGAGAGAGAGAGAGGACAAACGCGCGCGAGCACGATAAGCGCCTGTGTTATTTGTTGCATATATAGATACACATGCGCGCGCCAGCCTTCGTGCGCTCGCTTTTAAGTGCATCCCGGAAATTCGCTCGCGTTGAGTCATATATATTATATGTTCGGTGTTCGATTTTCATCGATTTTATATTTCATACAAAATTGCAAGCGTCTAAAGATATACGCACACTTCCCGCTGTTAATCGCAACAGCTAAACGCACTTTGCGCTTACACACTCGTTTACAATCGCGTCTATCGTATATATATATATACATACGCGAGAGCGTCTGCTGACGAGGCGAAAGTCATCGTTGTTTTCTTGACAGCCGGCGGCGGCGGCGGCGAAAAGTGGGCCGTTTTCATGTGTCGAGAGTGCATTACACGCGTTTTTATTTGGCTGGACGAGACATGAGGTGAGAGGGATATTAATCGATTAGACGCGGGTGTCGTTGGTTGGAACGAGTTGTATAATTGCGCTCGAGGATGTACGCGTATATACACCTTGTTTATTTTCGTTGTCCGCGGGGAAGCTCGATGTGAGCGTATTGTTCTGTGAGAAAATATCGCGTACATACTCGTGCTTTCCGTGTTTTTTTTTTTTTTTTTTTCAAGACTAAAGAAACTTGTCAGCCTTTACTCATTCGTCGACTTATTAGTCACCCTCTCTCTCTTGCGCGCCAGTAACTTAGTTAAACAAATTCACTTAGTCGTGGCGGCTCACCGAGAAAACATTTTCTTTGTATCGTGAAAAAAAAATACCGATCAATCGCAAGCCTCTTTATTTCAAATGGAGTAGGCGCGTCGCGCGACGCCGCCGTCTTGTCGTACAGCACACTATATAGCGCGAGGCTCGACCTGACTCTCTCTCTCTCTCTCTTGCTCTCGAGTGAGTTTCGCAAAGGCACCTTCTCGAAATAGAACGCCCAAATAATTTGCCTCGGATTACCAGCTCTCTTTCCTCTCTTTCTCGCGCGCGCGCGAGCGAGCAGTGCTGTAGCTCGATGAAAGAGACGAAGAGAGAGAGAGAGAGAAGCTCGTAGATTCACGAAATCGGAGGAGCTTTTCGATGTACGAAGTAAAAAAAAAAAAAAAAAAAATCATTGAAATCCGTTCCCCGAAAATGCTTCCGAAACACCGGTACTGATATATACGCAAGCACGTCCGGCAAGTGACGGTTGCGTTGCGCGCGTAATCGTACCGCGGTGACGCACGCACACACTGACCAACCGGATATACGTTAAAAGCGCGCGTAACGTCGGGTTTTCCAATGCATCGCCGCTTAAAATTTTATAGCTATATATACTCGTGTATTATCTGTTCTTGCGCTGGTGAACGCTATAAAAACCGGGCCGCGAGAAAAGTAGGGCCTGAGCGCGAAATAAGTAGGTCACAGCTGCATCGGAAGACGCTCCGCGAGTTGGTAACGTAAAAAAATGCGAAATTTCGCCGGCGATGCATACGATGACGAGGACGCCGAGACTTTGGCTGCTTTGGTGCTGCCCGGGTTATGCGCCGTTTCGCAATGTTATTGTTTATTCTATGCGTTGTACGTGTGTGTGTGTGTGTGCTCGAGCTTACGTAGCGAAATGTATGGCTTGATGCTCGACTGCGGGGCTATTTTAAATTGTTCCTTTATTGTTAATGTTATTGCGTTTGGGAAAGCGATTTCTAAAAAATATAGCAGATCGGTATAATCCCACGCCCAACTCTGTAACCCACATATCGCGCGAAGACACATCAGAAGGAGGAAAATCGTCGGGCCGCGTTTTTGACACATTCCACTGCAACCGCGCGCCCGCGCGTGTGCAAAACGAAGCCAAGGAAAAAGCTGCTGCGACCTTGCGCTCCCACTATACTCTATATATACGTATATACATCCCCTTAATAATAATCATCGTCAGCATAGCCATAAGAGCTACAAGCATATAACAAGCACACAACCCCTCGCGGCAAAATAGCGCTAAAAAGAGAGAGAGAGAGAGAGTCGTCTGTAAATGGCCCGTCTCGAGTTACAAGGCGCCTCCTCGCCAAAACACGGCCGACGACGGCGGCTGCGCTAGCTATAGCAAGAGAGAGAGAGAGAGAGCAGAGCTTTTCGAACGCTGAGTTAGTTTGTTGGCAGAGATTTCTGCCGATGCGCGTGAAATGATTCGGCTTTGGCCGGTAAGCGCGCGCGCGCAAGCACAGAGCAGCCCCCGGCCACCACCGACTGCTCTCGTGTGCCACAACGCGGCGTGGACACGACTATATGCACAGCGGTTACGTAACTTGTATATGTAGTAGGAGATACGAGCTTGCAAGAGAGCTTGCGGATTTGAACGGCTGCGTTTTAGCGAGAACAAATATAAAAGTAACGCCAAGCATGCATGCATGGTTTCTAATAATATATGCTCAATGTTTTGAACGTCGCTGCGCGCGCGCGCAGAACACTGTGTATATCGCGCCGAAAATATCGCGTCACGCGCGGCTCGAGATAATAATCGGTACGCGATGCACAGTATCGAGAGATAAATCGGTGACGATTAAAAACCGTTCTTAATTTTTTATCGTATATAGAAGTATAATATTGTACTGACCTTCTGTACGATGAGTGGCGTACCAAAGTCCTTGCCACCCTGGAGCCTGAATCCCCAGGGAGATCCATCGAAGCGGGACAGCTTGACGCTGATCAGCTGCGCCATTGTAGTCGGTGTATTACGGTGATCTCTCCTCTTATGTCACTGAGCACAATCTCTCTTTCTCCCCTCTGCAAGCTCTCTTTCTCTCTATATCTCTCGCACAATCGGCAGCTGCACACAAGTATACTCGAAGAGCGCGCGAAATTCAAACGATCGACGCGTCGATTAATTCTATAACGGCAAATCGAGTAGCGTTTACTTATGGATATATTGCAAACGAGAGCGAAAGTGCCGTGTGCGTATCGTGTATATCGAGTGTCTGTGTATATATAGCGAGGAGCTGCGACGGCGATCGCGCTCGGTCGGTCGGTCAGTCGTGTCTGCGGCTCGACGAGTGTCTAAGCTCTTGGTTCGGCGCCGCTTCTCTCTCTCTCTCTCTCTCTCTCACTCGCTCCATGCGCCTGCGCCGCCGAAGTAAGTAGGTAGTGGTGGTGGCATTCTCGGCATTTTCGCTCCCGGAGCTCGCTCTCTCTCGCTCTCTCGTCCTTGTCGCGCCGCAGTCCAGCCGATCCCCCCACACGACCTCCTCTTCTTCTTCTTCTTCTTCTTCTTCTTCCTCTTCCGAACGATACGCTTCCTCCTTCCTCTTTTTTACCTGCAAGGCGTCTGGAGGCTTTACTTTCTCTCTCTCTCTCTCTCTCTCTCTCGCACATTTCGATTATGGATGTTTTTTTGCGAGAGTCCACACCGATAACGATGTGCAATAGCGATTAGATAAATCGCAATTTCGACGCGATATAGAGCTCGTATTGTTTGGCGCACTATCTGCGAAAATTTTTTAGATTATGCAATTAACGAATTGTCGCGGCTAATAAGCGAATATAAATTGGATAATCCTCGCGGTTGTACAGGGCTGTTAGAAAATTTCTGGCAACGCGTCAAATATTTTTCCCCCAAGCGAGAGAGAGAGAGAGAGACCGTCATAACGTTACGTATATAACACACATACACACACATGTGGAGAGACGGAAATTAAGACTATTTTTCGGAAGTGGCACAAGGTTTAAATGCGACGCGACATTTTATAAGATGTTTTCTGCAAAGCTGCATTGAACGACGTCCAACAAAAAACAACCACACACACTACGCGCATGAGCAATAAAAGCAGCCGCACGATACAACGCGTTATAAATCTCATATCAGCTGTCGTCCCGAAAATAGCCACATCCTCGGAACTCGTTCGTAACTTCCCAGAGCACGTCAGACGCGGAGCTGTGAGTCGAGAAAACTCACGTAGAGTATAATATACGAAAATCAATTTGCATCACACTGTAACGGAAAAGGACAGCGGGCTGGAAAGAAAGTGCGCTTGGATTCTCACGCTATGAACTTTTCTGCCTTTTTTTCACTCTCGTCGAGCAAAACGTGCCAAAACGCACGTTTTGCGAAAGACAGGTAATTTTAGGAGAGACAATGGACCGGGGCTTTACGAGTTTGCGCTACGGAATTTTTTAATTGCCACCCGTGTATGCAGCGATTAAGTCGTTACACGGGGTAATGTGCTTGCTTACGGTAGCTTTTAGAGGAAAGAAAATCGATGGACAATTTTATCGCGCCACGTATACGTGAACATTTTTCAACATTGTATACTCCCTTTGTACATACATACGTGGCCTAGTATTTTAAAAACGCATTATAATATACGGAAGATGATACGGGGAAAATGTCCGCGTGACGTCAGGCTATCTCTATACTCGGATTCGTAAAAGCTTCTCTGGAATTTCATATATCTCTCATAAAGCACACGCCAGGCATTCCGAAAACTAAAAAGATAACATAGCTGCCTTAAACCAACATAAAAAGTCATCGTATCATTCCAATTACACACACATACGATCAACAAATCACATACGTATGAGATGCATCGTAAAGCAAAACACACGTACACAAATTGGGCATAGCATTCCATTACAGCGCGCGAACTAGTTTGTGAATCATCACACAGACACACACACACACACGACTGTATACAAAGGATCTCCTCTCGCGTGCGGGCCCCAAGACGTCAGAAGAAGAAGAAGAAGAAGAAGAGGAGAAGGAAGAGAGAACGTGACTCATCGCAGATGTGAAGAAGAGAGAATCCCTGCAGGGTGGGGACACACGCACGCAGCTATGGGTCCAGTCTCGTAAATTAGGCCCCTGCGCTCGCTTCGCTTCTCTCTCTCTCTCTCTTTCTGATCCGTCAAGGTTTGCGGAACGTTTACACACACACACACACACAGAGTGTGTATAGGTACCGGGAGGTATGCGCTGCATATACTGCACTCGTCGTCGTCGGGATCTCTTATCTCTGCGTGAGTTTTTGGGGAATCTACGACTAGCCTGTCTTCCGTGAATCTTCTCTCTACGGGTCTAGGAACGGTTTGTCGGCAGTTTTTAGATCTGTATACAGCGGTGAGTCATCGTAGATTTTTCGATTAATTTTAATAATCCGCGCGTATAAGCATGCGAGATTATTCGAAAAAAAAAAACGGAAATTCCGAAGTACATACGATATATATCCTACTAGACCGGGTACTTTTTAGCCAGGAGTTAATGCTCCATTCCGAAAACTTAACGATCCTTTGTTATGAATGGCCATATTAAATCGCACGCCCAAAACGTACATAGGTGTTTTGCCGTATATTATTATTCATTGTTTTAAAACTCGACCCCACGCTATAAAGTACTTTGTACCGCATATACAGTGTGTCGAGTTTTGATATAAAGCGTATAGATTCAAAGTAGGCCGAAAAATTCTCGCGTGCAACCCGGCTTCGCTATATGAACAAAAGCGAGTTTTAAATACCCTCACCTATGTGTATCTATGTGCGTTTAATTTATAGATCAACGAAAATCCACAGCGATGATTACGTCATCAAGCTGTACAACAAAGAAGCATCGGAAAACGAGTACACATATACATACATCGCTGTAAGGATCCGCTTGTAATGAGCGGTTTAACTTTCTTCTCGAGAGACGTGGTTCGCGCGGCGGCGCGCAGGTATAATTTCTTCTTTGTCGAACACTTTGCTACAGCAGAAGCGAAATAAATCGAGGGTCCCCTTCTTGGGCGTTTAACGACTTGCTTCGAGTAAGAGAGCGTATATAGATAAGAGGACCCGAGAACTGCACGGGAAGAGAAAAAAGGACAGCAGCAGCAGCTGCTCCTTTAATTCTCGCGCGAGCGCAACCGAACGCACTATTGGTAGCTCGCTTAAATGCCCCCCGTACATTATCACTGCATGCCCATCTCGGCTGCGCGTAGGGAAACTAGTTTTTTCTTTGCACGCCTCGTTAACACTGCGACTTTACTCGCTCTTATTATGCTCGAGTAATTTGTTCTCCTATATACTCGGAAATTTTCGGTATACATATATATAACATTAGGGAGAGAATGAAGAGCGATGATTGTATTTGAAATAGAGTCGTTTTATTGTCAAAAATTGTCATCCTTGTTTTCTTTTTTTTTTTTTCTCGAATTCATCACTCTCATCGGTGAGATATATATCAGTGTATATTCTTATATAAAATAAACGAATCGCTCGCTGAAGCTCGGGAAAAACTCCCGTCTCGGGCGCGTCTTCATTCGCGTTTTTTTACATATAGAGATGTGCACCGTGTGTTTCTTCACTTAAAAATTAATAGTGTATAACATATAATGTGGCAGCTTTCCGCACTCGTCTCACAATCCGCGCGTGTCTATGTGTGTGTATGTGATCGACAGTGTATATAATGTGAATAGTTTGTTTCCGAAAAAAATGAGCAGAGCAACTCCTCTCGCGTGTATCCGCAGCGCAATCATGGCTCGGCGATTTTTTTTTTTTTTGTGGCGCGTCCTGTCATCGCGACGATCGCATCGTTCAAGAAAAAGGGACGACCTCACGGCCGTCTTCAGTGGCTGGCTCCACTTCTCACGCTCCTGTCGTCTGCCATGCAGCAGACCGGTGTGTTCTGCGAAAAGACGAATTGTAAGTATATATATAGTGGATATCGTTAAATATAGATAGCTACACCTAATCAAAAACAACGACACTCACCACCCTCTCAATGATGTCCTCGGCAGCGATGACCTTTGGAGGCCTGGCAGGAATGCCTTTCTTCGGCTCAGCTTCCATCTTGTGAATCATCTTGTAGACACTCGAGTTCATCAGGTGGTCGTAATTCGGCAAGGCCGTTTTCTCAAACTTCTTGAAGTTCACCCTGTACATCAGAACAAAAAGTCAGAGGGAGCTGTATAATTGCCGCTTGCAGCGAAATTTTTATCGACTTCCGCTGTTCAAAGAACGCGCGCCGCGATGATGACCCCCCCCCCCACCCCGTTTTTCTACCTTCCGCTAATTTTTTTATTTATCTTTTAAATTTTCTATAACGATCTCGATAAAACGGTATACCGACGTCTATTACGAGACAATATTAAACACAAGAGAAAGCAGCGCATATACGTACCCCAGTGCCCTTCCACGGATAACTTCGGCTTGAGAGGACAGCACGTCGGCGATCATCTCGTCGTTGAAGAAATCGTTCGGACACCTCCATTTGCGCCCATAAGTGAGCTCGAGCTGCTTAGCCTGGGGCTGCCACAGATCGCGCGACGGCTTTCTCCCTTTCCTGTGCTGCAGTGTATTATAACAGTGCAGTAACACACAACGTGTTCTCGTTATTATTATGCATCGGAAGAAGAACATCGTGAGCGCGGCTACAGCGGCAGAGATGCTCGATTTATAGGACAGGGTACAATTATGATGCGCAGCCAAGGAGAAAACGATGTTAGTGCGCGCGATAATGCTTTATGGGAAATCGGGTTGCACAACGCGCCAATTAGCAAAAATTTTTTTTTTTTTCAGCGTACCTTTAGCTCTTGAACCAGTTGGTCTTGCAGCGTTAGCTTTGGGTCCGGTTCGAAACTCTCTGCAGAACGGAAGCGTTAGTCAGAAGCTTTAAGCGAGTTAAGCTATTTTAAGCAAGGATATAAACTATACAAACTTTGAGAAACAGCAGGACTAACGTCCCTGGACCTGGCCCTCTGTGCATCTTGCGTCTCCTGCACGACTTTTGACTCATAGGTGACAATGTACTTCTTCACTCGTTTGCCGTCATCCTCGTTGCTCTTAACGGATATCTCGAGCTCCTTGAGATCAGTCCAGGTGTCTTCGGTCGAGATCAGGTGAGGCGCCCAACTCGACGACTCGTCCTGCGAGGCGACCGAAGCTGGCTCCTCGTCCTCGTGTTTGCTCTCCTCTTCTTTTCGTTCCTGTTGCTCCTGTTTCTCAGCTTCCTCAGCTTCTTGTCTCCGCCTCTCTTCCTCTTCGCGCTGTTCTGCTTCCTGACGAACTTTCTCCTTCTCTTCTGCTTCTGTTGGGATTTGAAATTTCGCATTTTACACACGCGGTCTCCGCTATATATTAACGCTCTTTTTCAACGACGTGATAAAAAGGTATATCGTGACAGAATAAAACACACATTTTCACAGTTGAATCTCATGTTTTTATTAATCACCAGTTACAAGTAGCGAGAACATTACAATGCGATTGTTAAAACATTCAGTAAAATGCCATCTTTTGTGAAGCAATATAGGTGTATTAATCTTGTTATTGATGCATCGACATATAATGGAAAATTGAAAAGAGGAAATTTATATCGATGCTCTCTTTCCGCGTGCTTTCTCAACGAACGCTGAAATTATACGACCTATGCAAGTGAAGTAAAGCTCGTATACACGTTACACAATGCGCGGTAAAAATGCATGATAAATGTGTGTTTTGAATTCTGCAACGAAAAACGAATGAGAGAAGAAAAGAAAAAAGAAGAGAATCACGGATTACGCTCGTCGCAGCGCGAGCCCTGTCTATTAGCCTTTCTTAGCACCTGACCACTACTGGGCCTGACTTTGCTTCGCTCACCCTTGGCCTGAGCTGCCTCCTGTGCCTCGACACCACTCAGCTCCATGATCTTGTGCAGCTGCTCAGAGACGATCTTCAGATGCTTCTCGATCTCACTAGGCAGCTGTTTTAGAGCCATCAACTGGCTCTGAACGCTCTCGAGTTGTCGCTCGAGACTGATCTCAGTAGTGACCAATTCCTTGATCTTGTCCCGGTCCATCGTAACCGCAACCTCGACGTCGACGTCTTGCAACGCTGCCGAAGGCCGTCGAATCACCACCTGTGCTGGTTCTTCCTCTGGCTCCTCAACTCGCGGTTCCGGTTGCTGCTACACAGGCGCGCGTTATGAGAATACCATCTCGCGTTTAAAATACCTATAGTGTCTCTAAGCTTACCGATTGCTCCTGCGAGTCGTTCTTGCTCTCCTCCGTCGACTCGACGATCTCAATGACTTCGGCCTGGGATTGGGGTCTCGAGTCACCAGCTTCTGATCCTTGACTCTCGGTGTCTCTCCTGGGCTCCGGTGTTGCCGACGGCGTTGTTTTCTACGAAAGGCGGAGGGAGAAAAAAGCGAGCGTTAGGCAGCGTTAATATAAGCTTGCGGTGGGATTGAGCGTATAGTCGCTCTTATCATGCAGATGGGAAGGATGTTGCGAAGGGATGCGCAGAGCTTTGCATCTTACATTATGAGCGATATGGGTGACCTGAACAACGATAATTGTGAAAAATCGGACGGATCACATAACAGACAATTGTGATGATTTTTTATGAGTTAGAAATCGGCAAGACACGCTTGAGTTCGCTGGTATAAATCAAGCGTGTCCTCGACGATTGATGAAACTACGGACTCCACTGTTTCTAAAGACTATAACGACACTGTTCTACACACTTCATGATTCCTTTATACTTACGAAGACATTCATGCAACTGTCATCTACCGATATATCTACAACAAAAAAAAATACGACTGCGGCGACACACTGCCGTTTCGGATACAGTATATATGAAAGTGAAGATTATTTTTTTTTTAAGCGTATAATAAGCAATTTTTCAAAATTTAGTGCGCGCAACTCGAAACTGTTAATCTACGTAGTATACAATAAACTGACTTGTGCTTGTTCGATTTACGTTTTTATTATTTTACAAAGTTACATACACAGTATAATTCATATATATTTTTATTTCGCGGATGATTTTTTTGTCGAACGACTTGAATCGATGAATGCGTATCTTAACTATACAGAAGATAAATAAATAAGGCTAGTAACTACATGAATTTCAATGTTCCGATCTCAAAGCGGCCCTACGCGACTCATTCATATCATATGGGTATATATATCGTTTGTACTTTAGAAAAAGTCTTCGAATCCCCCTCATATAGCGCGATTACAGTAAATTTCAGTCGAAAAATCTCACGTCTCTCTCTCTCTCTCTCTCTCTCTCACACACACACACACGCTCACAGCTAGAACCAGCGAAAAAAGAAGAATCGATCCCTAAGACGAAAGAAAGAAAGAAAACAAAAAGCGACAAACTTCCTCACTCGCTACCGGCAGCGTTGACGTTATTGTTGTACCGTTTCGCGTAATTGAACATGAAGAAAGCGAGAGCCGAAGCACAAGGGACCATCGCGTAAGCGAGTCCCCGAGCAATATCGGTTCGCATTGCACTGCTGACTTTGTCGGCGACCATCATCGACATAACCGAAAGTCGACGTCGACCTTCGGCGCACCTACTCCCGAAGCTATTGAGACTCTCGGCCTCTTTCTTGGCTTTGAACGCAAGGATGCCGCTCTCGAAGGAGTTCATTGAGGCACTGGAGTCACGGCGACAGGAGGAAGCACGCCTTGAGTTTCGACGACTCGAGCCTCGGTGAAGAATCTCCGTGTCGTAAGTCTCGCGGATACTGCAGGCCAGAGAAGCGAGCATAAGGACACGTAGAAGGCTGTCCTCGGCTTCCCGCTCGGCACCGGTGACCGAGCGTTTTAAGTCGCCGAGGATACGCTCGAAATAGTGAGGCCGACGAAGGAGTCGAGGCTTGCCGGCACGCTTATTGGATTTGAGGGACTCGAGGGCCCGGCTAAGGTACCTGCCACGGCGGCAGAGCCTCTGACGCTTGCGAGGAACGGGAGGATCGCTGAGCTTCAAGGGGACGAAGCTGGCAGCTGGTACCAGCTCGTCGTAAGTGGTCTGGCGGGTGATCGCGTAGGACGGTGACTGCTCCTCGTTGATAGGCAACATCTCGTCGTCTGGATCGTCGATGCTCGAGGTGAAGGACCAGGTGTAGACTACCGGCGGCGGTTCGACTACGTCAACGAGTTCGGTGAGAAGGATTTCGATCTCGGGCTCGTCGTTTACCTCGGAGGTGGTCTGTGGCTGATGAGTCTCTGGTGTCTTTGCACGGGACGGGTCCAGAAGGCCTCGCTCCAGCAACCGCTCGGTTACGCTCTTTCTCGGCTGCTTCTTAATGATCACCCGGTAAGGCTCGACCTCGGGTTCGGTCTCCTCCGACTGGGAGACACGCCGGGGTTTAGGTACCGGTCGCTCGGGTTTCTGCAGAAAGGTCGTCTGCCGCTTGAGCTCCTGTACCTGCTCCGGTTCCGAGTTTGCTTCCTGCTGCAGCTCCTGGAAGACCTTGGACTCCTTAAGCAGCGGAGCTCGCGGACGCAGCTTCTTGAAGTTTACGCTGCGAGTCGGATTGGACATTTTGAGAATGGTACCACCATCAGATATTACAATGAGACTTACCCCAAGACGCCTTTCTCGTTGAGAATCTCCTCCTCGTCAAGGATCAGCTGGGCGATCTCCTCGTCGGTAAGGTTGGTATTGGGCAGAGGATCGCTGTTCTCGTCGCGTGGCTTCTCGGGATAGAGTTCGACCGGTTCACTGGGCTCGGGCTCGGGAACTGGCGCTGACTCGTCCTCGATCTGCGGTGCTTCGTCCGGTGTTGTCTCTCTTTTTTCTTCGATCGGAGCGAATAATATTTCTTCAAGCTAGAAATCACACGCGATTGTATATTCTCGCCGTCTCTCTCTCCGAGGCTTAATTTAGACTTACAGGGAGCATATACGGCTCGATCTTCTCCTCGATACCCTCTACCGTCTTGTTGGGATCTTCTGTTCTGCGACACGAGAATGAGAAAACATGTCATGTTCAACACTACTCTTATATTATAATACTTTGGTTACGGAAAAATTAGTAATAAGCGCATCGAAATCCAAAGCAGCTAAGATAAGCTTCAAGCATATAACACATCTCGTAATCGTATAAAAAACACACGCGACCATGACTCGGGCCACACGCGTATCTATGAATCAAGCTCTATAGACACAAGTATAGTAGAGGGAGAAAAAAGATCGAATGCACCTTACGACAGAGTAGGCAAATTATAAATTTAGGCCGTCAGTCGGCGTGTGTCATTCACATTCTCCGTCTCTCGCGCCACTCGCGCGCGAAAATAAATCGACGCTAAAACGTTATGGCGGCGACCGATCCATATGAATAAGGGCCTCCTGAGGTGCGAGAGAAGATTAGGACGTGCACTATATGAACTGGGGCAAAACTAAGCGCAAGCTTTGGCTGTGCCAAAAAGCTCTGCTGCGATTGAAATCATCGGTGTGTAATGCATAGCGAGCCTATATACGCGTGTATTTTCAAATTTTTGGAAACGATTATCAATCTCGTGCGCGAGAGAATCCGAGCGAATTTAGCCTCCGAATCTGGCAGCGACGATCTATTCTCGCTCACTGAAACAACGTTTGTACAGAGAGATGAGAGCTGGGCAGAGTTCGGCGACTAAATAACAACTAAAATCCCAGCGGTAATAATAATCGTTGGATTATTCGCGAGCGGATATATATACGGGATAAATTAAAATTTACACCTATAATCCCTCGCGAACGATAAATTCCAAAAGCGAAGCCGAAATGTATAAGCGCGTAATGAGCCTCTTGAGCCAGGCTTATAAACTTGCCATCATCGTCGTCGTGCAGGACACTTTGTCGGCGATCGCGCGTTTGATTCTGGGTTAGCTATTTATGTTGGCTACCGCGACATTGCCACATGTTGCTGCGGATGCTCGGGCTCAAGGCGACTGTTGCTGATGCACTTTTTCTCCCGCGAAAAGTATCCCGGTGACTAATGGCAGAGTTTTACAGATGCTTGTTTGTCGTGGATTATCGTTATTATTCACACGATCATCCGGTGTTTATATTTTTAGCTTTAATTGACATGAGGATGCTACACTTTTCCTGTTTTCCAACAATTAACGCCGACGATGCTCTCTTCGCGGTGAAAAACGACGATGCGGTTTATTGGCGATGGGACGACTCAAGGTTTATAGAGCTTCGACGCTTTGAGGATTTATGCTTCTGAGAATTCGCTAAAAATATACGATTTTACAAGCTGGACAATTTGTGTGTCTGTCTGTGTATATACGCTCAGGAGAGACTGTATATATTCCGTGTTAACCCCTCATTAATGGCTTTTTACGAAGCTTACGAGGTATAATAAATCTCGACGGATTTATTGCCCTGTATATTATATACGTACGTAGGACTATCAGCACGAAAGCCGTTTGTGACTTTTCTTGCGGGAGGTGTGTATGAAAAATGAATCGGAGTGATTTTGATATTCGTCAATTACGTAACCGCTTATTCTTTTTTTCTATCCGAAAAGAGGAATTTTCTAGAGATTATTTATATCTTCGAATTCATTCATAGTTTTACGCGTATGCGCGTATAAATTTTCGAATAAATAGACTTATTCTTGGCAGGCACCGATCTAAATAATTCTAGTGTACAAAACATGTTTGTATAAAGCTATCTTTGGAATCGGATGACGAACCTGTGTACAATAATAACGATAAGACATTCACATTTGATTCTTACCTTCGAACTCCTAAAACGAAGTTGTTTCCGGCAAGAACAAGCGCCTCGTGGGCTTGACCGTGTGTCAACTCGCTTATCGGCTGATCGTTCAATTTTACGACTACATCGCCAACTTTCAGGCCCATACATTCTGCGAGACTTCCCTCCGATACCTGAAAATTCTCGTTTTATCTGGGCCGCACATATATATATAGGTATATATACAACTCTCGCGCGAGCGAAATAACGAAAACGATCGCATATATATATACATTTACACTTGTGTCAATACAACGTTAACAATAATATATTATAATGATTCACATTGTTCGTAAACAAACGCAAGTGCGCGTGCAGATCGATAATACACGCAAGCGTTATAAGTCGTATATTTTGAGGAAAAATAAACGGATTCCAGTTTGAATATAACTGAGAGGATATTTACCCTAATAACTGTGAGGGGCTCGGGAAAGTCACTTCCTCCCGCCAGACGAAAGCCCCATGGCCGGTTGTCGAATTTTGTAAACTTAATGTCGAGGGTCGCCATGGTGCTCTACATCTACAACATTGTCATCTTTCAACTGTCTCGCGTCGTTCTCATCCGTTATCTATACCGGCAATCACGATTGCACTTTTTTTTTTTTTTTTCATTTTCATATAATTCTATACTCGTATACTTCGCTCATCGAATTTCACCATCGCTACTATATACATGGTAAATAATTTTCAGCTATAATCACAACAGAATACGAAATTCGTCCAAAATCACGATACGCAAAAATAGACCGGTATAGCATCGATCAACTATAAAGCAGTCGTTTTGCCCTCTCTCTCTCTCTCTCTCTTTCTCCCGAGTCCGCATTACATAATCCCGATTCACATAACAAAGGAAGCTCTCGACGAGCGTACGAAAAGGGAAAGAGCGAGAGAAGAGAACCGGCCGACGAAATTTTCACCGGCTGTACCGCATACCGTAGCGTCTTCGCTCTGATATATATATATAATAATAAAGCGTCTATCTCGCGAAAATTCGCACTAGAAGTCCATCGGTATGAATGCAGGTATCAGGTTGTGTGCGAGTATTTTCAAGAGACAGCCGATACGCGATGAGGGATACGAAACGCGAAAAAGGCCGGGCAAAAAGAAACCGGAGCACTCGATATAATAATAGAAAAGCCAGTGCTGCCCGCTACGCTGCCCGGAGTCTAAAACGCTCTGCAGTCTTATAGCTGCACTACTGGTCCTCCGGTACGCTGAATCGTTTTTCGATTTTAATTTTCTTCATTATTATACACAATCGATATATGGGAGTGACTTTTTTTGTTTGGTAGATTTATTATGATTGAAAAAAAAAAATTGATACTTATGTGTGCGATGCGTTGGATGCTCCGTTCGACGGATAATATCCTGAGAGAGACGTAAACAACACACTTGAACACACATAGTGAGACACACAGTACAGAAGCGTCTTTTTTTTTTTATCGATATACATTGGTCGTTCTTTTTATTCGTTTGAGAGTAGTAGCGTTGACAAAAAAGAGAAAAAAAAAAGCGTCGGCAGAAAGCGAGCTTATCTTGGCGATATACTTATGCAACACAAAAGAAATGAGCGAAGCTGAGAGTATGCTAAATAAAACGGTGAAAGAAAAAAAAAAAGCCAAAAGCGATAACATAAATGACGCTCAGAAAGGGCCGCAAGTACAAGCGCGCAGCTTCCTCTGAGCTTTGTGTCAAAGTGCAAAGGTGCTTGCTGTATATATGCAAAGGCGAGAGATACAGAGAGATAGATAGTAATAGTTAAATGTAGTAGTAATTGATAAAAAAAAAAAAATTGAAATATCGTGGTCTGCACTGTAGATTGATAGATAGAGAGTGATGTCGGAACGCTGCTCACTGCAATGCGATATCAAAAGGCGTTGCTTTGGCGGCGGGGCCCTCGGTGGAGAGACTTAATTCTCTCGACTGACAATACACCACGCGACGGAGGAGCTTTTCGGCGACAAGCCGAGAGCGAAACTACTACTGGCCAGAATCGCTGCGGAGAAATCTAGCCTAAGCTCTCTCGGTGCAGTGCAGAAAGCTTACGGGAGGGGCAGCCGAAAGGGAAAATGTGTCACGATAAGCCCTGCCAGCAGCAACTTTCGCGCGGCGCTTGCCCTCGCTGCAAATATCCCCGCTGTAGTGTAGTGCAGTGCATGAGAGAGGTGAACAAGCGGCCTCGTCGCTGCTGCTACTGCTGCTGCACGGAGGCTCCGATCTATTTACTGATCGATCTATTTAGATCGAGGCCCGTGAGCGAGATGATGAGCGCTCTCGTTTACGCTTGTGTATGCGAGATGCTCTCTCTCTCTCTCTTTCTCTTTCGAAAGGGATGCTATGCGCGAGGGTGGGTATTCAGCTCTTGTTTTGTTATTGTCCCGCGTGATGAATTTCCGGTTCTACGATGAGTACTTTATTTGCCTGAATCGATGTTGTGTTTAAACATACTCCAAGTTCATGAGCTATTTCATTAGACGATGGTATACTGACTCACGCGCGTCATTTCGATATATACCATCGTGAAAACATTCGGATATTCGTCATCTATTACCGCGTGCCTGATGGAGAGAGAAAATAGTTTTAATTCTGATGAGGCAGGTCTTTTTACTTCGCATTGGCAAAAACAACGTGTAGACCTCGTGTTTTGTGTGTCGCTTTCGCGTATGGATTCAATTAAAAAAAAAAACTGTTGACACGACGAGCTTTGTCAACAATAACAGCTTTAAGGGCGGAAAAATATTTTTGAGCTATCTTAATTGAATGCTATTTGGTTATTCTTGGCCAATTAAACATTGTCAGCACTTCTTAATCGCAAGATAATATATAAGTAGCAGGTGGATTTGTGTGTATGAATTCAATGACACCGCTATAAATAAATACTTTGCTTAACGATCGAAGTGTGTGTATGCGCAATTAAAGTATAGTCGAGAAAGAGATATAAGGTCTATTGTAATCGGGAGCAGACTTTTCAATCAAATATTTGCATTTCTCATCAGCTGACTGCCAGATGGTGTATCTTTGAGGATATTTTTAAAACAGTTCTTTGTTTGATATTCAAGACGATTATTGCATATACTATCGCTATCTATTCTAGACGCAAGAGTTTTGACAAATTTGATGAATGATATTGCACGGTGATAATTCTGTACAATCATATTCTGTGTGACGCGCAGGTATAGAGAAAATGCGGGTGTATTAAAATCAATTTATTCTTACAAACACAATAATACTACAAAAAAATAAGTATCTTCTATATCATATCACAATAATAGTATCGAATAATCGCTCAGCCTCTTCCAATAGTTCTCCTATAATACCCCTAATTTTCTCTCTGTAAACGGAATCCTTGTCCATACTAGGCCCTATAAGATCCATCCTCGTCTTGAACATAAATTTCTCAAGTGCTATTGGTTCGTTCAACAGCATATCAAAAACTTCCGCCTTCAAATAGATACCAGGTAAGTACAACGAAGCGTAGGCCATTCCTGCGAGTTTGTATTCGTTGAAATCATTTAAAAGGTTTTCGAACGATGGTATTTTGGGCTTAATCTCACTCTGCAGAAGAACGTCGCGAAGAACGGAATAGTAATACTGCAATAGTTCCAGATTATTTTTCTTCCTGTAATCCGGAGTCGTATGTAAGTACACCAACATGCAGAAATCGATTACTGGTGAAGCGTATCTCAACAGTTGAAAATCCACTAAAATGCATTTGGCAGGTACACTATCATCGAAGAGAACATTGTTCTTCCAGAGATCACTGTGACACAGAACGTTCAATTTACCTTCCGCAGGTTTGACAAGCTTCCTAGCTCGTTCGAGGATTTTCGACACCAATTCCGAGTTCAAGCCCAACTTCTCTGCTATCAAGGTGATGGTTTCGTAGCCGCATACTGTGGACTGCCCAAATTTATTGCTGTTCGAGTACGCCTTTTCCACGAATGAGGACGGAAAGACTTCCTTGAGAGATTTACCTAAACGTGTTTCTACGAGTAAGGAGGATGCGTGAAACCTGGCTAGTGATGACAGAGCGGATTTCAATGATTGTTCGTCCAGGATATTTTCCGTACGAGAGGCAAATCCCTGGACGCGAAGATCTTCGAATACGAGGACGTTTTCGTTGGCCAAAAAGCATCGAGGTGACCATCTCTCGCCCTGGTAATCATTCATCATCAGAGGATGAACTTGGGCGAAAAAGTGAATTTCTTCGAGAAAAGTTTCCTCGTCCAAGATTGCATCCTTGATCAGAGTAGATTCTGGACGTGATTTCACGAAAAAGCTTTCAGTCCTCTTCTCGTTGGGTCCATCTTCGACTTGAACGACAAGCAGTTGGTGAGTTCCAAATATGCCATTCTTCTGTTTCGTAAAATCTTCTAGACGATGACTGACAATCGTAACCTTTGGACCGAGTGCACGTGTTACGACCGTCTTGATATCCTTAGGAGTCAACACAGACATGACGAGCGACGAGTGATACTTCTCGGCTAATAGTTTAGACAAGAAGAGCTGAACCTAGCAATGACACGAGTTTTTATCGGTAATTACGAGAAATAAGAAATAAGCTGGAACGTATAGTATGGCAGTAAATCTGCGATAAGGTCTTCATTTTTAAAGCCAATGATTTACTGGAGTTCTTGCGAGAGTAAAGATGTATTCATGACGCAAAATTGGACGATATATTGCAAATTGTGGATCATTCTTCCCGACGAATATATAGTGAGTATTTGCTGAATGTCAGTAAAGTTGATATCTGTCTGATAAGTTAACATTATAGCATTAAATCAATTAGTATAGGTATAAGAAATTAAAAAACGCCATATTAACGATACATGGATTAAATATAGGTCGATTGAGATTTTATTAAAACATAAAAAGAATACACATACAAGTGCATAAATACTCTGAGATTTGAAATAATAATTATATCACTACTTTAGAAACTGCTTCGATCTCTGAACCATTTCAGTGACAATCTCAGAAAGAACATCTTTATAGAAAGCATCCTTCTTCATAATATCCAGTATAATATCGTCGTGATCTTCAAATACAACCTTGGAAAATCCATCGGAATCTTTTGTCAAGTCAGCGCACATGGTCGTATCCATGAGATTTAAAGGTGAATATAAGGCGGACGTTATCAACCCCACTGCCCTCAACTCTTCATACTCTTGCAGAATATCCGAAAGGATAGGTACATCTATTTCGGCATCGTGATCCCTCATGAAATTGCACAAAACCTTATGGTAATGTTTCAATAATAGCTTCTCATTTTCATCCCGGAATTTCCGCCTTGTTGTCAAATATATCAATTGCAACACATCAGTCATCGCAGGTACGTAACGCACAAGTTGAAAGTCCACTAAAACGCATTTTGGAATAGGTTGTGAATTGTCGAACAAAAAATTGTAAGACTTACAATCCCCATGACAGATGACGTTAGGCCTTGTCTTTGAAGCTTTAATCAACTCAAATATAAGGTCGCACACTTTAGGAATACAGACATGGTTCAATTTAAGCTGTTTAGCTATCGCTACAAGAACGTTGACGCTTGTGCAAAACCACTCGTAGAATTTGCCTTCACGAACAAACAGACACTCTTGAAGTTGGTCTGAGTAAATTTTACCAAGAGATTTTCCAAGACGTTTTTCTGCTAATAATGTGGAGCCATGTAGTTTCGCCAACGCCGTCAGACCTGATTTTAGAACTGGTGGATCTAAGTGTACAGCCTTGATCGAAAAGTTTCTGGACTTAAGATCCTCAAAAATCAGTAGATCATCCTTTACTAAATAACACTCTGCCACCCACGATTTGTCCTTGAGACCATGCATCAGTTCAAGCATGATTAGCTTGTAGAAACTTGTCTCCTTGTAGAAGGCCCTACATTCTTGGATCAATGACGCCTGCTCTTCTATATCGTATGGAATAGTTTTCAAAAAAAACGTACGTATTTCTTTTTCAATATTGCCATCTTCTTGAATAGTCACGACCAAATTTCTGTAATCTCCCAGGAAGCCTAATTTTTCAGTTGAATAAATTCTCACATGATGATTGACGATCCGAACTGATGATCCCAAGGCACGCTTCACCACTACTTCTACCTCTTCTTTTTTTATAAAGTCTCGAAAAGGGTTTTTGCGATTGTCTTGATCGTTTTTACTAGGTTCCATGATACCGACGTCCACGTAGAGCATCTTTCGATATTACAGCTCCACTTAGTAGTGTATCGGAAAATAGATTGAGCCAAGCGCTCTGCTTTAGTTTTATATAACGGATTCTCA
Organism: Pteromalus puparum; assembly: GCA_012977825.3. Taxonomy (NCBI): domain Eukaryota; kingdom Metazoa; phylum Arthropoda; class Insecta; order Hymenoptera; family Pteromalidae; genus Pteromalus; species Pteromalus puparum. The sequence goes on from CM053168.1 coordinate 66,882,096, forward strand.
TTGAAGAACTCATACGGGAATCATTAGAAGATAGTTTTTATCGTAGAATGGTTAATAAAGGTCGTAAATAAACATTAAGTGGCAACAGAACAAACTTAGGCATTAAGCTATAAGATTTACTATTATAGACCTGTTTCATAATAGGGTAAGCATCAATGGATCTAATTAGAAACACTTCGCTATCATTTTATTGACATGACAGGTATTATATACTATTCTCATGCATAAATTATATCGCAAGATATTTCTAGCTATAATTTGTCGACAGTTTATAGACGTGTCACGTGCTCAGAATGCGAGAAAAAGATTATTTGTGGATTTTTATGTGGAAAATTACTTTTCAATATCTAGACCAATGAGTATAATTTCACGCTAAGATTTTTGAGTTTTGACCGAAAAAAATAAAAGGTCACGGTTCTTGCATTAGTAAAATTAATTAATCGATGGTCGGGTTATATAAAATACTATATTAAATACATTTTGTAAAAAAAAAAATGTTTTATTTGCATATCGATTGTACATTTCATTATTTAATTTTTACATTGCAGCAGCTGCTTAGATCTTTGCACCATCTCGCTAATAACTTCTGAAAGTCTTTCCTTATAATAGGGATCATTCTTCATAAGGTTCAATATTATATCAGTACGATCGCCAAACATAATTTTTGAAAATCCTTCAGAATCCTTCATCAGTTTAGCCAACTTATTTCCATCAATTAAATTAACCGGTAAATTTAGTGCTGCTGTAACTAGACCCACGACTCGTCTCTCCTCATACTCGCGTAAAATGTCAGAAAACGTTGGCATATTTATCTCCTTATCTTGTTCTCTTAATGTCTCGCATATTACTTCGTGATAATGCCTCAACAATTCTTCTTCATTTTTCTCCCGAAATTCTTTCCTCGTAGTTTGGTAAATCATTTGTAGCAAATCGGTTGTCATAGGTGCATAACGCACCAATTGCCAGTCTATCAGTACGCATGTCGGCAGAGGTTGTGAATCATCAAACATCAAGTTGGAAGACCAAGGGTCACCATGACAAATGACATTTGGTCTGGTCTTTGAACATGATATCATATCAAAGATGCGATCAAATATTTTTGGAATATCAGTGTGATCCAATCCAAGATGCTTAGCGATTGTCACAGCGCCGCTTATACCACCACGATAAAAGTTATTGAATTTTCCAGTGTGAACGAATAAACCCTCCTTCAACAAGTCCGGATAAAGATTGAGAAACCTTTTACCAAGACGTTTTTCGGCCAACATCGATGACGCATGTAGCCTTCCTAATGCAGTCAGAGCAGATTTCAACGAAACAATATCCAAAATTTTTTCCTTCACTTTGAAGTTTTTCGATTTTAGATCTTCAAATACCATTGCATCATCCTTCACTAAGTAGCATTGACCACTGAATGACTTGTTCTTAACACCATGCATCAGTTCAGGTATCACTTGTTCGTAAATGGTCGATTCCTTGTAGAATACATTGCACTCCTCAATCACAGCTGCTTGCTCAGCGATATCATAGGGTATCGACTTTAGGAAATACGTCACAATTTCTTTCTCATTGCTATCATCTTTTTGAGTAGTCACTATCAAATGCCGATGAGCACCCATAAAACCAAGTTTGTCCTCGGAAAAATTTTGCACGTAGTAACTGGTAATTTTTGTATCAGAACCGAGAGAGCGTTTGACGACAATTTCCACATCTTGACGAGTGAGAGGCTCTTGAACGAGTTTTCTGTACTTGTCGTTGTCTCTGCTCATCTTGAGACACTATTTCGACTGACACAACAGCAACGTTGGAATACTCTAGATATACTTATATGGAAATATTGAAAAGATTGTAAAACCAAATACGCGAGCTGTCTGCGTATCAGCGTGACAGTCATAAATTTATTCAAAAGCGCACGAGTTTAAGTACTTGAATTTTATCTTGGCAACTCTTTACCTGTCCGATGACTTGCTTTTTCATACTTTGATTTCAACAGATTTCAACAGATTCAATTTTTTTATTTTTGTAATTCTTTTCGTTCAGTGTACACATACAGAGGCATTGAACATCTGTTACCAGTAATGAGCAATTCTTCAAAGAATAATTAAATTCCATAAAACATTAACATGACAAAGCAATCTTTTTGATACCAGTAACTTGATAGGAAAATTGTTAACTGCATTATGATAAGATGAAATATTTTATGGCATTACAGTGACAATGAAATGTCCAATAATAAAAATTAAGTGCTGTACGGATATTTATTTTAAAAAAATGTTTATTGTTTCATACAGTTTTATTTGTAAATTAAACTCATTCTGTAATCTCCTCAAGTAATTTCTTAGATCTCTTGACCATTTCCTTTACGCTTTCAACAATCCTATCGTTGTACAAGGAATCCTTCTTCATAATATCCATCACTAGATCGATGCGGTCGAGATAAACAAGTCTAGCAAAACCACCTACATCGCTCAATAAGTCAGCACCAAGTTTGCCATCCACCATAGTCACTGGCAGTTGTAAAACAGCCGATGCAACTCCCACAAACACGCTATTTCTTCATCAATCTTCAAAATTTTCACTCATTCACTTCATGCTCATTCTTCTCCCTGAATTCTCTTCTCCTAGTGTAATAGAAAAACTGGGCTACGTCTACCATCGCTGGTGCATAACGAATTATTTGAAAGTCCATCATAAGGCAATTGGATGCAAGTGTCGAGTCTTTGAATCCCCGTGACATATAACGTTCTGCTTCGTTTTCAAGGTGTCAAATGCTTCAAAAGTACGACCGCATGTCACCGGGATAAGAGTTGAGTCCAAACCCAGCTTTTCAGCGACGACAACAGCTACGTCGACCCCAGTTCGGTACCACTCTTTGACGTAACCTTCATGGATGCACATAGACTCGGCCATAACTTTTGGATATAACTCGAGAAATGTATTTCCCAGATGCTTCTCCGCCAAGACAGTTGATCCATGCAACTACCAAGGTACTGTCCTTGACCAGATAGCATCGCGGACACCACGAATCGTCACTGATGGAAGCTGTCAATTCAGGCAGGATATGTTTGTAAAAGTTAGTTTCCTTGTAAAAAAAAAGCTTACTTCTATCTTGCAACGCGTGAGACTGCGCTTCATTCATTCCCGGCAAACACTTGACAAAATAGGTGTGAGTTTCTTCATTAGCACTATTTTCTTCGCAAACTTTGACAGAGAGTATAATCGATGCGCGCCCATCAAACCAAGTATCCGGTCTGAGAATTTTGTGACTTTGTACTCGATTAGTTTAAATGAAGAGCCCAAAGAATTTTTCACGACAGTATTTACATCTTGCTTGGTCAAAAGATGAAACTCTGCAGATTTTTCCTCGGCCATTATATTATATTATGTGTTCAATGAATACTCGTACTCGACTAATTCGCTGTTGGGACTAGTAATATGTATTCTTTTTAAACGATGAATTCGCAGAAATATCAAACCATGACAAATATCAAAGCACACACAGCCCACTTGCTTGCGGGTATTGTACAATAAAATCGTCATACGAATAATTGATGATTTATCGTTGCAAATGTTATGTGAAAAATTTTTTAATTATGCATACAGGATTTTCCTTTCAAACGCAAATCATGCAATAATACAAAATTTTAAATGGATCTAAACTTTGAAGGAGAAAATTAAGAATTGCGAGCAATGGATTTGCGATATTCAAAAGAAGAAAGCAGAGTTCGAACATATATTATATATTATACAAATTCATATTCAAAAAATTCTATTTTAATGATTTAAGCGCATAATAAAAATTACAAATTTATATTCATTTCCAGTGCAAACAATGTTAATACTAATATTGAGTTAATTAATTATTAACTTAATATTAAATCTTGAGTGTAATTAGTTAAATAACTTTACTATTTATTCACACCTGTATCGTTACGATAAAAGATCGATTTGAAAAGTTGATTTATGTGATTTATTTCAACGAAATCAATCAGTTTTTCAATCAAATTCATACACAAACAGCCATTCTCGAATTAATATGATTAAATATATTTATGAAGTTGACTAGTTTTAGAAATATTGGTTGCATTTTTGAGACGTTTTCACGTGCAATTGCTACTCTCTAGTCTAGGGGCAAAAGAAAGTTTTCTCAATACCACCGAATAGTCGAGGCAGGTATACAAACTGTTTATCGTTGGTGCATAGTATTACGATGGCAATATTACAAGCTTGTATAGAACAAAATTGGGAATAGATGCTTGTCTTATTTTTTTCATACAAAGAATATTATTAATGAATAGTTAATTATTTATATTTATCAAATTTTTTATTTTTTGACTAAAAAAGAACATTGAAAGCTTCAATTCATCTTTTCAGTCATAAGCAGCCTCACAGCATGCAGCTGCACCACCAGTCACCACAACTAACGCTTCGCGCGCTACAAATATACCCGGCGACAATCGACATCTGGTGGCCGACTGAGTTTATTCTTGCGCGCGCGCGATCACTTATCGACCCACGATATTTTCGCCAGAAATGTCGGCGGCAGATCGCGCAAAACCCTAAGGGTGTGTCTACAATAGCATGACGAGTGATGTTTCTCGTATCATTTTAGAGCGTGATATCACAGGTTGCAAGAGGGGGAGGCTAGTACCAACCTAGTTGGATGTCAAAAAAAGGAAAAATTATAGGTCACAAATTTTGTTGACATCCAATGAGGTTGGTACTAGTCTCCCCCTCTTGCAACTTGTGATATCACGCTCTAAAATGATACGAGAAACATCACTCGTCACGCTATTGTAAACACACCCTAAGAGGGGGAGGCTAGTACCAACCTCATTGGATGTCAACAAAATTTGTGACCTATAATTTTTCCTTTTTTTGACATCCAACTAGGTTGGTACTATAGCCTCCCCCCTCTTGCAACCTGTGATATCACACTCATCACGCTATTGTAGACACACCCTAACAGAGTAGACAAAATTTAGCATAGCCTATGCCCTGTAAGTATATGGTATAAATAGATCTTAAGTCCGTTCCTTTGCTCCCGTGGTTCGAGTCTGAATTACCAGATATTGCCGCACGCTGCAAAATATTGTGAATATAGAGGGAGCAAATTTCGTGCCTCGCGAGTTGCGATTCTACTGCTGGTGGCGCCGACGACGACCGTCTCCAATCTCCAACCCGCATGCTGCACCGGCTGCACGACACCCTCTCTCGTTTGGTCTATTTTTTACCGTGATTTTTCCATTGACGCCGAACCCGGTAAGTGCCTCGACTTTTCTTCAAACCTCCCGAGTATCTTCCGCAAAGAGATAATGATTCCCTTTTACTCGAATATTCGTTACTTCGCCGTGAAATCGTCGCCGCCTCCGTCTTTAGCTCTCTATAGATATATATGTGCAGTATATATATACCGCTGCAGCAGGCAGGTTGCATACACACGCGAAACCCGGAGCAAGCCACTTATCCTTGGCACACATGCACTTGCATGACCCGGTTTATTAAGTCAATTATATAATGAGTCTGTCTAGGCGGCGTCAATTCGCGTACCCGAATACCTCAACCCCTACCCCAAATGTACCCCTCTTTTCGTACGCGAACAGTTGGAAAACTCTTTCGCGTACGCGAAAGACATTTTCCGCACTTCGCGCGCGAATAGCAATTTTCCGAGTCGCGTACGCGAACAGTCCGAAAACTTTCGCGACGATTGCTTTAGATTGTAAGGTTATGCACATTGAACTATTGAAGGCACTGTCTGTAGGCAACGTGTACCTATAAAAAAATAACCCTACTAACCCATTACCACCCTTCGTCTGTATTGAAGTTGGTTTTATTACCGAGTTGCTTAACCCAATAACCCAAGTAAAAATGATGGGTTATTGAGTTGACTCATCCATCATCTTTACGTGGGTTATCGGGTTAAGTGGTTATGGTTTACCGGTGATATTTCTTCCTTTTCATACGCGAAAGAGTTTTCTGACTGTTCGCGTACGCGACTCGGAAAATTGCTATTCGCGCGCGAAGTCTGCGAAAAATTTCCTTCGCGTACGCGAAAGAGTTTTCCAACTGTTCGCGTACGCGAAAAGAGGGGTACATTAGAGGCTTCGCGTACGCGAATTAACGCCGCCTAGACAGTCTCTTATATATAATACAGCTCATCGGTAATCTTAATCGCGTCGGTGGCGGCGACGACTTAGAAACTCGACTGCGATTCTCGCGTATTCTTATCGACGTCTCGTTCGTGTCTAGCCTGAAGAGCTGTGTGATAATATCTTCGTGAGTTCGAACTCGTCGTCAGTCTTTCTAAGAATCGAATTTTTCACTGGGAGAGCTTGAATTTAACAATTGAATGATTGTGCCCAAGTGATCTGTGGTGATTGGAAGGGTTGTCACTAGTCGGTGACACTGAATATTTGCCTGTTCGCAGATATACAAACAGTCATGGTTGCTCACACCGTACTCCTGGACTTCACCGTCCCTTCCAGCCAGATCATGGACGTGGACAAGAGGGCTAACCTCAAGGCCAACATCACCAATGTTCTTAAGGAGCATTTTGTTGGTCTGAAACACCTGACAGAGTCCATGGTTGATGGCAGTCTTATCATTCTATTCACGGGCCCAAGAGGCAGTATCATCACTGTGCGTGGCTATGCTGAAGGATTAGTTACCATCAACATTGAATACTACAAGCAGGATGACGAGGAAGCTTTGTTGTCCTTCGAGGTACTATGTCATTTCAAGTTTAATTAACAAATTGTTTGGTAGAGAATCATCAATGTAGTGAATTTTTTATTTTATTTCACAAAGTACTCGTATATTATAAGTATACTCGACAAATAGCAAGACAAAGTATTCTTTTGTTGACTAAAAACGAGGTAACTTTCTACTGAAATTTATTTTTGAACATCAAACCTTCAATTTGTTTTCCATTATAATTATTCTTTACCCTATCATTATTTTGAATTTTTTCTTGATGAGTAATTATTATTCATAATAAATTATGAAATAATTTATTTTCTTAGATTAGTAAACATATTTTCAGTAGTCATTCACCTACAATTTTTCATGTAGTATATGAATAAGCCAGCAATTTCTTAGTTTTCTTTCAAAACATCAATCCCTGACCAGTAAGCAATGAAAATAAGAATTATTTAATGATAAAAGAGAAAGTTAAAAGAACACGGCATAATTAAGAGAATATTGTAGCAATGGCGAGACTTGGAAGTTGACGTTGCCATGGCTTTGAACAGCCAACGCAGCAAACGTCTGCCACCTGTAAGACGAGGAACCATTTACGATCTCTATCTGACCCTATCAGGTAGAAACTGTTTTGCCTCGATCAAGTTTCTTCATCCTCGTTTAATTGATCATAAATACTAAATATTGTTAGCAGTTTATATTGCCATCATTTTTATAGAATACTAATTATTATCATCATTTTCATATACCATTAACCCTCAAAAGCATGTTCTTCCCCAATTTTATATTTTGTATTTTTTTTTACTGTGCAGTCCTTTGTCCCCCTTGAGTGTAAATCACTTGACAACCAAGCAAAACAAAAACTTTTTTGTGATGGAATTTACACCTTATTTTTGAGTGTGTGAAAAGGTTCGCTGGAAAAATAATGCAAAATAAATCTTGTATTACAAACACACAAGGTGTTTTTTTAACTTGATTAAAATTTGGCTTTAGCTTACACCCAAAAAGATTTGCACAAGACACATCAATAATAAAACAAAGCAAACCTTTTTTGTTGACATTACCCTATTTATTGCATTTGAGGGTTAATCTTATAGTTTACATAAAAGTATATCGCTTGTTTAAGAATGCAAAGTTAGTTGGTTCATATCCTATAGCACCCATATATTATATACGTTACCATCTAAACTTTAATTGTTCAACATTCCTAGCACTTGATTTTTTATTATACATCTTATGAGAACGGCAAATAGTGCACGTAGCACTTGATTTAAACTTTGCGATTCCTTTTTTATTTTTTATACATTTAGAGTTATGTTGAATTAAACATGCACTATAATTTTACAGAAATTATTATATAGTTTTAAAGTACTGATCTCTCATTTTCTTCTTTTGCTATGCTTGCGTTCTCCATGATTTGTAAAATTATAAAAATATGTAAAAACCATCGCGAATATAGTGAAATAATTCCAAAGAGAAAATTAAATTTTAATGAAAACATGGATTTAAAGGGAAGATGAACAGTAAAAATTATTCAAGAGTGAAATTTTCGAAATGATCTTTATTTCATAATTCAATTATATCGTTATTTTCGCATGTATAAATTATGGGCATATTTCTTGATTAAAACTTTATTTAATCAGTTGTAGAGGTCTTTTAATTAATGTCGTTTCGCGAAATAGCGTTGAAACGACGTGGAAAAGAAAAAAGTGTAATCTCTCTTATTGGCTGCTTTTTACTACTACTCCAAGTAATGCCTGGCAAATTTCTATACTTGATAGCATTTTGACCTAATTGTCGAGTAAGAAGTGTAAGTGTATAGATTAACGCACTTCTGCAGTACAAGTCCAAACAATACTCCAATGGACTATATTTTTGTTAAAGAATTTTCGTTTCATAGTGTGTTTATATCATTTTCCAACAAATTTACTTTGTGAATAATTTTTACTGTGCGACAACCACTAGAAAAAAATTTACAACGAAGTACGATGTTTTTTTATAATGATTTGTATTGGTTCGCTCGATGGCTAAAATGGTAGTCGGCCAGAGACTTGGAGACGGCGTTACAGGCAGCGACATCAGCCACTCGATCGCACTCGCTAACTCCCATAAAACGCGGTGGCCCGTTTGAGAGATACTTTCCTACCGCTGGTGAGTTTTTTTGTTTAATATTATGTTGCCGGCTCGACAGTCAGACGAAAATCTTTTACTATATTACTTATACTGTATAAATTGTCGATTTATAAGATTCTATATATTATAATATACACATATGTATATCGTATAAATAATAACTAAGCCGATCGACGCCCGCACGTAGATACGATATTCACATTTGTATGACGACATAACTGATAAGTGAATTTGATATTTTTTTTTACTTTATTTATACATAAAGTTGATAAAAATACGACTGCCTTTCTTTTGCAAATCTGAAGTTTCAATCTGTTCTATTCTTTTTCTGTTGTACAAGCTCTCTTTTACTCTCTACTCTGTACACATATATCTTTGGGCTTTGTTAATATATGAGACGAATATCTTGTTTTTCTTTTCTTTTGCGATTATCAATATAAGGAATCAGAAAAGCTGATTGACGCAACTTGATATAACATTGGATTAATTGCTTTTAACGCAGCTCCGTAATAGATTGTTGGGGGGAAGGTGGATGATGAAAAACGCATTGTGTTGCTGCCATGTATGCGCATAATATAACAGTTAAGGTCTTTAGTTTTATTAGAATTTTTCGAGTTGTTATCATCTCATGCGCCTGCTCTTTTGTACATACATATATATTTTTTATTCTTTCTCTGTATACAGTGTACATAGACTTTCGTAAAAACATCCGCTTCTTAACTCAGTGCATGACCGATTTCTCTTATGACATATTGGTGAAACTTTATAGTTAGACGTTTTTGCTTATATTATCCGCCTCTCTGTAATAGCGTTTGTTTCTTCTTTTCGTTGAGATTTTGATTTTTCGCTATTTTAAAACATTCGAATGGCTTGACCTTGCACGTGTATTTCGTATATTTTAGACATATACATGTAACATTATAGTTTTCTCAGAGACAACAGAATCGACATATACACGGCATGTTATTAATATTTATATATAACGACATTTCATATAAATATACATGCGTTTACGCGAGACGTATAAGATTTTTTCCAAAAACTATGATTATTCTCACGAAAATAACTTTCTTTTCAAGATGAAAGATTGCTCGAGTATGATATCGACAAACTAGTCTTTGAGGCTCGCTCACCCTACCAGAAAGTGCAGATCGTGCACTCAAAATCTCTCGGCAACATGTTGATCCTCGACGAATTGCAAAGTACGTATACAAGTTATAAAAACAAAAAGAAATTGAATCGAAAGCATTAAAATTGTCGATACTCGTGCGCAGATATGTCCGAGGCGGATCTGATCTACACCGAGACTCTGATGCAACGAGGCAAAGAGAACTACGAGGGCAAGGAGATCGTGATCCTGGGAGGAGGTGACGGTGGCCTGCTGTGGGAGCTGCTCAAGGAGAATCCGAAGCACGTGACAATGCTCGAGGTGCGAGTCGAAAATTTTCGTATTTCTAGTTGATATACAGACCCTCGACTAAGAACAGCTGTTTAAACTTACTTTGTTTCGTTCTATTTTTAGATCGATGACATTGTGATGAAAGCTTGCAGCCAGTACATGAGAAGTGTGTGCGGCGATTGCTTGGACAAGAGGAAGGCTGCCAAGTATGAGGTGAGTTTTCAACCGGTTCTATACCCGATTCTCAAAGATTTAATTTTTTGTCTTATACGATCATTTAATTTTTTCTTCGTTTAGATTATCGTCGGAGACTGTGTTAAAGCTTTGACTCACATGATCGAGGAGGGTCGCCAGTTTGATTACGTATTTGGAGATCTTACTGACATTCCTATCAGTACAACTCCGCACGGCGATGCTTGGGATTTCATCCGACTCATCTTGAACTCGTCCATGAAGGTGCTCAAGCCCACCGGAAAATACATGACCCACGTGAGTTTCACGAAGTGACGTTTTATAAAAGAACGAAACGAAATTTGTTATTGAATGTCGATTTTTAATTTAGGGTAACGGTGCATCGTGCCCGGAGTCATTGAAGATGTACGAGGAAGTATTGTCGCAGCTTACAGTGCCGGTCAAATTTACCAAGGATAGCGCCTTCATTCCATCTTTCTTTGAAGACTGGATCTTCTATCAAGTTTCGCTTAAATGATGGATTGGAACGAATTCCGATGCATTGAGAACTTTGGCGAAACTCAATCACACTACACCAACCTCCTTATGACCCGAGCTGCGCTCTTTCTTCGACATCAAAGTAAATCCATATACCAGTTCCTTTTTTGAATTCAGATAGCACTCTTCAAATCCACAATTAAAGTTGGATAGTTTTAAAGTCACTTCAAACTGATTGTACATATTCACGCATACTACTATTTCATAAACGAAGTATTTATTATTCTTTACGATGGGAGAAAAGATAAAGAGAGGGAGAAAAGCTTGCTGCTTGAATAACGATTAGTTGCAACAATCAGTATAGATGGAAAATGATGAAATCATTTTCTTACCAACGTATAAAAAAGAAACGCGCGAACTTGTCAGCCTTATTTCCATTACGAATGTTTTAATGCCAAAGAGCAATGTTATTGTTAAAACAGCGTCACGTTAGACGAAACTACAATTTTGTTTTATAAGTACAAGTTAGCTTGTATGTCGTTGAAAAGTCGTGAATTGATCCTACTATTTTAAACACTTAAATACTTTTTCGTCTTTCAAATTTTTCGATTAACCTAGTTATATCGAATAAAAACACGATACTAAGATGGAATTGAAAAAGTACATTAGGTATGGCTGTTACTTGAATAATGTCAGGTATGAATGATTTGTTATGTAAAGAAGCGTGTGAAGCTATTACAAAATGCAGTATAGAGTAACGACAGCTATATTATGTCAGATGATACTCACCTAGTGTCATCAGTAATTAAAGCAGTACGATTTGAAATAGTATTCATGTGTTATAAAACACAGTTTTAGTTAGTTTCAAAGTAAGCAATTAATATAAAGTACCGCAAGTACTAAGCCAATCGCCCTAAACGTCTTTGCAAATTTCTCAATGCTTCTATACTCCTTGCAAATTAGATAAATGTGTCTTTAACGAACGATTTCCAATTGCTATTGCTATGAATTTTATAATATTTTCCTAGGAAAAAAAAAACGAATGAAAAGAAAAACATGATTCAATAATTATTATTTTTAAAGGAATTTATCGTTACCAAGTAGTTAATCAAGTTTCTATCGATGGTTTTTTGGAAACGAGTCTAATAGTGCCATATCGAATTGTGTTTACATACACCGATGTATTTGCCCGTCAGACTGCTCCGATATTTCACCGTTATTTTTATAAACGCTATTTCTATAGTACAAAATGTTCATGTACCTATTTTTCTTGGGAACTCAAGTGGCGCACTTGATATATTTGTACAAAAATTGTGCGAAACGTGTGTGCGCATTACCGAGGTTCAACCGTAAAGAAGAAAAAAACTGAACAGATAGAGAGCTTAATTATTCATGTATTATCGATAAAGAGAATTAAAAGATATATTTCAATCGATGAGAAATTTGGTTTAGTTTTTGGTTTAATTTAATCCACAACAAAGTATTACATCGTATCAAGTTTTACAATCATCAATATAGCGTAATAAGGTATATAACATTTATAGATTCGAGGCAACTTAGTGTTGTGTGTAAGCGCGTGCAAATGGCGGTATGCGGCTCACACAGTAAGTACAAATTAGGGATACAATTCATCAAGTGAATCCAGCCTAAAATTACAAATAAATAATAAAGAGTACAGTAGTCAAAGTTGAAGAAGATAAGACGTAGAGAGAAAGAGAAGTATGCTAAGAGAAAATGAAAAATCAGACTTCTCGATTCACGTTCCATGTATCGTCAATGGAATTTGGCCCCACGTAGGACTTGGTATTCGTTTTTTAAGTAGCGATTCTCTTCTCTCTTGAAAATCAAAACGTCCTCGGGCATTTAATTCTCCTATCTAGCTGCTGATAGTAATAAGAAAACTGGAGCAATTCCTCGGTGGTTCGACTTCGTCTATAATAAGTGTTTTATATCGTTCGTTCGTCCATCGTCCTATTCGCGTGCGTGTGTATAAGTAGTTTAAAATTCCTATTATCAGACTTTTACGTTTCTACTGGAAATTCCCGGTACAGTCGAGTATTTGGTATCTTGGAGATGTGCCCAATCTCATGGATTATCGGCTCGGTCTCGGTCTCCGCGAGTATCTGCTGGAGCCATTGCTGGATCTGTATCGGGTGCTGCTCGGCTCCTCCGTCTTTTGCTTTGATATCTTGTGCTTTTGCGCTCGCTGACTCGTCCTCCCCATCGGTCGTTTTGGAAGAAACATCTTTGCTCTCGTCGTCGAGCTTTTCGACTGGACTACTCGCGTTGTTAGAAATGCTACTGCGGTGGTTGTCGCCGAAATAGTAATTCTCACTATGCTTCTGAGCCTTTTCGCTGGCTTCTACTGCAACTGGAGATTCTGGTTCTGTTGGAGAGACTAATTCTTCCTCGGATTCTTTGACAGGAGACTGTTTTTCGGAGCTGCTGGCACTGCTGGTACTGCCGCTTGGACTTGGTAAGGGGGACGCAGGACTCTCGTCGAGTTTTTTTGTCGTAGTTGCAACTCCTATTTCTAAAAAAAAAAAAATAACATCACAGAACTAGTTCATATAACAAATTTTACGTAATCAAAAACTCAAATCTCTCTCTTACTCGAATTGCTATCGGTCTCGAACTTGCATGAATCGCAGGACGTGCAATTCAGATTGATGCTGATAGTCTTGCTGTGATTTCCGGAGCTATCGCGTTTTCTATAACGGATGACACTGCTCACGTCGAATTCTTCGTTCTCCTTCTTCAGCGACTTGTCAAAACTGACATAGTCCTCGCCAGCCTCGATATACTCCTCGGCTTTGTAGGGCTCGGTGTCGTTGACGGCGATGCTGTTGGACAGCTCAATTTTGCCGAAATTTTGGAGCTGCTCGAGGAGCTGTGACTCCGAGTCAAGATTCGCATTGAGACTCGAAGTAATACAGGGTAGCAACTCGGAGTTTGACTGGACTAACGACAGCTGCTGCCTATGGATGGCCTCGACCTGACGAAGCAGCTGCTTCTCCCGGCCTCTCAGAGCATCGGATAAACGCTCGAAACAGCTTCTTATTTCCTGGCGTACCTGCAGAAATGCCAGAGAAGGGATTAGTTGATTGGCGAGTTTCTTTTCATTATTATTCAGAGGGGCGGGTATGCGTGAGGAATTTAAATGCTTGCATTCGTTTATACGTATTCTGCAGACGTTTAATATCAAATTCTTGCCAAACTGCCATTTCTCGTTTAAAAAAAAAATACCCAGCTTTAATTATTTTCATTTTGTCGTACTTTTAATTAATCAAATTAAGCAATTATAATACATTCCAAACTGATGGAAAAAAAAAATGCCATCTGGAATTTAATCTACACGTAATTGTGACGGTTCTCTCAATAAACCGAACCGTTACATGATTACAACAAAGAACGCGCACACAACAATAATTGAACTTACTCAGCTCGTAATGGATCTCCTACAATTCGAAGCAATTGTCTCCATCACCCATTATGTACCACCGAATTAAACGCAACGAGCGTGTATGGGTCGCTCAAAAGCCCTACGAACGTCACAACGTCCTCAAAAACACCAACAGCTATTATCGTCATCGAGGCGAGTGAAAAAAAAATGATGAAGCGACAGAAAAACTGCCGCACCTTTCACATTTTCTCGCTCGGAAATTCCTCTACTTACCTACGTCACACGCGGCCTTCCCTCCTCTCCCCTTTATACCGCCGCATTATACAAAATTAACTCGAGAGCGCATTCACGCAAGGAATTGATAAAATAAACACAAACATAGTATAGATATACCTGATCCGTGGTTTCCTCGAGCTGCTTCTTCTTGTCGGAGATGAGCTTGACTCGGGCCAGGCTCTCATCGTCGATGTCCCCGAGCCCCTCATCATCCTTCCCTACCATAATTATTCCTCTCCAGCACAATCGCCAGTCTCTTGTATACGTGTAAAGAGGAGTAAAAAAAGTTCTCACTCGTCGTTGATAACAAATATGCACAACACTGCTACAAAAGTTCAGCGCGCGTAAACTATATGCTACTTACTCCGGAAGAACGTTTCTACTTGCGCGTTACTCGCTGCTATGCAGACTAAGTACTAGAGAGACGAGCAGATGAGTGTGTGTGCGCGCGCGTTCGCGCGTGTGTTTTTGTGTCGAGGAGCAGCTGTGGACTGCTGCTGCTGCTGCTGATCGATGGATGGATGGATGGCCGACTATATAGTATCGGTCTTTCTCTCTCTCTCTCGCTGGCGCTATATGCAACCGGTTAAGCTACAGAGACACGCGCGATTATATTATGCTGGTGTCGAGTGACACTGTACCTATACTCTAGGATGGAATTTGTTATGCTAATTGCGCTCGCTTATCTGCTCTCGTTTGAGGCAAGATATTAATTTGAAGTATCGCTATTTTGTAAAGCTCGATTATGGCTACCAGCGTCTGGTTCCGTTGGATTGGAGGGAATTATATAGGGTTGTTGTCAGGAAGAAAATAATTGCGTTAACGCTTTTTTTAGTTTTTTATTAGACTCTTTGGAGGAAAAGAGCTCATTGGAAAAATGTTAATGATTACGATTTCGGAGCAGAGATTCGTACCGACCGAGCTTATATAGCGCGATTCTTTATTTATCGATGAGGAGGTTTAATTAACAGCGCGAAATTTGAAAAAAAGACCGAGCGCGTTCTAAAGACGGTTAAACGAACGAACCTGTTATTTTAAACGTTATTGCAATAATGTTGACGAGCGCCACGAGCGCGAAAAATATTGGCATATATATGTACATCGCATCGCATCACCTTATTTGAGGTTATAATTGATGATCTATAGGCTCTATATTATCATATAGCTTTCAGCAGTTACAAGTCTGCCCATCAGATGGGGACTACTTCGCTTATACCCCTCGAATACTCAAAAAGCGACTTTACGAATGCATAAAAATGTTATTAAATAATACCCAAGTCAATTTACCCACTTGCCCGCGTTTTCGCGTAAAACAACACACCCATCGTGATATCAGCACTGCGTTGTTTTTCTGCAAGATGCTGCCACTCCGTCCTAATACAGTGTATTTAAAAGGCTGCACATACTTTTGTATATAGCACGAAGAGAGAGAGAGAGAGAGAGAGAGAGAGAGGGCGAGATGGATGAGAATTGGAGAAGAGCGAGAGAGAGGGCGGAACAAGCGGCGTGCATCAGTTATATACCTAGCCGTGGCGGCGGGACATCGGAAATCGCGGGAAACGCGTCGTGTACCAGCGTTTGCTCATGCTGCCGTAACAGCTTCCAAGAGCACATCATCCGCAAAAGCATCCGCTGACAAGAGCATTTTTGTTGCTAGTGTTCTCCACGCTTGAAGATCCCAACTCTTGAACGATATTCTAGACGCTTCGAAGAGAAAACACGAAAGGAGGTTATCCTACTGTGTACACACTCTTGATTGTATAGCAAACGGTGTATTAAGTAGTGAACTGTGTTTTGGAGTCGGTTTGTAGTTTTTGGGATTATGTGTGGAGACAGTGTACTGGCTTCGAACAATGGATGTCCACGAGGAAGATGCTGCCAAGAAGAATGATGGCTCTACAGCCGAAGAACTGATCGGAAGTATTGCCAAGAATACTGACAAACCATGCTCGCCTTCTCCCAGACCCCTGGGCACCAGTCGTTATGGCAGGCTCATTAAACCTAAGTCTCCCAGCAATGTAATGCTTGACTCTATTAAGGCATGTATTGCTTAGATGTTATATTGTTCATGACAATAGACTGAGGATTATATTCCACGTCTGAGTTAGTGACTCTAAAATACTGGCTTTTACTTGGTAGTTACGTACATTGTGTGGTTTGTAATATCATTAGGAACAGAGGATTAGCCCAGGAGACAAGAATCGTTGGGGATAAATTATTGATGATAGGTTTATAACAATCACTTGAAAATTTTTATTAAATTAGGCTCTTTACTTTAGTCGTAGTTTAATTTATTAGTTTTTTCATTTATTTGTCTTCAATTAATTCTATCTAGTTGAATTGATTAAGAAAAACTTAGTTTAAAATATTGGTTGTCAAATTTTCACAGAATTTAAAAATGCCAAAGAACGCAAAACCAGAAGCCTCCATTGAAGACGAGAACACCAAAATGGAAGATACTTCAAGTGTCATGGATGATACCGCCAACAGTAGTCTTGATTGCAGCTCTATGAGAGTTGAAGAAGACAGCATCGACATTGAAGATCTTCAATCACAATGTCCATGGACTTTGGGACAAATTGTTTGGTCTAGAATTGGTACTTATCCATTCTGGCCAAGCGTTGTCACACTTCATCCAGAAACAATGACATACGTATCACAAAGAGGTTAGTATGATAGTGATAGGCATTTTTTAAATAGCAAAACTTTGTTTTAAAATGTAGTCTTAACTTTTGTTTGTTATGTAGTCTTTTCTGTTCCATAAAGAATTATATTATGCACTCGTTGATGAAATTCAATCAAATTTATTAAAGAGATTAAAAAACTTTTTTTTAATTGACTAATTAACATTTTTCTTAAAAAGGTATTTATTTTTAACAATAAATTAAATTAATGTTTCTAAGTAATTTTTCAATTTCCTCTTATTCTTAAATGAATATACAGGAACATACATCATACATACATATTTTTTTTTTGTTTAATTAAAATCTATTCATTTTTTTCAAAATTAATGAAAATTTTTGTAAATTGTTTCTTTCAAATGGTTTTACCTTTGTGTACATTTCATTCTGATGGATATCCAAAGAGTTCAAATATTACATTACCAACAGAGTAACCATGATTGATTTTCTCATTAAACGTATCAAGTTTTCTGCATGTTACAGATCCCCCTTTTTGTATTTATTTTGTGAATGTGTTTGCAATAATAATCTTAATTGTGCAATTTAGACTGTATAATTTAAACTACCATCTGAAAGATGTATAATATATTTACTTTATTAAAAATTCTAGCTTGGAATAGACAAGTATAGATACACAGAGGTTACTTGAATTATAATATAAAAATTTCCATTAAAAAGTTGATTGAATGAAAAATAATTTTATTTGTACAACAAGCAACTTCTTTTGTTCAATGAAAAACAATATAATTTCCAGGTGCAGGTCTTGCAAAATCGAAAATTCGGTCTGTGCATGTCACATTTTGCGCAGATAAAGGAAAACGTAGTTGGGTATCTTTTGGAAACATCATACCTTTTCACAGCATTGCTGACTTTGAAAAACGCAAAGAAGAAATAACTCCTGAAATAAAAAAGAAAGAACCAAAGTACGCTGCAGCTTTTGTGATCAAGCCCTCAATGAAATTAAAATGGGATGATGCAGTTGCCGAAGCATCAGGCTTAATGGCTAAGAGTCCGGAAGCAAGAATTGAAATTTTTAAACCAAAAAATAACAAAAGCAACAATTTATTAAACAAATCAGTAAAAGCAGTGGAACAATTAGAAGAAAACACTAAAAAGAGAAAGAAAACCATTACGGATGATGAGATTATAACTAAAAAGTCCAAGCAGGAGGTAAATATAATTGAAGTATTTAATGAAAATAATTGTTCACATCTTGTTAACATTTTTATTATTTAACGTTGTGTAGATTGAAGAAGTCGAAATTTTGGATGAAAGTCCGTTAGACAGTAAATTAGGAAGTAATTTAAATTTGCAAACACCACCAACTCCTCCATCAAGCCATAAAGACTCCAGTGATGAAGGTCCCACGTCAAAGTTCAAAAGTAAAACGCGATCAGGCAAGCATGGAGTCTTTGAAGTATTTTGCGAACGCAATAAAGAATCAGCAGAACAACTAGACCCAGACGCGTCAGAAGCAGACATCAAAGCATATTTGTTAGACTTGTGGGAAAACATGAGCAGTCAAGAGCGCAGTAAGTATAGGGCGGATTACCTTCAAAGCGACGAGGTAAAATTATACTCGATAGATGCGGATGAAGACGAAGAAGATGACGAAGACGAAGACGAAGATGAAGATGAAGATGAAGATGAAGATGATGATGGTGATTACGATGACGACGACGATGAAGAAGCTGAATCTGAGCCTGAACCTGAGAAATCAGCAGCTATCAACAGGAGGCGAAGAACAAAAGGTCAATCGAAAATCGATGAATTTTTCATTCACGAAGAGCCTTCAGAAAAAGCTACAAGAAGACAAAGATCAAAGGCAGGCCTTAACACAACAAAGGATGAATTTTCAGATCAGGAAGAAGAGGAGACCACCTCAGTGGAATCAGAGAACTTGGATAAATCCGTAAAAAAAAGAAGGACGAAAGCAAGACGAGAATCCTCTGATCAGGACGACGTAATATCGATAGACTCGGGGGATGTACCTGTAAAAAAGCGAAGGTCCAAAGTTGACAATGAAAGTTTGAAAGATTATCCACCCTCTTTAATGATTGATACAGGCAAGCGACATCGACCATATAAGCTTTTCAAGGGCATGAAGAACGAGCGCGTTTGCCAGATCTGCGAAAAAACGGGTAAGCTCATTCGCTGTCGAGGCCCTTGCCATTCGTACTTCCATCTAGCATGTGTAAAACCAGGCGAGTCGAGTCCTGAGCCCAGCGAAGCTGGAGATATCGAAGAGAACAACGCCTATAAGGAAGATCTCAAGGAGATCAAGGAAAAGTCAAAGGAGATCCAAGAGAAAGAAGAGAAAGAAGAGGCTGTCTTTGATTACGACAACTTCAAGTGCATCGACTGCCTGTCCGGTGTGGCGCCGCCGTGCTTTGTCTGCCATGAGCGTGACGGCGAGCGCACCAAGTGTTCGATACTGGCCTGCGGCAAGCATTACCATCCGGACTGCCTTAAGAGTTGGCCTCAGTGTCAGTGGCAGGGCGGTCGACTAACCTGCCCTCATCACATCTGTCACACTTGTGCTTCCGATAATCCGCAGAACAGTCATCCGAGGTCGGCCGGCGAAAAGTTCGCGAAGTGCGTCAAGTGCCCCTCGACGTATCACGCTTCTATCTCTTGTTTACCCGCTGGTTCGACTATACTAACTGGGAGTCAGATCGTCTGTCCAAAACATTACCAATCGTCACATCCACCTGTCAATGCAACTTGGTGCTTCCTATGCACGGAAGGCGGTAGTTTAATATGCTGTGATACGTGCCCTACATCGTTCCATTTAGAATGTTTAGGTAGGATTTATTTTTATTTTTAATTAGTTAAAAACAAAGCCCTTGCAATAATTTATGTTTCATTTAGGCATAGACGCACCAGATGGTGGCTACATTTGCGAAGACTGCGAGACTGGAAGATTGCCGCTTTATGGCGAGGTTGTTTGGGTCAAGCTTGGCACTTATCGATGGTGGCCTTCTGTTATTTGTTACCCGCAAGAAATTCCTACGAATATTGCTACGCGACCCCACAAAACTGGTGAATTCTGCGTTATGTTTTTGGGCACGAGAGACTACTATTGGATTCACAGGTTGATACATTTTATTAATTTGTTCTTTATTGTTGTTTGGAAATTAATTACGCAAGGCTTCTAATATTAATTGTCGTTTTCTAGGGGTAAAGCTTTTCTTTACCAAGATGGAGATGCCAATACAAAGGTAATAGGTTCAAAGAAAGTAGAGGAATCGTATAGAAAAGCTCTGCAGGAAGCGAAGCTTTTCCACGAACGTCTCGTATATGAAAGAGCTGTAGCAAAAGGTCGAGGCAGCTCCAAGAGTCTCAAACCACCTCCTTACGTAAAACTCAAGGTAAACAAGCTCGTCGGCAACGTGAAGGTTCCCGAAGTCGACAGTATGGTCGCATGCGACTGTAATCCCAACCAACCATATCCGTGTTCACCTGACTCGGACTGTTTAAATCGTATACTGATGATCGAATGCAGCCCGGATACTTGTCCAGCTGGTACGAAATGTCAGAATCAGCTTTTCGTGCAGAGAAAGTATCCAGCTATGAAACCTGTTCATACAGAAGAACGAGGCTGGGGACTTGTATCTCTCGAGCCTATAAAGCACGGACAATTCATCATTGAGTACGTAGGAGAGGTCATCGACGAAGCAGAATATAAGCTTCGATTGCAACAAAAAAGGGAGAGAAAAAACGAAAACTATTACTTTTTAACCATAGATAATACTAGAATGATAGACGCTGAACCAAAGGGAAATTTAAGTCGTTTTATGAGTAAGTTGGATTTCTTATTCTTTATAATTTTTCAAACGCAGTTTTAATATTCACTTGGATATTTTTTTACTCATTTTCAGATCATTCCTGTCAACCCAATTGCGAGACGCAAAAATGGACTGTCAATGGTGATACCCGAATCGGACTGTTTGCCTTACGCGATATCGAGCCTGGCGAAGAATTAACTTTTAATTACAATTTAGCTTGCGATGGGGAGACGCGAAAGCCGTGTCTTTGCAAAGCTCCTAATTGCAGCGGTTTTATAGGTCTGAAAGTTCCTAAGCAACAAATGAGTTTAGTACAACAAAAGAAAATTGAAAAGGCTGAAAAAGTTAAAAAACAAAGAAAGTGAGTCACAGTGACGATGACGTAAAAATGTATAAACAGCTTTACATACGATTATTTACTAACCATCTTTTATATTTCAAGGAATAATAAAAAGGTTCTATTGAGCTGTTGGAATTGTAGTCAAAAGATCGATAATCCCGACGATGCACATCGATGTGACCAAAAGACTTGTGGCAAAGTTTACCATGCACATTGCATTGCCATCGAAGACGGCCCAGATCACATTTTTCATTGTCCTTGGCATTTCTGTGCCGAATGCTACAAGAGAACGACAATACGATGTAGTTATTGCTGTAATGCATTTTGTCAGCGTACGTACAATTCATATTGTAATAATTTAAAAATTAACGAAATTTCCTTTCATTTTTTAATAAAAAGAAAAACTGTTCTCCTGCTATTCTAGTTCACGTGTTCGGCAATTTGCGCGAGGATCCCGAGACTGCTAGCCTGATCTGCTACAACCATCAAACAGAGAACGGACACTACATCGATTTAGACATGGGCGAATCGGGTGAAGCTCTCATGGACGATGATGGCGATGATGATGTTGTGATCATCAACGATGACTACAATAGCGTGGAAATGTTTTGTGATCAAGCTGTCGAGGAGCCGTTAGAGCCTCCACCGCCACTAATTCCATTAGCGGCACCGCCGTCATCCACGCCGGCCACGCCAGTGGTTATGGAAACAGCTGCATCTTGTTCTGTGCAACCCGACGAGATTTCGCCAAGGGGCGCCATCGTCGAGGTAAGACAGAGGCTGACGCGCGCGAGTAGGTCAGCAACGTCACTGCATCGATCGATCGATCCATAAATTGCTCAAGTGTCCTTACAAATCTTAATTTTTTCATTTCGTTGGGATCGTTCGTTCGAACTTGGCTTTTCAATTGGCTTAGCTTGTAGTGCATGAGCATGATTAGTTGCAAAAAAACATTTTTCTACTTACTGAACTGCGCCGAACTAGGAAAATCTATTGATTAGATTCAGTTTGCCTCAAAGAGATCGCAGAATTGCATCAATGCTCTAAAGTCGATGCCATCACAAAAGTCAAGTTCGAATAGGTAAACCTAGATATTCGTCTATCTAGTTCTTGTAACAATCGATAATGTTTTTTGCCTGTCGAGTTCAGCAGAAAACGCTACTGCGGAATGGGTTATATAATTATTTACTTCTCTAATTGTAACCAATTCAATGGTTTTTTATAAAAAATAATCCAGATTATTTTTCTTTTGAAAATTGCTTATCTTGCGTGTATCATTATTTTCTAATTTGCTCTAAGAAGATATTCTAAAAAACATCAAAGATGTATATTTTCTTAATTTTATACACAAGAAATAGATGGATTTTTTATCGAAAGCCATCGATATCATCGACGGTGGTGGCAAAGCATGAGACGGAAGCGGGGGGCAGTAGTAACAAAATAGCTAAATATAGTTGAATGTTAATAATTATTTTATTTGTCTTCTGTCGTTGTTGTCTTCCCATATAGTCCAGTTTTGCCATGCAGATCCCGTCAAAATGAAATAAACAAATAAATCATTAATCTGTGAATACGCAAACATAGTGAATCATTATGTGAAATATCGTGCAATGCAATAAACCGTAAAGATTCTGTCTCGGTCACTTCGATCATATATGTAGGATGTCAAATTCTACAATCGTGTGTTTTTTTTTTTTAAGGTTGTCAAAAAGCCTTACGATGTGTATCGATTTTTTTTAAGTAGGATAATTTTACTTACACTCACATTTATAAGCGATAATAAATTTTTTTTACAAACTCTTGTCATTATTTATGTTCAAGAATTTTACATTTCATATATTTTTCTGTGCTCTCACTGCCTTCTATTACTTTGACGCGCATCTACCTACATTTGTATATTTTGAATTTCGTATTGAGTCACACATCAGATGTTACGCGTAGTCATTGATATAAAATAGCAAAAATATGAATATATTATACATATTTTTACAAAAATTTATTACTGATTATGATTATCAAATTGTTAATATTGTATAGAGAAGTATGCTCTATGCATGTATACATGTTGAAACGATATTGCATCATGTAACAAACTAAAATTATTTTGTTTTATAAAATAATGTGTTTTATGAAGGAAACATCTTTTATATTTAATTTTTGTAACCATATGTTATTTTGTATTACCCTTTTATGTTTCCTTATTGTACACAAATATTTATTCAAAATCATGTTATGTCCTCATGTGCATACTTCAGTTACCCAACATATATTTAACCAAGTTGTGTAGAGTCTGCAACATATCATTAATTAAATATATACAATAAAATACCAATCGAATAATTCTGTTTTAATGTACATTGTAGTAATAATATTAGACTAAAATTTTCAGAAAAAAAGCAAACCAGTCTCAATCTTAACTGCACTTGCTAATACTTAAGGAGCTTTGTATCTTCTATTTCGATTTCTCCCTTTTTATACCCCATAACTGTCCTCATGCACCCATTATTTACATAGCATTTTTTCTACATTTCAGCTTAGGTAGGTAATAATAGATACAAGAAAAAAAGACTGTCAAATTATAATAATCATTTATTCATATAAAAGTTAAAACACTTTTATAATCACTGTACATGATCGAATGTCCACATGTAATGAGACACGTTTACCTGCATTCGTATGCGGATAAAATCTCGATCGAGTTTCGGCCTAATTTTGCAATTTTTCAATTTTGATACGAGTATCATCAGGAGGATTCGTGTAATCTGAAAAAAAAGAAAATACATCTGTATTTAGATAAAATGCATAATCTAGCACGCCTATGCTAACGTTGCAAATACTCTAAATCTATGAGCCTATTGGTGTACAGAAACTAAAAACTAAAATACTTCATGCACTTTTCTAAATCAAGCATACACATTGATGGTCATTGCGTGAAGAGAAACACATGATTGTTGTTATTTAAAAATTAAAAACGTGTTATTGTGTAAGTCCATCTCCACTCTTTTAGTTTAGTCACATCTCCCATATGTAAGTATGATTTGGTTTATTTATTTTGCTTTTTTATGATAATGCATCTTTTTAGTTATAAGTGTTATTGTAACGTTAACAATGTCTGAAGCTGTGATCTCCGTTTTGTAACTAATTTAAGTATATATTGCGATGTTCGATCGACTAGAAATAAATAATCGAAATTGATTTGATAGATCGATAAAGAGTATTACTTTACACTGCAGTTATTCAACGCCAAATACTTTATCAAATTAACTAAATATTTAAAAAAACAAGTTGGGTGTACACGTTGATAGCATATCATACATAATTATTGCAAAATAATCTTGTAGCTAAGAAGCAAACCGTAAACTCATTTACATAAAATAAAAATTCATGACGCAATCGCTCTCATACATATAACAATAATCTATCAAATCGCAAATTTTATCCGCCAATAACTTACTAGAACACATTGATTCTCGTCGCGGTTCAAGCGCATGTTTCTAAAACTATAAGTACATAACAGACAATGACCCAGACTAATACGCACTGAGAAAAAAATAAAATAAAAACCAACAACAGCACCTCGATAAGAAATGAAAAAAGAAAGTCTAAAGACCGTGTGTATTAAAACCCTCAGGTCCACGCGAGCAGCGAAGAAGGCGAGGAGGAAGATGAGTCGTCGTCCCAAAAGGAGGATGACGAGGACGAGTCCGCCGACAATAAAAGACGCCGCAGGAGACGTCAGCGAAGGAAGCAGAAAGCGGCCGAGAGTGACTTGACCCTCGACCAGATAGCGGCGATCATCGGCATTGTCAAATGAGCCCGGCGTCTCACCGACTCGCTGCTCCAGCCCAAGCGACATCGGAAGAAACGCTACCGCGATGATTCCGAAGCGAGTCTTGATGCTTAGGGTGTATGTTTATGGACTGTATAACTGGGCTTGTGTGATCTTGTACGGCTTGCGGCTCGATGAGTTTTCGAGAGATGAATTATTTTATATATTCTGGATTCGGAATCGACTGTGAAGAACTATTTAATTTTATTTGTGCGTCAAGTTGTGAGTGAGCTTTAACGTCTAGCGGTTTTTGTATGTATTTTTTCGTTGGCGATATTCGAGTAGGCTGGCTGTAATTGTGAAACTCGGAAGCCGTACAGTCGCCCCCGTGGATCTCTATCTCTGTATAATATGACTTTATAATGCTTCGGTGCGAGGAAATTCCTGTTTTTGAATCTCTATTATGTGTAAGTCCAAGCGAAGATTATCGTAGTCATACAGATAGTATTGTAGAGAAAATAAATTTTTTAACTTGTATTTGTATACCTTGGCGTGGTCGAAGAATCGGAGTACTGAATTTAATCTATTTATGTAAATGTAACTGATTTTTAATGTATAGCGGATGATTGATTTTTTTACTCTGACGAGAATTATTGAAACTGTAAGATCAAATGCACAAAAATCCGATATTGTAATATACGTTTTCCTCTCTGTAGGTGAATAGCGATAGAATTTTATATTTAACTTTTCTCTTGTTGACAATTGTGACGGTATTGATTTTTAGCGCACTAGCATACGCGAAAAGTGTTCATCTTCGTGCTTCTTTGTATAATTTGAGACTGAAACTGATTTACCAGGCATAGCGTTTTTTATTTAATCTCTTTTTTACATAAATTCGGTGTACAAGCGAGCGTGACCGTTAGGTTTGATCGATGTGAGTGTCAAAAAGATTAATATAATTTTAACTATGTAACATTATATTATTATATAAAAATATACAATGCACATTATTACAACACATAGATCTCTGCATTAACATTTCCAGTCCCTGACACTTGCGTAGCAGTACCCCCACAACTATAATCCTGCTTCATTAAAAAATGAAATACGTGACAACGTAGTTTTTCAAGTAAAAAAAAAAGAAGAAACAGCCTACGATTAATTTTGTTTGACACTGTACAAATATAAAATTGCTCAAAATGAGATTCACTGTAAGTCTTGTTGCGTGTAATACAATGATTGACTTGCGTACTTTAAATTAAGTACCATTATAATAATACTTTGCCGAAACGAAACCGAATACAATTTCACGCATTTTAATTTCCGTTTATTAAATTAAAGTGCGGTCCGTGATGTCTGTGCGAGATGGCTTTAGTTTTTTAATAAAAAAATGTAGAAAAAAATTGTAAATCTGCCTGGATTTAGAAATCTTATAACAAACGCGTAGTAGACCTGTATAAATAATATATATTTTACAATTATTTATATATATATATATATATATATATGTAGTTATCGTTTGGTAGTTGATTTTTCATTTTTATCAATGCAAAAGATCACAACCAGTAGTATGTGTATATATATATATATATATATATATATATATATTCAGTTTGTACAAATCAATGAAATCCAAAAATGTAAAGAAATTCCTAAATAAATCTCTTTCAAGTATCTTAGATGAAAATTATTTAAGGCTTCAGTACAAAATCAATCTATTAAAATATGTAGAAATATCTATATGTATATATTTATATTGCTTTGTCGATTCTTTTCAATAATATTTTCTTTGATTAAAATTCCGTTTTTCCTAAAATATTAATTTTTAATCTCTTTCTCATGACCTCGCAAAGAGTGACGTAAGGAATCCAATTTCTGATCAACGAATTTCTAGGATAATACTAATTGACGTTTCGATCGAAATCGGGTCACTCTTGTCGCACCATTTTTTTTATTACAATTAAAGTAGCTATCGCGATAATTCGTTAATCCTTACCAATTCATAACGTTAAATAAGTTAGATATTTACCTCCATTACTCGAAACATCTCATACTTTCTCTTTCTAAAACACCGATTGATACAACCGATCAATTATTATTCTATATCAAAACAAAAAAAAAAGGAAAACAAAAAAGTCTATAACAGTGTAACGAGTTACACGTTAGTTGGTTCTCTGCCGTAATCCTGATATAATTTCGGACTTCCTTGAGTGGAAGAATTTGTGGTATAAACTTTCGTACTTGGTGAGCTTTGCAAAGATGTAGATCCTGAAATCGTCTCCTCCGGACTGCCCACGTTGAGTTTCTTCCGCAGAACTGGTGCAACAAAATGCTGACCCGCAGATAAATCTCGTTTCGATGACTGGCTCTAGAATTCGTAATTAAATAAAGTGTCAAATAAAACGTTTTTGCATACAACAACAGACCTTTTACTTTCAAACTCTTTTTCGTTTCGTTAAAAATTGCCAAAGCAATAAGGAAGGAGTCAATTTTACGAGCTCTGCTTCCTTATTAACGAAACCGTAATCAACTCGTAGCGTTTGAATTTAAAATCTCAAACAACGGTCTCTATTCTTTCTTTTAAAATCCAATCATCAAATCAAGCAGAGCGAAGGAATGAAAACTTACCTTGGGTTTCGAAGCAGGCAAGGTCGCTCCGGTGACAAGACCCAGAATGTTGGCGGCGAGCCCGATAAGCTGGACTGCGGCTAGTGGCGATAGTTCCGTTCGCACGAGACCCAGGGCCAGAAATGCAGCCTGCGCGAGAACCGGTGCCGCTCCAGCAGCGGTCGCCGCTGCTCCCGATAATTGGCCTCCGCCAACGCTCGGGCCGTATGCGAAGCACAGATTGTGTCGGTCCACCTGAGAAAAAGAATCAAAACATTTGAAAGTAGATTTCAAGGATATGTATTGTATACACGAATGGGAATACAGATGTAGATGGACTTACTAAATGTTTAATTGATAAATAGAGTAGCCCAAAGGGCGTGATGAGCGGACATGCCAGGCTGTAAACTGTGGTCATTGTAAAGACTAACAGTAGCCAGGCGTAGTGGGCGCCCAGAGGGAACTCCCACAAAACAGCTTTCCTAACATAAATGCGCTCCGCGCGACTTCTCGCTATGCATAGCCTAAAGGTATAGAGCGCCAGCTCTGGGAATCTCACAAGCTCCAGACCGCTTCCTAATAAGGCTGCCGTTATCACATAATTTACAAACAACGCACCCTGCAATTTGAACAGAAAAAAAAACAGAATTTCAATATATACTCCTCGTTTACATACAAAAAAAAACAAAAATCAATCAAGAGATGAGGGCTGACCTGATCGGGCAGAAAGACGCACTCCCAGCGCGCGGTATTATTTCCCGCACTTACAGTCCACTCGAAGAATGCCTGTGCACTGGTCAATCCTAAACTCGGCAGAATCAGTACCATCAACAGAAGCAAGAGCAGCGTCTTCCTCATAACAGCTCTATTCAAGCCACTTCTGGTCCAGTGCCTCACCAGAGCTTCGCTACGTCCAACTAGAGCCGGCATCAGCGCGGCCACGCTGACCAACAGGACCGTCGGGAGGAAGGCTGACAGAAGCGGGCTGAGCTTTTTTATCTCTCCGGTCGTCGGCAAATTGTTCACTGCCGTCACCACGACCTGCGCGTAACGATCAGATCTGATTATTGATAAGGTATATAGATATATAGATGTACTTGTGCGTGGTCGGAAAAATGCGGCTCGTATGACTGCATTGCTGGATAGTTGCCGGGGTCGAGGTAATTGTCCGTGTCGCAATGAAGCAGGCATTGCGTAACCAAGTTGAATAGCACGAGGAGCGTGCAAGAGAGAGAGGACGTGGATTTTGTATATTGATTGCGCGCAGATGCATTTTATCATTCTGAGCGCTTAACCAGCGAGTGATGTAAATATGCCAAGTGTGCAAATTGCTTTTTCCAGTTGTGAGCAGTTTTCATTCAGATATTTTCTTTTTATATACTCTATTATCTTACAATATTATTTCAAATGAAAATCGACGGCCTGTAAATCACGAGATTATTCCGTCCTCCTTCTCTCGCACTCTACTTTATAGATATTAAAAGTTTCAGCGACAATCAAGACTAATTACATAATCAATACGAACAAATGAATTTAGCGAATAGTCAACCATCGATTATAACGAGCTTGGCGCGACACAATGTAGCGAGTTGTAAGAAACCCTACTCACAGCAGGTGTCGTAAGAAAGAACATGGTAAGGCCCAACATGGTGTTGATCATTATCGCATTGAAGTACCAGCAAGGCCTGGCGATGCTCAAATTTTCCCAAAATATGTCCGCGGGTGCGGGTGCATAGTCCACGACCCACTTGATGGACGGCGAAGAGCGCAGCTGCCGACGCATGGTCCTCGCGGCTCCCGGCGTGCCTGCGCAAACAGATTGGTGCATTCATTAGCTGGACGATGATTCAGAGCATCGACACGATGAATGAGCAATTTGATTTTTTTTTTTCTATTCTGATGGAGTTTAGCTGTATTTACGTACCCAGAGTCACGAATGCTACACCTATGGGTCGACTCAAAGCAACTTTTCTCTCCTCCTCGACGAGAGCCGTCAGGCGCGCCTCTTCCGCCGTGTAGAATTCAAGCGCGTCCACGTGTTTCTGAAATATTTTAAACAAGAGCGTTGTGTTTTATTTCGATTTGAATAACGAGTTTTATTGCGCGGTTACACTCACTTGTTTGAAGCAGCATCCCACAACCTGGCCACAAGGCTGGGGATACATTTGCAATGGCCCCTTTCTTCTATTGTAATTCTCACAATAAAGTCGCGCCTGCTCGGCGCAGTCTCTTTCTGCATCCAATTTCGTTAGTTGTTTAATATCATATGCTAGCGTTACATCCTCGACCGTCAAAGTGGGGAAAGCTTCTCTGTAATTGGTAGATTGATGATGGTTCAAGTAAATAAAAAGTAGTAATACACACAAGTCCATAGATCTAATTTTATAAAATTGGCATGTACTAACGTAAAGTATTCTGTCAATCCCTCAACATTGCATTGGTGCTTTGGAATCTCTGTGATCAACAAAGTTCTTGCTGCCAACTCTCCTGCTGGTTTCATATCTCTGACTTGTTTTATGAATCGTCGCATAACAACTGCTCCAATAGGCAAATATGATAGGAGTATCAGCGTGTGTACCCAGAGCCAATTAGACTTGGAATCAAGATTTGATATAGTTGTGTGACTAAAGGTACTTTCATCTCCACTGATTTTTCCATGAAAATTGATAGGTAAAATGATGCAAAGTGAAACCGCAGTCATCATGGCAGTCAATACAATTAAATGTCTCTGAAAAGAGACATAAAGCAAGCCATCTGGACCAGCTCTCTTCAACAGTTCAACATCTCTGCAAGAATATAATGTATCAATCCAATGAGTTAACCATGTAGTATTCTATATTGTAAAATTAATTCTAAACATTAAATCTTACGGTAATTTAAAAGCTGTTACTATCCATGATAAAAATCCTCTATCCGTGTGGGAAAGGTGTGAATTCACAGATGCTTCTATGCATGTCACTTCACCATCTCTAGTTTCAGAATGCTCTCCATAAAAGAGCTCCATCCACCTGTTCTCTGTTTTATGCAAGAGGGCCAACCGCCCGTAATTCCAAGCTTTCTTCCGAAGTAGACCAAACAATAACACCAGAAACTGTAATCCAATAAAATACAGTTAATGATCTACTTATCACATAATACCATAATGCTCCAAAATGGCACTCACAACAAAAGCCACACTATTGACCAAGAGATTATCAGGTACCCCATTGTATGCATTTGTTACAAACGTCGTGTTTCTTCTTATCACGAAGCACTGGTCCGGTGATATAGGTGTGTATTGACTTGTGCTGAAACGACATTAAAAACAAAACCCTTGAGAACCGTAGATTTTATCGAAAAAAAGGCGACTAATTAACATAACAAAACTACAAAGGCGGACGTAATTAACGCTATAGCCAAAATAATCGCGCCACGTTTATCAACTCGCAGAGCGGCAGCATTGAAGGAATATCTAAAAATTGACAGTGACTAATCCGAGGCGCGAATCGAAGCTGGAAAACTTTGTTGAGCGGAGCAACGGAATGAGATCGTATTATCTATAGCCGCGCGCGAGTCTATAGATGGAAAATCGAAGCGATTAACGTCATTTTCGCGAACGAAGCAACAGTTGTCATCAACAGGTATAAGTATAATATAAAGCGAAGAAAATCGCCCTGGAGAGAAAGTTTTAAACGCGCACGTAAACAGCTCGTCACGACTTCCGGAGCTCACTGGAATCTACGAGAAGCATCGTCACAGCTCTCTCTCTCTCTCTCTCTCTCTCTTTCAATCGCTTGATCCTCTCTCGTCGCGGATCCACAAAGGGATAATAACGAAACGCAAATTAAGACAACAATCGCAAACGTCATCGTGTCGTAATGAGCTGCCGCGCGAGAGGAGACGGACAGACACACGATCTCTAGCGCATATACAATATACATGTATAGATATACTCTTCGTGTTGTAGTGTGTACACAAAGAGTATGGCCCGCAGCAGCCAGCAGCAGGAGCAGTGAGCAGACATCTACAAACAATAGCGCAGTATACACTCGCTCGCAGCCTGCAAGCATGTGACGCGCACGAAGGGGGCAGATGCTTGAAAATTTTTTGAAAATCCGTTGCAGCATTGGGCAGGTGAAGAAGCAGAGTGACCTCATCGTCGGGAAACGCGACGCAGAAAAACAGCAGGTGCCAATGCCTAATATTCTCCGACATGATCGCGGAGTAAAGAGAGAGAGAGAGAGAGAAAGAGAGATAGATAATAGAGCGACGGCAGCGCACTGCACAGACACTCACTTTGGGTAATCCTGATCGAAATCCATTGCTGCTGCTGTTGTTCTCTCTCGCAGTACCTACAAGCACATACACTTTCTCGTCGCTATATCGCTTCTCAGAAGCACTGACGATGTTGTCGTCGCGTTAGGCGTGCGCAAAAAGGCATGTTAGCAAACATGTGTCAGATTGACACATCCCGCGAAAGACGAGAGACACAGCACACGCGGATATACACACACAACACTGCGGACGGTCGATCGGCCTCCAACGCGCAGCCAACACTGAGCGGAGAGTCAACGATATGGCGCACTCGTCGCTCCGACCGTCTGCTTGCTCGCGCGGCGCTCCGATTCGTCGCTGTATATATAACAGAAGGTAGCTCTACTCCTGACCTTACCTATTAAATGCGCGACGGCGGCCCCTTCTACTTTCCCGAGTTTTCTCACCAACCAAACTCAGCCTGTTCTTTTTGTTCAGCTGTAAAAGTGTAACAGCTGTAACGCCCATTTATTTTCGGCGGTTGAGATTTGCTTGTATTTTCATGCGCGGATTGATTTGCCCTTCAAATCTCATGATTTATACGCGTTTCTTATCGTTTTCCTTGACTAAATAATTTCAATCGACAATCAAGATACCGAATAATCTCATAAAGGAGATAATAAATATTGACTCTGCTCCGAAATTCATTTTGGAGCAGTGGTGAAACGCGCGTAACTCTGCGCTA
The DNA here is from genome assembly GCA_012977825.3 of Pteromalus puparum. NCBI lineage: Eukaryota > Metazoa > Arthropoda > Insecta > Hymenoptera > Pteromalidae > Pteromalus > Pteromalus puparum. The sequence goes on from CM053168.1 coordinate 66,914,838, forward strand.
CTTATTATATTCTCGCAATATCTTTTTATATCTTTTTTGCTGGGAAAAGGCTCTCTGGACACCTAAAATTCATATACGAAAGCGCGTTGCGCACGACAGTGTCGATTTTAAAATGACAATCCAATTTTAGTGTCTCTTTCGACACCTCTACTATATATAATCCTACCACCGAGTACACGGCGTGATTCATACGAATCTGTGTTCTTATTGAAAAACGTATCAACAAGGAACTCGACAACACAGTCGCAAAAACTTATCTGCTTAAAGATTCGCGCGTATCGTGTGCGTGCGACACAATTAAATACCAAGATATCAGACAGTGTTTTCAAATATTCTCGCGATATGGATAGCTTATTTGGCAAAAAAAAAAAAATACTTGATTTTTTAACTGGTAATAAAGTACGAGCCGAGTGAAAAGTCAGGTCATTTCGGTAAATGCGCAAAAGTATTGCTGCATTCCTAGTGCTTACAACTTTTTGAATGTTAAGAAACTAGCATCGATTCTCCTTACTCTCCAAATAAATAATAAACGAAGTTAACGCGGACTAAAGTTACTTTGACTGCTCTATTCTCTGTCAATGAGTGTCGGATTGTTTCAAACAGCTCGATGAAAGCATATACGGCGCGAAGAACTTCAATATTTTGAGATTATAGGTACCGAATAATGTAATTACTAGAATCTTTTTCTTCCTAATTAATGGAAAGCTATACATGCAACGCTCGACAGAAATATGACCAAACAGTTAGGAGTGAATAGTATTGAAACACGACTTCCGCATTGATCCCTTAATGCGCTTCAGTCTCGCCGCGATGCAACAATGCGATAATAGCCGTGCACATTAAGCATAATATAATATGTATAGTCGACATTTCACGTACAGAACAATAATGGAGGCTCGTTAACCGGACCTTTGCGCATCGATTTTCGTTTCGCCGAAAAACTCAACAATTACTCGACATGTACATAAAGCTGCGAGAATCGCGTCGTTTACCTCCTCTTGTATATAGCAACTAATATACAAGAGACAATATAATGAGTCACGAATCGTCACGCTCTAGGAATGAAGATCTTTTGCGATATTTACGAACGCAACGCATCGAAACACGCACGTCTCGCGCGCACTTTCTCTCCTTGTTATGTTTTCCTTTCCTTTTTCGCTTTGTTGCCGAAAGTCGGCGCGCGTTTTCGCTTTTTCTACCAACGAGGTTGCTGTTCTCGTTCCGGTTAGTTGCTGACATTCTATGCGTTGGGAGATAATTTATGCGGATGTAAAAATATTGATTCCATCACTTCTTTTACATCATGGAGAGGCTAGTCTAGCTTGGCTTGGAAATCATCGAGTATTTATAAATTGGGTTGGTTCATGTATGCGAAGTTTATCAATGCCAGTTTTATCTGTTTACAATAAATAATTTATTGTAAGAACTTTATACACTTAATAAAGATCGATTTGTTTTTTTCTTACTCAGCTAAACAATAAATAATATGATTAATCTTACATTAACGTATATACAATGTACAACCAGAATAGTTGAGTCTTTTTTGCAAAAAAATTACCTAACGTAGATAAGAAAAATGATTTTTTATACGCTTTATTTTACTAATAATGTAGTATAAACTATAAAGTAGCAACAACAACGGCACCAAAGGCCTATTCTATATCATAAATATAATCCAATTATATTTACAAAATGTAATACAGAATAAACAGAACAATATTCACAAAATATGTTTTCATTTAAATCAATAATCAAGACTCAATACACGACCTCCTAATTTGTAAATAGATTATATTTTTACGATTTTTTTTCTGGATATAATCGTTACAATAATATAAATACACATTCAAAAGGTTATAGTCGTTCAATATAAACGATAAATGATTGTAAAGGAACACCGATTTGAATAAACGATACGAATCATAAATTGAAAGCAAGTGTTTTCTTTTAAAAAATCGCAAAAATATACATGATCAATATCTAATACAGTCTAAAGTTTATTATTGTCTAATAAATTAAGTTATATATACATATATGTATGTATATATATATATATATTTGCTATTTGTCTCATATTATTTACAGTTTGTACTTCATTCCTTGCAATTCTCAATATTTTACCTTATTGTTATCATGAATTATCAATTGCATGATGCATCTATATTTTGAAATAAACATAATTATTTGTTTAACACGATTTGGACATTCCCTTTCTTGTGGATTATATTTCGTATGTAACAAATTATTCATTTGTTTAATTGCGTTTGTACTCGTCAATAGATTGAACTTCACCTGTAGTAATGGAATCTAACACCCAAATTTCCTTCAAGCCATCTGAACCAATTATGATTTCTGCTCTGCCAGGATCATCTGTTATTCTTCCACCAGCTATTTTTATCAATTCCTTCAAAGTTGACTTTGGCGGTGACGTGCCATTTTCAACGTAAACAAAACCACAAGTGACAAACAACTCTGGCACATATGCTTTTCCAAACAATTGTCGATCTCGGCGATTTTCCTATAAATTGAAGATATTATTTAATTAATTATTAATAAAAATAAAAATTCCCATTTTAAATCGATTTTTTTCAAACACACCTGCACTGCTTTCGAGAAATGACTCAACTCAAAAGGACTAGGATCTAGCCATTTTTCACTTTCGAGTGATTTAAGGGCCCACTCTAAGCTCACCATCCAACAACCTCGTATTATTCCTTTAAGTAAATTTATTGTCCGGACCCCTGTGCTAATCACGTGTGTCGTTCGAGGAGTTACGTTTTCTTCTAAAACGGCTGATCCTAAAGTCTTAATCACGGACTTTACTAAATCTTTGTCCCTGAAATCAAAGTTAATGTTAGAAAAACAGAAAATAAATACGTGTATATTGCTAATTAATTAATTGATTTACACACTCTTTAGATAGTCCAGTAACCACAATATTGATTTTAGAACCCCTGCTTGTACTTTCTTTTCGGCTTCTCGATTTCTTTAAATCGAATTCTCGTAAGGAATTTCTATCGCTTAAACGTGGCGGTACATCTTTCTGCGATAAATCATCGTTTATCATGTTATCTAACAAAGTCATGTTTGTGACTTTTTTCACTACGATTTTTTTACTTTTGATCTTTCTAGGTTTTCTTTTCTTTTTCTCCACTATTTCTGGAAGGATGTTATTTTCTTCAGCTTCACTTTCCTCAACAGGTTCTGGACTTTTTTGTACTTGCTTTTTTTCTTGTCTTTTTTTCTGTGTCAGTTTTCGCTTTTTCTTTGGTTTAATTTCCTCGCATTCTTCTTTTGCAGGAGGATCTTGTATATCTTCAGTAGAGCTAAATGAAACTAATTGCGAATTTTCTCGAACTGGGTATAATTTTCGTTTCACGACTTCCTTCTTGCTGTTATCTTGTTCATCCCCAGAGATGTTATTTTTTTTCGATTTATTCATTGATTTATCACCCTTACCACCTTTAGTTTCATTTAACGATTCTTCAATGAGAGTTTGTTTTTGCTTTTTATCAGATTCATCCATTGATTCGTCTGATGAATCTAATACAACTGTATCCATTGAATCTGGAGTGCATGTTTCTTTTCTGGCATAAATGCTTGTATATCTGCAATAGTAAAGTATATTGGTTAATTAATAGAACAATTTGTAATATCTATATATATTGATTATGGTACTAGTAACTTACTTATTTGGAGATGAATTTGATTTGTTCTTGACAATGGTTTCCAATTCGGTATTTGAATCTTCATCATCTGAATAATTTGCAAATCTACGAGGATCTATAGTATTTGTAGCAATGTTATTTTTTATCATCGTTTTCATTAAAACAGAACGACTTACAGGATACGGAGTAGCTTCAATAACACTAGATTCATTAGAATTAGAACTAACATTTTGCCCTTCAATAGATTTTCTTTTTGAATTATTATTTTCTAATCTAACAGATTTCCTAGTTGTACTAGAATTATTACTTTCATTTTCTGCTTCATTATAACTAGCATCTTTATTTTCTGTAGATTTTCTTATTTTATTGGTACTTTTATTTACAACTCCTGAAGATTTATCTTCAAATTCTTTAGATTTGTTGGCTGTACTTGATTTATTGCTTGGTATTTTAGGATCTCCATTTTTTTTGGTGGCTGAAATATTTCTTATCCTCTCCATTAATGATACGTTTTCTAAATCACTATCACTTTCTGAAGATTGTTCTTTTGAAGTATAAACACTTTCTGTACTTTGATTTTCATTGGTAGAAGTTTCTTGCACCATAGAAAGCATTTTATTAAAATCTAAATTTTTCTTACTTGTAGATTTTCTGACTGAGTCTAAAGAAGTATTAACTTGCATTGATGATCGAACCGTTGTAGCTATGCTACTTGTGGATTGCCTGGATGGTAATTTGTTACTGCTTTCTAGATTTTTATTGCCAGTGTTTGATGACTTTTTTACAGAATCTGATGAGGTATTCACTTGCATTGATGAACGCGCAGAACAATTATTTTGGCATTGTATAGCTATAGTATCACTTTCTTTGTCTGTATAATTTTCATATTGTATAGCATTTTCTTGCAAGTTATTTGGTGTTTTATTTTCTTTTTGCACAATGTGATCTGCTGAGCTGATTCTATCAAGTGAAGTATTTACATTCAAAGAGGTCCGTGCTGTATTAGTACTGCAATTGTCCTGGCACATATTATTACTGTTAGTGTGTTCAACAGATTCTAAAACATTCACTTCTTTATTGGACTCCTTATTCTGAATTAAAGTTGATGAATTTAGTCTTTGTTTTGACACAGATAAATTTTTTGAACTGTCATGTGTAACGGCATTTTGTGATTTGTGAGTTGGTTGTTGGATGGATCTGCGAATAATTGGCATTTTAGATGAAACAGCTGTAATTTCCATACATGATGTATTTGTTGAATTATCAATCTCTATAGTCTTACTATTATCTCCTAAATCTATAGTTTTACAATTGTTAACTGAATTACTTTTGTCTGCAAGATTTACAGTCTTATTTTTGTCTGTTTCTTCATTTCTCTCGTTGACATTACTTGGTCTTTCAATAAATGATGAGCAAGTAAGTGGACCTTTCTTGATAAAGCTCTCATTAACAGTAGTGGTTGATAGTCGTGAAGAAACTTGGGTTAAATTATTTCGACATTTTTTTTTCAAAGAAAGACTAAGTCTAGATCTTCTGTTGCCTTGACTCAAAATGGGGCTTGTAGAATAATTTGAATCATTCGATATTCTAGAAGTATTACTAGCAGCACTAGCACTTGTTTCTTGAGCATTTGTATTAGTTTCTATTGGGCCATTTTGGCTTACTCTATTAACTGGATTAACGTGAGATAGTGAATTGTTTGGATCGTGATCAGCGAATAATCTAGCAACAGGTATTCTTAGCATTGTTTGAGAATTTTTAATAGAAGAATTGTCTCCCCCTGAAGAGCTATCAGTCCTTATTTTCTTTGGTGTACTCACTATACTTTGATCATCGTCATCTGTTTTATCTGAAGATACACTTTGCTCCCTAGCAGGAGAACTTTGACCAAACATTGAACTTACTTGTACAGGATTTCTCTTTCTACCATCGCCTGACATAACAACTTGTTCATTCTTTCTAAGATTCACACGTATGCTTGGTGATCTTTTACCAAAGTCCCCATCTAACTCGCCAACATCGTGTATAGGTGATCTGATGTATCCTGATGCTAAAACCTCTGACGTTTTTATCGCAAGCTCGTTTTCTTTATCAAAAAATGCTTGAGTTTTCCTCATTATTGCATCTTTTAATTGCATACAGCTTCTGTTGAGTTGCTGTTCCTTTTCTGCGATGACATTCAACGATGTGCTTTGAACTTGTTCTGTCACTGTTCGAGTACTAGATGAAGGACTGTCTCCATTGACTACTGTGACATTTGTATCGTTTCCAGAGGTTAGAGACTCATTGTTCACAATCTTTTTGGTTTTACACTTTTTGACTGTACTTACTACGCCATCGTTCCTCAAGAAAGGCTCTTCCGACGTAGTTTCACGACTCTCGTCAGTTGTCCTTTTGGATAATCCCGAATCCGACAAGTTTGACACAAAGCTCAAGTTAACCCTCATTGAGCTTCGCCGAGCTCTGAGAGTAGCAAAACTGTCATCGTCACCACTTTCTTTTCGCGTGGCCAACTTTTTTCGCTTACTTCGGGCCATTGTTCGGTTTTTGTTATTATCTTCAACTCAGCAACATTGAAATCGTTTTAAAAATCTTGGTTTCAACTTACCAAACATTATGCACATAATATATTGTATATACGCTACCTTAGCGTAAATATATAGGTTATTTTCTTATTGCAGTAAAATAATTTTTTACAATATATGACAGTTTATTACGAAAAAGTTTGAATATATTTTATATTCATCAATATAATGTATAGAATAAAATCGAGCACGAGCTGCTTGTAAGTGACAACATAAACATCAAAAGCAAGTTCAGACCTGCACAGCACAGAAAGAATGTAGTAAGTAATGCACTGCGCGTGCGCGTGCACTTAGGTACGAACTACGAAGTACGCCAAACATATACATTATAGAGGTATCAGGTATGTATAGAGTAGAAACTTATTAGAAAGGGATAAAACACTTACTGTACTACACGTGATAACTTATTACTTTATTGCTTTATTTACCTTTGATAAGAAATTTCATAAATCATAAAGCATCTCTAGGCTTGTTTGAATCGAATATTCAAAAATCCCGTGTCCTGTCGCCATATTTGTGAAGAAAACTTCGGTTACCGACTTACGGTGAAGAAGACGTAAAAACTTGGAGGTGGTGGGGGTAACGGTACTAACGAAACAACCCTTGCATGGACCCACCTATTTCGGCTGTCTTGTTTATTATGGTATTAATTTTTTTAAATACCTTGATACCTAACCTTGTCATAATAAATTAAACTGTTTCGCAAATCTTTTTAATTTTTAATTAAAAAATATTTAATGCCAGTTCTCCATTCATTTGCTATATGTACATATACATACACCGTTAAATGAAACTTTGAATTCTGGAAATTCCCGCCGGCTCTGGCCGCTTGTTAACTGGGGCCGACGCGCATGCGCTCTATATCAAAACGCAGCCACGCTCGTACAGGAGCCTTTCTACAATCGGTTCAGTTCAGCTGTTCCGCTCGTTCAGTTCAGTTGTTCAGCCGCGTCCTGTTCATAACGGAGCGGCATAGTAGTACATAATCTATGTATTTTGTTTATGGTCATCTACACAACATTAATACTTTTTGGAGGCTATTATAAAAGTTATCTGCAATAAGAACCATGGATAGAATAGCAAAATCAAAAATGTTATTATTGAATATAATGAATTTAGTGAATTTATTAGTAATTTACAAAAAGTTAAAACGTCAAAAGAAGAGAAGGTGGTGGGTAAAACCACATTTGCAGGTTGCAGTCAGAGATAAATACGGTGCTTTTTCTCAGTTATTTGTGTACTTTGCACTGAATGATCATGAAGAGTTCTATGAATTTCTGCACATGAGTTTAGAAGATTTTATTAATCTATTCAATCTTGTGAAAACGCCATTGCAAAAAAAGAGTCGGAGAAAACCATTGGAACCAGAAATGTGTCTGGCAATTGTATTGCAATAAGTTTTGATTATGCATACAATAATAATCTCTATTAAAGTTGTAAAATATTATTTTAGTTTGGAGGAAATGGTTTCATTATGTTGTTCTTCAGCCCAAATATCTCATCTGTTACGATAACAAAAGTTGTTGCTATGTTTGAATTAGGAAGCAATGGCGTTTTCACAAGATTGAATAGATTAATAAAATCTTCTAAACTCATGTGCAGAAATTCATAGAACTCTTCATGATCATTCAGTGCAAAGTACACAAATAACTGAGAAAAAGCACCGTATTTATCTCTGACTGCAACCTGCAAATTTGGTTTTACCCACCACCTTCTCTTCTTTTGACGTTTTAACTTTTTGTAAATTACTAATAAATTCACTAAATTCATTATATTCAATAATAACATTTTTGATTTTGCTATTCTATCCATGGTTCTTATTGCAGATAACTTTTATAATAGCCTCCAAAAAGTATTAAGTTGTGTAGATGACCATAAACAAAATACATAGATTATGTACTACTATGCCGCTCCGTTATGAACAGGAGCCTTTCTACAATGCGTTCCGTTCCGTCTGTTCTGTTCTGTGCGTTCTGTTCCGTTGCTCCGCGGAACGCGCATTGCAGTTGCCCATCTACGCGTTTATATAACTTTGGTTATTCACATGTAATCGTAACGAAATAATCCTTTTGACAAAAAAGCATTTCGGAGCAAGAAACTTTTCGGAGCACAAGCGACACGCATAAATTAATAAGAGTTGTAAGTAGAGAAACTGTTACGGTTACATGTGAATAACCAAAGTTATATAAACGCGTAGATGGGCAACTGCAATGCGCGTTCCGCGGAGCAACGGAACAGAACGCACAGAACAGAACAGACGGAACGGAACGCATTGTAGTAGAAAGGCTCCAGGACGCAACTGAACTGAACGAGCGGAACAGACGGAACGGGAACGGAACGCATTGTAGAAAGGCTCCAGCGCTTGGGGTGGCGCCACGTGTCAGGCGATTTAATGGCTGCGTTCATAGCGATGACGCTACTTATATCTTGTGCGTCTCTAGTCTGACTGCTCAGTCAGCTCTCAGCTCAGTTGTGCTCTAGACCTAGACCTAAAAGGACACGTCTCGAAAGTTTACGTGCGGTTGTCGTTTGACGAAAGTGTGCTTTGTGCCTGAATTTGTGCGTATCCTCGATACGCATAGCCTAAACAAGCGATCGAGTCTCGGAGACACCCAACATGGATGATCTCCAAAATTATAAGTTGCAGCTTCAGCAGGTGAGTTACCATATTTACGTTTCTTTATTTTTGACCTCCTTGTCTCTTTTATCTGCAATGAGAAAACAAGCAAATGCGTATGAGAACTTATACGTTGCTGCGACTCTCGTTCCCCATAGTATTTAGTTGCAAATATTTAATTTTGTTTCTATGTATAGGTTGAAGCAGCACTCACAACTGACCCAGAGAATGAGGAATTGTTGAAATTAAAAATTGATTTGGAGGAAGTTATTGAGCTGACACATGACCTGATAAAGTCACAGCAGCAGGAGAAAAAGCCAGCTGAGGCAGAGGAAAAAAATCCAGAGCTATTAGCAGTTTTGGCTAACAAATGGAAGGTTGGGGATCAGTGCCTTGCACCGTGGAGCGAAGATGGAAAGTAAGTCTGATTTGATTTCATTAACCTTTATTATGCTTGGAGTACATAACCCCTTCATTATGTAAGGTGTTATTAAATAATTGTTAACTGTCATAGGAATATGATGAATATTTTCATGTTTGATAACAGTTTTTCTCTTGTTTTAGGTTTTATGAAGCAACGATAGAATCTATAGGTGAGGATGGATCTGTAAATATTACTTTCAATGAATATAAAAATAAAGATGTTACAATGCTTAGCCAGTTGAAATCGGTTGCAAAAAGACCAGCCTCAGATTGGGCAGAACAAAAATCAAAGTAAGTAACTTTTATTTGTTTTTATTTGCATACTAACAACTTATTTATTTATATTAAGTTTATAATTTCTACTTTTTTTCTTTTTTATCTTAAAAGAGGTATTACTAAGCTTAGTACAATATGACTAATACGTAAACTTTCCTTTCCTTGTTCCCTCTAAACAACATCATAATATCCATCCACCATGAAATTGGCTTGGCTTAATTCGAAATTATATTCACTGCATACTTGTCCATTGGTGATGTATGCTGTTGCTTACCTTTGGTGCTGATGCTGCAGAAAGAAGTAAGAAATTAAGTTATACTTGACATTGTCAGTGAACTTAATCTGTACATAAAAAACAAGAGTCCTTTATCCATTCATCTTCTGTACTTGTCTAAGCTTTTTTAATTCCTGAATCTTACATTGAATTAAAAAATAATGGATTTTATTTTTGTTTAGAAAAATGGCAGTATCTGCCATAGCAGGCATGGACCCAACGAAACAACGTGAATATCTAAAGAAAAGGAAACAGAAGAAGTTACAGCGTTTTAAGGAATTAGAAGAAGAAAGAGAACAAGAGAAGAACAAATGGCTTTCATTTGCATCCAAGGTATTAAGATTTCCATGACTTTTCTCCATGATATATCTTTTAAATGCTTAAATTTACATTATGCTTATTCTCATTTCAGTCTACAAAAAAAGGAGTTATTAAGAAGAGCATATTTGCAACGCCAGAAAATGTAAATGGCAGAGTTGGAATAGGTACTTGTGGAGTAAGTGGCAAAGAAATGACAAAATTCAGTAATGGTGAAAAGTGGAGGCGTGGAGCCTAAGCCTGTATACAAACAATCAACACTATAGACTTTTACCACAGATAATTGTTGATATAAATTTAGATGAATTTTGGCTATCTCTTAAGCCAATTGTACTTTGACTTTATCTCCAATCGAAAGCATGTTAGGGCTTTGATTATTCTTCACTTGTGAAGCTAAATGTAAGATTGTGCAAAATTATGTATTGAATGTGTGTTATCCTGCGTGTATGAAAAAGGAGTTTTGTCGATAAGTACACATTTTTTAGTAATTAAGTAATTAATAAATAATTATTATTTGTATTCTCAAATAAGGAGGTTCTTGTATGTATACTAATACATATAATAAAATATTATTTAAAAAAACATTACTACAATTAATACATTGAATCCACAATTGGCTATATAGAATTAAAGCATCAAAGTTGGTTTACGAAAAAAAAACCATTATTTTGAAAAATCTGTTTTAATTCAATAGGATACAGCGAACATTAAAAATTTTGTTATAATAAAATTATTTTGTTTTCGAAATAAACGACTTTTTTATTGTAAAATTACAGTTCATTGATTTATTACAAAAGTTTTTGGAATAGCAGGTCTTGCAGGTGCCCATGATGGTATAATCTTAGCATGTAATCGCCATCGACCATATTCATTACTTAAATGTTTTTCTAGTACTACATATTCTAAGACATCTTTTGTCAAAATTTCTGAGCCACTCATTAATCTTCCAAACCTGTCATAAATAGCTAATGTCTGCTGAGTGTGAAGTCGAGCTGTGACTTGAGCAAAGACATTTTCATTTGTGACCAAATTTGTACACCTTGCATGAACCACCCTTGTTGGTTCTAAGGAGCAAATGAATTTCCACTTTATAATTTTGTTGTCCAAATTGTAGGTCATTTCTGGGTACAATTTTTCTGTAATGTAGTCTGTAAGTTTGTCTTTATCCTTGTTGGCCAGACATTCATGTGCATTTCTATAGATATCATTTACTTGATCTGCAAAATCAAGAGTATTAAACTCTTCTTCATACTTTTTAATTTTCTTAACGGCTTGGTACGATGTTGTTTTCTTTTGTATAAACTGCATACTCTGTTTTGCACCACCTGTCGATATAGCTGAGAATTTTCCATCGCCTTCTGGAGGTATGTAAGCCTCAAATATACTTCCTGTGCAACTTAAATACATGGGCTTTTCTTGCCAGGCTTTCTGAGGATAAATACCCTTTTCCATCAACTTTTGTCGTCTGCGTTCTTTTCCTATTTCAGAATCTTCATCATGCTTCTGTTCAAAGTCGCTCAAATCGACTTTTATAACCTTTGCTTTTCTGTCTTTTTTCCATTTTGAGTTCCAATGTTTCGTGTGTCGACATCTTATGAGCGACAAGTCTGCAACGAATAAACTCGGTTTACTCAAGACAGCACGAGTTATTTGATAAAAATTCATTGTTCTTCCTTTCTGACGTTAAATAATAAGCTCCAAAATCTACCACATAACCACACACTGTCTTGGCTCGTGGAGCAGACCAACGTAATCCTGCGAAAATAAGTGACAATTTGTACAAATTATTTCACACTAAATATTCGAGTATGAATTTGAATGCTAAATAAATATTCAAAAGACTTGAAAAAAACAAAAACAAATGATCTTACCACCCACAACACACACGGCACGGTAGGTGAACGTGCTGGTGCTCTTTTTCCTTTCCTTTCCGATCCCGATAGGGTCTGGATGGCGCCCCCCACCAGCCGGCTCTAGCATAACACAATTGATCCCATATGTTTCTGTGGAACATGGCTGCCCACGCGGATAGCAGTAGGTCCGCGGCTTTTTACCGTTATCGCGTAAAAATGACGCGTTATCATTGATTCATCGGCTCAAGATCCTGAGTATCTCTAGTGCTTAAAGCGGACTTTTCATTTTTTCACCTTTGATCTTTGATGCTGACGTGGAGCCGCAGGCGACGCAAAATTATAACTTCGGAAGAAGGTGAGTTTTCTAGCCTTATATGTGAACTGTCAATCGTAGCGGCTCTCGCGTTCTTGAAGTGTTACGGTAAACTCTCATATATGATAGCAGTACGAGTTCTATAACAGATTTATTTGATATTTTATGATTTCGTTTTGGCAACAGACTTTTAATATACTTTTAGTTTAGTAGTACAGTATTTTTTTTCATATTCCAGGAGTTTTCGTACAAAAATGACAGGAGATTAGTAAAATACTGTAACAAGTGATATGATAACATAGACAGTATGATTTACTGTTAAGCGTGTGAAATATCAAGTTTGAAGAAATGGCTAACTTTGAGAGGAGTCGTGGCGACAATGCCAATGGAGGTGTTGGAAATGATCGTGGAGTTGACTGGTCCAGATATGGACTTGGAAATTCAGAACATCGAAGACCCTCTCAGAGTGGAAGCAGAGGACACGAGGAATTGGGCCCAGAAATGTATCAAACTGGCACAAATGAATTGTTTGCACAAGAATTTGTAAGTGTTGATACATTTGTAAAACTAGTGTTTTTTTACAATCAAGTATAGATAATTAGGAAAATCTTTTTATAGAATTCGGATCCTTGGTGGAAATCAAACTTCTTTATATCCCAGCCAGTTTTATTTGGCACATGGGATGGTGTTTTTACTTCCTGTCTAATCAATATTTTTGGAGTGATAGTTTTTTTGAGATCTGGCTGGATTGTAGGTCAGGCAGGTGCATTGAATGCTGTGTTGATAATATTTTGTACAGGTAAAGAGAGTAAATCATTTTTAAAACTTGATGCATTGTCAGTGATGATAAAATAAATTTCTTTTGCCTAGTGTGTGTTGCATTGGTGTCAGTACTTTCAGCCGTTGGAATTTGTGAAAGATGTAGGGTGGAAAGTGGAGGAGTATACTTTTTACTGTCACATGTGTTGGGTTCCAGATTTGGAGGATCCATTGGTTTATTATACTGTTTTGGACAGGTAAAATTTTTTACATGAATTGTTTTAAATCCTAAACTATAAACAAACACTTTATGCATTAACTTTGTTTTATTACAGGCAGTTGGATGCGCTTTAAACGTTTTAGGATTTGGTGAATCCATGGCTGGACTTGTTGGTCTTACTGGTCTTCAATTGGCTTGGGGTCAAAGAGGCTTTGCTTGTGCTGCAGTCATACTTTTGTCTGTAATAAATGTAGCTGGAGTAAAGTGGGTCATTAAACTCCAGTTTATGCTTTTATTGATTTTATTGTTTGCTGGACTTGATTTTATTGTTGGAAGTTTCACGCACATAGATGCCTGTATGTACTAAATATTTCAGTAATTATAATTAACCATTATGCTGCTTATGAATATTGAAAAGCAATGATTATTTATGTTATATTTTAGCGGCCGGCTTTGTTGGATGGTCGACTGAAGTTTTAAAAAACAACACTTTTCCTGATTATGAAGAGAACGTGAGTTGGTTCACCGTTTTTGGTGTTTTCTTTCCTACTGTCACAGGTGTGCTTGCCGGAATTAATATGAGCGGTGATTTAAAACATCCGTCGACCGATATTCCTAATGGTACTCTGGCTGCACTAGGTCTTAGGTAATGCTTCATTTTTCGAGTATATATAATATATAAAAGCATGAGCATTATTTAAAACCGAGATTTTCCATTTGCAGTACAATTCTTTATCTGTGCTTCTCCTTGTTCCTTGCATCGACGTGTACGAGAATAACTCTGCAATCAAACTTTATGATTGCCTCGACTGTTTCCGCCTTTTCCGTTCTCCTTCTTGCTGGTCTTTACGTTTCATCATTCAGCAGCTGCTTAGGTGCCATGTACGGGACACCTCGCGTTCTACAATCGATCGCCAGTCAGAACGTCATTCCTGGAATAAGCTGCTTACAAAGAGGCGTACGTCATGAGCAGAATATAATATTTAAACCATAAGACGATTCGATTCAAGTAATTTCATAATTTATATTATAATTTCAGAGAGGCCCCAACAAAGTGCCGATTTACGCAATGTTGGTCGTGGCTGTGGTTACATTAACGTTCATTATCACCGGAGAAATTAATACTTTAGCACCTATAGTAACAATGCCATTCTTGCTGACATATGCTTGCATGGATTATGCATATTTTGCACTTGCGCAAACGTTCGACTTGAGGCATTCACGCGAACAGAGATTCTCGGCACAGTCCCCATCTACGGATAGAAATTACGGAACCTCGGACAGAAATGTCTTGGTTGAGACTGAAAATGACCTTGATAGTTTGTTCCCAGAAAGAACTAGACACAAGAATCTTGTTGTAAGTATTTGTGATGCATATATTTTTTAAAATTCAGTTTGCAATAGAAAATCAGCAATGTAATTTTTTTTTTTCAGCAGAGAAATGCTAGTGTTGAAAGCAATGGTTATGTAGATTCGTCGCCGAGTATAGAAGACAATAACAGTGTTACGAGTGAAGTACAAAAAAAAGTCCATATTCATGGAAAATTAGGAAATTGGTACAGCCCATTTTGCAATAGATGGTTTTCTCTTTTGGGCGTTAGTATATAACACTTTTCTACTTGTTGCTTACAAAAACTCGAGTATTTATTTTAACACCGAAATCGTGTTTTTTGCAGGCCTTGATCAAATTGTTGATAATGTTTTTGGTTCACTGGGGATATGCTTTAGCGAATATAATTGTTTGTTTCCTTGTTTGGAGTTATATCGGTCATGCAAATCCCGCTGTGAAACCCGGAGTATCAGCCGAGTTCAAATTTTTCGAGTGGCTGAAAAACGCTCTTCTTAGGATAATGGGGTAAGTAACCAGTCTTGAGTTGTTCAATTGCATACACAACTATCAGCAAAACAAAAACGATAACTCTTGTTTCAGGAGAAAAGTGTACGATTATGAGCAGATTGTGGTAACGCCAGTTCATCCTGGCGTAGAGACGTGCTCTGCCCAGCTGAATGAAGAGAACGAAGACTTTGCAGGAAGAAGGCGATATCATCAAATTGCTAACGTCACAGGTCAATATGTCACTGTTGAGTAATTAATGTCTTCTTAAAAATGAAACTTTTGCAATTTACAAAGTATTTTTCGAAAAGCGATCGCAATTTTCACGAGGCAGCTTACTATAGTGAGAGTCCGTTCGTTGAGTGAACAAAATATTGATAATCACATATGAATTAAGGATGCGTATAACTCTTAAGGGAAAAGATAACTGCAAGATGAGACAAACGTTTCACACAAGTAATCTTAATTAAACTAATTTTATAGCTTCTTTTTCCACGAGAGACAAAACAAAATTTGTGAGACTTACGCACACAGCCTAACGTTTGTACTGCCCTTCAAAGTGTTTTGCGTTCTCGTACGTACGTTACTGTTTAACCAAAGAAAACGAGGGTCCACTTTGACGTATGTTTTCACTGATTGATTATCGTCTTACAGTACTATCGCGAGATTATGTATTTATTTATACAATATACGTAAAAGAAATTAACTATAGAAATTTATATATATACACACATAACAAAAATGAAATTATGACGTTACCTATACAACAACTTGTACTTTTTCAAGCAACGTTATTTGTAATACTCTGTATAATAATTAAGACATAATATATTGTATATGTTTATACGATATTGTTTTTCGCGTTAATTCATCATACAAGTTCGCTTCTACTGTCATAATCAACATTCTTGCCATAAAATATTTCTTTATATCGTTGAAAATTATGAGAATTTCATGAATAACATCCTTATTAATTTTTATACAGTCATGATTTTTCTAAAAGCACAATTAACTTTGTAAATAATTATTACTGTGAGGCTAACATAATAATGAGTCTTTATACAGAAAAATGAATTCTAAAGCATTTGTAAAAATGTCTGAATGAAAAGCAAATAAAAAAG
The DNA here is from genome assembly GCA_012977825.3 of Pteromalus puparum. Taxonomy (NCBI): domain Eukaryota; kingdom Metazoa; phylum Arthropoda; class Insecta; order Hymenoptera; family Pteromalidae; genus Pteromalus; species Pteromalus puparum. The sequence continues at coordinate 66,931,099 of CM053168.1, forward strand.
TATACAAGAACGACTAACAAAATCGTCTTTAGCAAAACGATTAGTATAAAATACTACAATGCGCATATTCTATCGGTATTTTTAACGAAAGTCAAAGGTCAAACAGAAGCCTTTTAAAACCGCTAATTAAAGTAAGCCATCCGCCGTCTATGATTATTATAACAAGATTTTATTGCAACAGGTAAAAAATCTATTTACATGTAAAAAAAAAAGAAGAGAAATAGACTCTAAACAAGCGCATCAAAGGGCTGTCCTATCTTAGCAAGTTTGGCAAGAATCTCAGGCTTAGTGAGCAGAGCCTTGCGCAGAGCCTCTACGAGTGTCTGCATCTGGTCGAAAGGTGGCAGTGGCATCCCCGTGAGTCCCATGACGTAGACCACACCCTCGTCATCGGCAGCAACTATCTGCTCACCACTGCGTGTAAATTCCAGACACTGTAATCTAGCATTACCTTCGCAGATGCGTGTCACCGAGGCCGGTCGGTGTGTCTTTCGTCGGATGTCCCATATGCAGATCTAAATCAATCGCAACCTTCAGCATAACTATAGTTGGATAGACTGAATATGGAACGCACCTCGTTGCCGACGGCACTAGCAAAGATCGTCGAGTTCCTGGGGCTCCAAGCGGCAGCACTCACGCTAGCCATCCTCGTACCAAAGCACAACAACGGCTCGTCAAGTCCCTCTGCCCATATCCTGGTGGTCCAGTCTGCGCCACAACTGAGAACAAGTTTTTCGCAGAAAGGCGAGAACTCGAGGCTGTAGATCGGCCCGTCGTGAGCCAGGAAGCTGTCCAGGTGCTGCTGTGGCTGAGCTGTGGAGCAGCGTAGAACGCAGCCCTCTTCTGTACCTACCAGGTAGATGCCTGGCTGGTCCGGATGACGACGGAGTAGGAGAGCGCCTGGGCTGCGGCTGATTGGGATGTCGTGTCCTAGACAGTGATTTACGCGGCGGACACCTGGAATTCTTCCTGGAATTTCGAATTTTTCATCGAGGGTCCAGGCAGACGACATTATATTAGTGTGCAGTACCCTGGATGCGTTGAAGCTTGAGGATCTGTCGAGAGGAGAAGGCCTCTCCAGCCGGATAGAAATTGATCCTGCCGTCCTGGTTGCTAGTGTAGAGCTGCTCTCGAGGATCCAGCTGATCGTCGAACACAGGCCACCACTGAACCTGAACCCGTACCCAACACCAAATGAATAATTAGCGCCAGCTCAAGTCAGAAAAAATACTTCAATCGAGCACCTGCCAATGCGGTTCGTAAGATGGTGAACTTTTCCTCTGGGATTCCCTGACAACGGTCAGCTGTTTCTTGCTGACGTCGATGATGCGCACGATTCCGTCGTAGAAACCTACGGCTAGAAGATTCGGTCGACTCTTACTCCAGTCGAGGTCGCTCACAGGACTACTGAACTCGTAGCAGCGATCGGGCTCGCTCGGGTTCTTGGCACACCAGAGCAGCACCAGACCGTCGGGTGATGATGGCTCCTCTGAGTTGGACTGGAAAATGAGTTTTTAATCGTGATAAATGTACGAGCAGAAAATACAGCGTTATTTTAATGATTACAGTGTGTGCTCCGAGTTAACGATCGTATGCTATAAATAGAAACTTGGCAGGTTCCAGAACGCGCTTAATAATACTATTAACCAGTAACCATCGTTTACACTCCCTCAAGTTTATTAGAATATCGGAGAGCAAAGCAAAGTAATAATCATCAGACCGGAATAGATCGCAACTTGCGTAAATCCATAAATTTAAAGTCGTTTACCGATTTAGCAACGGCCCCGTAGCCGACGGCTAATAGACTCCCGTTTGCCGGGTTCCACCTAAAAGTTGACACGGCTCTGTGTCTCGTCCTCTCGTTCTCGTGCCTCCAGAGCGTTTCCAGGCCGTAGACGAGTTCGAGAGTCGGGTCGCAAGGATCCTGTCGTAATAGACCAGCGAATCGCTTCTGAGCCTCTTCGTAGCGTTTACTCGCTAGGATTCGAAGGGTGATACGTGTGGCGTCCTCGTAAGCGTCCGTTGCTGCGATAGCAGCTAACTGATCCTCCGGCTGGAGATGAAGTTCGCTCTGTTTGGTATCCGGGAACTTGAAACGGTCCCTCTAGGATACGAAAAGTACAAATCAAGTGTTGACGAATAAGGTCGTATATTAATTATTATATTAATATACCTCGTGAGGTTCGCCAGCGCCGATCTTCTCCTCGTCTTGATACGTGTCGTGCATGACCCAGTTGTTGACGAAAGTCGCCTTATTTTTGCGCTCCTGTCTTCCAACGTAGGTACCTCTAGTCTTGGTATACAACTGAGGTGTCTGAGTCTCGGCATCGACGGTTTTGCGTCCAGCTCCAGCCATGATCCGCCGGTACCTCTCGTTCTCCTTAATGACGGCTTGACCGGCTTCCGTCCGCGCGTCTTCCGTTAGCTGCGGCAAATCGAACAGAAAGAAGGTTTCCGTCTCGCGTAGAGTTATGGTCACCTTGTCGTTCGGTCCATAATGCTCTCGAGAGTCCAGCCTGTAATACATCCGGTAATTTGTAAATTAATAAATATGCTATAGTGTACCTTTAGAATAGAAAGTACCTCGGAAGATGAAACTGGGACGGCGCATCATCTTCGTCCGCTACGCCGTCCTTGGTAGATCCCTTGAGTGACGGTCTTGCCGATCCCGTTAAGCTCTCGACCTCATCCATAGTATAAATCGAGGAAAAGGAAGACACAGTGGCGAGGCTTTGTCGCGGATGCTGCATCGGTATCTGGGAGACACTCCCTCCGTGAGAAGATCCGAGCAGTTGAGCCAAACCGATCGCGTCGAAGGCCGTACGACGATCCTCCAAACTGGAGTACAGAGGATGAATCAGACTTCGCGGGGTCACATCCTCACCGGACTCGTATACCCGGAGACGGTCACGACGCTGCAGGATCGTTGCTGCCACTTGGTGATGCTGAATCAAAAGCAACGATTTTTAATGAAAATCGGTAAAAAAAAAATCGGTATCGTCAGAAGTCTACCTGTGACTGTTGCTGTTTGGACGCAGCGCTGGTCGGCACTCGGGAGCCTCTTGCGCGAAAAGCAGCAGAAGCGCTGACCTTGATCCTACTGGAAGATGCAGCGCTCATCCGATGTCGGGATCTCAAAGCTGCCCGATCCGCTTCTGAGATCCCGATAGTACTTTGACGCTCGATTATGCTTCGCTCGCGATGCAGCTTTGCTGGGTTTTGTGTTGAGCTCATTTTTGGATGCTTGAATTTTGACGTTTGTGATAAGATACGACTTTATGGAGAAGCTTGTTTTGCTGCAGGTTAGTAAACTTACTGCGAGGTTGGATGGTCCACGTGATTGAATCGGTCATATAAAGTTTTAGCTTGTGCGTGAAAAAGTTTATTTTTATTTTATAACAAACTTCACGCCTATAGTATATAATCGTTCTATTTAGATATTTGAAATATTCTATAATATTATGCGATGCGAACCGGTACATTGCGCAAAAAAAAAACTGTAAATATATCCTCTTCTACTTGCCTTGCATCGCTACACTTATACTATAGATATTTCTACTGTTAACGATACTAGGGCAACGGCGATATTCACGTCGCTTGGAAACACATTGTATATCGATAATGGTTCGCATTATATGCGCGTAGCCCAACACACTAGGATATATTAGTTTTGTACGTTTTAGTTTATTTTTCAGACTATTTGTAATAGTAGTTTTATTATTTCTCAAAAAAAAAGTCTGTAAAAATAACGCTTCAGCGAATTCAATCATTGCCGCCTAGCTATCCCTGCGCAGCCATCGTAAATGTACGCGCATCCTCGATCACGTGGTGTATAAGTATAGAATATATATATACAAATCTCGAAAACATACATATATGATAATATTGTAGACGCACTATACCCCCTCCTCTTTCAACATTTTCCATCTTCCTTCTCTCTCAACACGGCGCCCGGAGACTAATACACGTACACCCAGAACAGGCGGTGTAGCGCCTGCGTATGGCGCGTTCGTGTGTCAAATCACTTACGTGTTATTTCGAACATCCGTTTTTGCTATATACAATACCCACCTATCCACTTACAAGCAGAGAGCGGAGCAGAGTGTAAAATATCGTCCTGCAGGAAAATCATGAACCTCGTCGCCGTGGCTTACAGTTAGCGCTATACTCGTTACAATTGCGCAATATATACACTTTTTCTGGGAAAACTCCGACATATACACGCACCTTTCCGTCTCGCCTCGATCGAGATTCAGTGCAGCATACTTAGATTCTGTTTCTTTTTGTGTCCGAGTGCGTGTTCCAAGTGCTTCTAATATCGTAAATTCGTAAGGTCGTCTACAGAAAAAGGACATAAGATATAGAGCGGGCGAAAAGTGCATCAGCGTCTTTGCGATAACGATAAGACGCAGCTACGACGTATACGGTATATATATAGGTAAGCGATTATCATTATCGCATTCTGTGTGTTGTGCACGTCGCGTAGAAGCTGTTTATCTCGAGATCCCCGATTGAAGCTCGTCGTAGCTGTATACATATACACTGCTGCTGCGCTGGAGAGCGGCCAAAAGCGCGTGACATCTCGCAGACCCGCGTTTCCTAGACGACTTTTGCCGCGACTGTGTTACTTATTATCTTTCAGTTTCGGAGCTACCCTGCGCCTATATTTTCTATTGTCCAGAACCTGCGAATTCGCGAGAGTAACTCGGCCTGGAGAAAAAAGTTGGTCGCGCGCGATATATATAAGGTGAAAGGTTAGTCGACCTTGCCTCTCATTCTTGTTCTTCGTTTTTTCCTCCACTTTTCTCTCTCTCTCTCTCTCTCTCTCTCGTCTTGTTCTGTTCACGACTCGCGGCAGCGCACGCAAGCGTCGCGGTGTCTCTCTCTTTCTGCTCTCTGCGTAAGTAGGTATGTACGTACGCGCATTGGCAAATGGGAGTGTACCCCCGGTCGGTTTTTTTACGTCTGCTGCGGTGCAACAATTACACTGCTAATAGCCGTCCCTTTTCCGTCTGAGTAGCCAGTTTCTGGAAGCTTCCGCGCGGCCTGACCGTACCAGCCAGTGCATATTATTTCTTTTTTATGTGGAATCGTTGGTCTGATGAACTGATGTTTTGACACAGGTGCAGCTGTTGACCAACATGGTGATGACAGAGGAGCAGCCTGGGCCTTCGAACCCATCGGGCTCTGCCAAGGAGGAAAAGGAGAGGGATGATCGCATGTTTGAGTGCAACATCTGTCTTGACACTGCCAAGGATGCGGTTGTCAGCATGTGTGGGCACTTGTTTTGGTAAATTTTTCTATAGTCTAAAGTGCATAAATATTGTTTCAAGTTATCTGGAGCAAGTACTTCAGGTCACGTAAGAGTATGATAAGAGTGCTACAATATCGTAGATTGTAAGATTAGCATACCCAAGAATCTGTGGATTTCTATTTTTGATGACTATAATAATATTGGCTGCCCAGTTGAGATGATGCCAGCAAGGAAGAAAATTTAGCTGAACTTGTTCTTATTTTTCTCATTCTTATGCTGAAAAAATATTTCTAAAATCTCTTCTAGTTTCTTTATGCTTAATTAATAATGGAAAATATTTAAATTGAGACTTGTAAAATGTCAAATCATTTGTTATATAAACAGTGCGTCAACACCTTATTTCCAGTTGGGTCCAAAGATTTCGGAAAAATCATTCACATCGTTTCAAAACATTTCCTAACTCTTACAGTTACATTAAAAGTATTTTCTAATTAATTTTGTTTACAGTTGGCCTTGTTTACATCAATGGCTGGAAACCCGTCCTACAAGACAAGTTTGCCCAGTTTGTAAAGCTGCAATCAGTAAAGAAAAAGTCATTCCACTCTATGGTAGAGGTGCTACAAAACAAGAGGACCCAAGGTGTATAAAAAATGAAAGAATTATTATTAAGAAAATCACTAGATGTATGTGAATTTTGCAACTAATTTTAATTGTTTTTTCCTCATTAGAAATAATGTCCCACCTCGTCCTGTTGGCCAGAGATCGGAACCTGAAGCTAATGTAGGTTTTCCTGGAATTGGATTTGGTGATGGTAGTTTCCACATGTCATTTGGCATTGGCGCTTTTCCGTTTGGATTTTTTACTTCAACTTTTAATATTGGAGAAGGATCACGACCAAGTGCAGGTACGTTATTATTTGTCTTACACAAGATTTAATTGACAGAGTTTTTTTAGAAGAAATTAACGTTAATATTTTCTTACAGCACCGCGTGGTAGCACACAATTCGAAGACGATACGTTCCTGTCAAAATTATTTTTGTGGCTAGCATTCGCCTTCATTGTATGGCTGCTACTGGCATAACACTATTTCCAGGACTCAACTCCTGGACGTGTAAGTCCACTCATCCATTTCTTGTACTAATACATCGACTTGTTTGTAACTATCGTAAAACGACTGGGTTCTATTTCTTGACACAACATTTCGTTTGATAAAATTCATCAGTGGACAACGTCGATGCCTATTGTAGCAAGTTCAACGCAAAAACGAGCGCATCGCAGCGGTTGTTATGCGGAGGTGTGAATGCTGTTGTTGACTGATATTTTTCAATCCAACTGGAAAAATTTTAAATGGCGTAAATTTTTTTTTATCAGTGTACAAAATGCATGTAAGGTTTGACTATACAGTTTTGGTATACTATATTTCGAATGTTTGCTTTATATCAGTTTGTTGTCTTTCTTCTTTATTGTAAAAGTCTATGGACAAGCTTGGTTCTGGAGGTATTGTTAATGATTATTTACTTGTATATATATAAAATATCTTTAGCTGCATAAAGTATTGTCAATCATACTGAGAGTGTAGGATTACATACCTTTAACATGATACTTTATCACTACACCCAGGCAGTTTTCGAAATACTGCCAGGCCATCATAATGTATATAATTTAGTTATTAAGATAACCCATATTTGCACTCTTAATTATGAACTTGAGAGTCCTGATTATTTAAAGACGTGTATTTACGTCATAAACTAGTGAGTCACAATATTTAAATATTGCGACGCTGTAGGATACATATTGATGATAGCTCCTAGTTTTATAAATCCCATAAATAATCTAATGACAAACTTCGTTCTACTCGAGGAAAAAAATTTACACTCAAGATTACTTACAAGTAATTTGTGATTTTTATTCGCGCAAGATATACAGAGTTAATTTTTACATTACTCTCAAAATTGTAATACAGGCTTACTGATTAAAACTTACCAAGACCTACACTTCTGAAGAAGAGATTGTAATTTCTCGTTAGAGTTTACATTCCGTACAGATGCTTGTAAAAAGTATTGCGCCAAGTTGCAGTACGTATCATGAAATTGCAGAAATAAAAGATCGTCGTAAGATAAAACGCGCGTTCTTCGGATACAAGATTAAGACTGTCTTCAGATTACAGCTGCTTGCAATGTTTTCAAGATTCAACCATGTTAACAAATCAATAATACATAATAGTTAACAATAAATTGCATTTAATATATTATATGCACTCTTTGCAGCAGTTTCCTTTCTTTCAGTTACTAGCTTATTATTAAAATAATTCCTAGTTGAACGTTTCCTGGTGCAAATTCTTACCAACTCAAGTTGAATATTTGTGCCCACGTAAATTTATGATTGATCAGCATAATTTCTATTTATAATCCTTCTATTTATAATACAAATCCTGTTGTAAATTTCGTTATTTTGTTGCGTTGATATAGAGTGCATTTTATATAAAGATGTAAAATTATATGTAAAATAAATTGCGTATCATCAAGATGATTAAAAAAAATTTCTGTTTGAATTTAATGTTCTTGTAAATTAAATCAAGTCATGAATAAAAATTACTAACATTTCAATCAACCGTGAGTGTGAACAGTTGATTTAAAAATCCTCATCATAAAGAAAAAAAAACATTTCACAAGTACTGCGTACCAATCTTATATTTTTCACACAAACAAAAGCAGAGTATACAGCGTTTACGAAAAATCGTCACAACATCCAACAAACGAATATAAGAGATTGCTTGAATTTTATTGCGTCACGTGTGGGCGTCGAATACTAGAAACATTCGCGAGACAAGTTACCTTCGCTGCATTTTACATTCTCTAAATATTGAAGAGGACAGTTATTTAATTACAGAGAATGTGCGGCTTTCAAAGCGCACAATTAGCTGGGTGTCGATATAATTGAATTTGTATTTCGTGCACTGAGAGTATGCGGAGCACACAATAATGAATTTCCGCAGGTGCATGGCTATACCTTCTCAGGAATGATGATCGAAAACGGAGTAGTTAGTACAGAGATAGAGAACGTGAATATAGAGACAGATATCCTTCGTGTTTGCGTTTTATTATTAACGCGCCTCGACATGAAATTTCGTTTTTCATTACGCAGTAATTACAGTGAAAAAAGAGCGAACGCGTTTGCTTATTACGACGAAGGTAGCCGATGCATGCTGCGCTGCAGGACAATTTAGTCGCATTACGAATTCGTGTTTACTAGTGGTTTTATCACAGATTGCAGCTCCAAGGAGGAGAGCGTGCACTCCCCTCGACTACGGTTTAAAAAGATTAACCAAAAAGCTCATACGGGTGCATTCAAAAGTGCCTACATATCTTATAATCTACATCTTGTGCAACGGTTTTTTTTTGTCTTACGAGTTTTTTTTTTTTCGTTTATTGGTTCCTTCTTCTCTATATAGAATAATGAATGCGTGCGTGCGATATACGAAAGTTTTACATCGACTTGGTGGATTGATTCGCGCGATTATAATCTCGTAATTGTGTTTTAGCGGTCGATTGAATCCATGAGAATCTTCGCGGAGATTTCTGTCGCCTTTGGCAATTTAAATCTCGTCCTTGATGGCCTTGGACTTCTTAAAGCCCTTTTCGACAAGCACCTCGTTGCATTCTTCTCTCGTCAGCAAACCTATTTGCAGGCGCTCGATTTCCTACGGTGGTTTTAAAAATGATTAACTATTCTATTATAATTTAAAACATTTTTTATGAACAATAATTTTTACCTTTTCGGCATGATTGTAAAGAACCAATTCTGGTGGTGCCCCCTGGATGTGCTTGAACTCTACGTTGTCACTGAAAATTTAGTTAAGGAAAACCAAGAGATTCACAGACATTATGATGCCCAAAATACACTCAACGCTATTTCAGATAAAAAATTTCAATCTCCAAAGGATACTATAACGGTAAATCTTCGAAGATAAAAGCCTTGACATCAGGCAGTCGGTTTAGCTGACAGCCTCTACAGCTCTGCGAATCAACAGCATTTTTTTCACAGATTACCAACAATTATTATCGCAAACACTCAGTTTTAAAAAATCCTTACCTCAACAACTGCACGAGAGTACATTCCCTGGGAAGCAAACGCTAAGTCAGCGAAGACGGACAAGACAATTGCCGAGATGGCAAATATTGCGACTTTGGACGGCTTCATTTTTTCCTCAATCTTTCTCCTTACTCTAAAACGCTAACTATTCCTCTTTACAAAAGAGCGTTGCAGTTAATACAATAAAATAAACGAAAAAGCGCGAGATTCCCAATATAGCTTCTGTCACCGCAACAAAGGCCCGAGAGACTGATTGGAGCTGAGTGCACTCTGCTCACAGACGGACGACCGAGTCTGAGTGTGGGCGTGCGCCGCCGCTCCAGTCGGCTTATCATCTGTTTCCAGGAGTGGAACTGTCTACTCCCTCCTGATCAATAGAGCGACTATAAAGGGATGGATTTTTCGAGCTTTTCGAAGAATATTTGACGATTTTTTAAACGTGCGTTTTCAGCTCTTGGCTATCAATATGTTTTTGATAATTTGTGAAATAAATGGCAGGTTGAAATTTCAAAAGGAATATGTGTGAATAACTCCAATTTGACTCGAGTAGTACAGCCAATTCTATTCGTATACGCAATGGGATGTATTCGAATCTGTTTATGCGAGGCTTTTTATATTTTTACATGGAATTCATAGAATTTTTCTACTGCAGCTCTTCACGAGGCCCGTACATAGTTGCAAATTTATGTTCATGGTATATTACGCACCCGTACCAAAATCGAATCAACAGGATCAATTTTACTTGAAAATATTTTATTTTTTTGTATTCGAAATGTAACAAATAGTTACGTCTTATAGCAATATATGTATACAGTGCTAAAAATAGCGCTCGGTAACAAACATTTGCGCGGCCAATAGTAACACTCCACTCCAGTATTACTCATCGCCCGATTCGAAAACCAAATATAGCTATAAATATATATTATATATGAATATACATCTCTCCAAAGCACGCAAGATCTTCAATATTTACTTCACTATGGGACTGATTCTAAGTTTCTTTTAGATCCTGCTCTCGGATTTCGATCTGGATGTAGCGGTCGAGGCCAGCTTGAACTGGCTAACGCTCGACGATATATTTCGAATCGGTTGGTTCCTCACATCATTGTTGTCATGCACTCCCTCGAGTCTGATGCAAGGTGAACGAGGTTTGAGTCGCTCGTGAGGTACGGGTGCCTGATTGTAAGGCTTGGGCGGATGATTCAAACGGAAACGGCGAATCAACCACGAAAGAGGAGGGTAAGTGGCTAATTCCTGGCGTAAACTGCCGCTCGTACAGCCGTAGAGCAGAGGGTTTAGCGCTGCATTAACAAATACTAGATAGCGACTTGTGTACCTGAAAAATATACCATCATTTAGTTTTAGTCTTCTTCAAAAAATATTTTCTGATGAATTACTGTAAAAATAGAATTGAACGTACCACAGAACGTACATAGAGCTTGGCTGTCCCATCTTGATCTTCAGATTCCACCTCATCCGAGCCCTTTTTATAACTAGAGCGGTGAAAGGAACTCGGCAGATGATAAACGACAGCACGACTAAAGCGAGTATCTTCGCCACTCTACCCTTATACTTGATTACTATCGGGTGCTTGCTCTTGAGGGCTTGCGTTTCGTATCTGTCTAGCTAGAATTCAGAAATCACCAATTAATCGTACCAATATCAATGAGCAATTATTAAAGATGAGCTATTACATACCTTGATGAAAATAGTAGTATAACAAACAGCCATGATGGCAAGGGGCGTCCAGACACTTAAGCCGACAATGATGTGCCAATATGGATAGGCGGTAATGGTTTCCGCACAAAAGCTCTCCATGTAGTCCTTCCACTGGCGCTCATAGTAATTGCGAAAAAAGGCGAGTGGCACTGCCACAGCCAAAGCTACAATCCACGAGATGAATATCAAGATGCGCGCATTCCTTGGAATGAACAAATTGCATCGTCAATATCTTTGATTTTTTTTATCATCGAACACGCAAAGTGTCCCGGTTTAACTTTTCGAGCTTTTAAGCTATGCGTATACAAACACTCGTGATAATGACTAACCATCCTTTTAGCACGAACAATGAATTACCTTATCGACAATTTTCCAGAACAGTTGAACACGATAGCACAGACGCGGTCGTAGCTGACAGCGCTGAGACTGAAGATCGCAACGAGGGTCGTAGCCTGGAGCAGGAACCCGTCCAACTTGCAGCCAAGCTTGTGCATTATGTAGTTCTGGAATATGTCTATGCAGATGAACAGTCCCGGACAGACTAAACTGGTTCCAAAATCGGCGATGGCCATGTTAAGGATAAACAGGTTGGTGCTGGTATGCAGGGTCTTGCTGCGAAAGATCGCATGGATTAGGCTGCCATTGCCGATGAAGCCGATTATCACGACCGGTACCATCGTCACGACCTTCACCACCACCTCCCAGACTGGACGCATGACCCAGATCTCTGAAGGAAATGGAAACTGCGAGGTGTCGATAATCTGAGGGATCTGCGTACAGAATGAAGATTAATCTTTTGTTAACAGAAACAAAAAAAAAAAAAAAAATTCAAGCAAGTATACCTCGGTAAAATTATTGCAATGGTTGGGCGAGCCCGGAGCCTCGGACGTCATCCCTCACTGGCTCTCTCGACCATCAAAGTCGCAGCTGATACACGGAATGGCAATATCGCACAACTCTCGTGAGTTCACACTCTCTTTTGCGCGGCAGATGATGCATTAGCCGGACTATTTACCCAGCTCTCGAGTCCACCTGAATGTCCCTTTGAACTTCCGATCGAGCGCGTGCACGATAGCGGGAAAGATAATGCGGCAAAAAAAATACGTCGAATTCAATAGAATAGATTTCGTTTATTTGGCATAACGTAACGAGCTTCTCTCGCTTATTTTGCTTCACAGTGTCTTGTAGTGAAAGTGATCGCACGTGCCGAGAAAAGACACGTGTGTTGCGCTATCTCGTACGCATTACAAAAGCTCGGCAGAATCTCGACGATTATAGTTTTCCCGGTAGAGTATCGAGTTCTCGTGATTTGTACAATGCCGGTTCGCTTTTTTGTACAAATCCTTATTTATCTAACTAAAAACTGTGATTAGAAGCTGATTCGAAACAATCTGAGAATTTTGCGCTCGTGGATCATTCGGACGTTGTTCGGTCGATCATGCTATGGTAGATTTTTTTTTTAATTTACAAATTTTCAATTAATAACAAGCAATTTCCATACCTTTTAATTTTAGTTTTTTTCGCTCATACGTGTATGAAGGTGCCTACAGTTATAAAAACGTGACAATATTTACAGATATTTTCCTTTCGTTTTTCAAGACGTTCATTGATATATTACTGATACTATTAAATACAAATTGTATTTATACAGTTATTAAATCCTATTTACAGGGTTTGTAAATAGGATGACCTTAGAATTGCACTAAATAACGTGATTTTGTACTCCACAACATTTTGTACGTCAGTCGCAAAACTTGATATTTAATAAAGTTTCGTCCATACAATATTTCTCGAGATTTTTATTGGAAGCTAAACTTGCCCTCTGCATTCTTTTTAAATACTCTATGATTAATAAATAAAGTTTATCAGACAGTATAAGCGTATGGACATTTAATAAAATACTAGACATAAATAAATCATTGTTTCTAGAATCTTGACTAACCTACTGTTATATCAATTAATTAACTAGACAAATTTAATTATAAATTATGTTAATTAAACCAACTGTTAAAAAATTAAGAACATTATTTTTGATTCGAGAGCTCTTGTATGAATATCTCATAGTTTCTTTATGCAAATGCCTTTTGCGACCTCTGTATTCTAAACCTCGGATAGCGGTATTTATTTTCAGAATAGCTATGATGGATGCATAGTAGTGAAAAACCAGTAATTAGTAAAAGAAAAAACGATAAACTTTAAATTGAAAGATAATGCACGATTGACAAACGCAAAATTGAACAAAAACGAATCGAATCAATACAAATGGCAGTCATATAATATTAATCCGAAAACGTCATATCGCTATTATATGCAGTTGACTTTTTCTAAAAAATTTACAAGTTGAAACTTAGGTAAAATTTAAAATATAAGAACCCTCCACAGTACCATCAATGTTTGATCACGTAAGATACTTAAAAATATTAAATAACCAGTCACTTGGAGTTGTTCAACTTTTTGTCAAGTGCAACATTCGAAACAGTATCTTCACACCTCTTCCACTAACTCAACATCCATGGGATCGCTACAAGCGGGAGGCGATGGCACGATAAGTTCATCGTCTTCCACCTCTACCACTGTTGGCATTAAAAAACTTTCAACTTCCTGTACTTCTTCCTCTCGGGTAGCTTCAGGAGGCACAAGTGTGTTATCCTTCTCGTGCTGTTTTATATGGTCTTTCAAAGCAAAGGCACGACCGTACGAAGCTCCACATATGTTGCAACTGAACTTAAGGTTGTTGTCTTGCTTATGGGTCTGGATATGAGCCCGTGCAGCATAGAGCGAAGCAAACGGCCTTGAGCACTCGGTGCATCGGAACGGCTTGGTGTGACTGTTCTTATGCCCAGCCAGCTGGACTCGAGTTTTAAACGTCTTTGGACAGTAAGGACAGGTGTAAGCGCGCTCATCGCCGTGGGTCAACAGATGGTGGTTGTAGACAGAAGAGGCTTTGAATCGCTTGCCGCAGTGTTGACACTCATAGGGACGAACGCCCGTGTGCGTTCTCATGTGTAAAGTTAGGCAATAGGAAACTCTGAACTTTTTGCCGCAAACCTATCAACAATAATTTCATTTAATTATTTTTTGATTATCATTTTGATTATACCATGATTGGAACAACTTATATTTACCTCGCAAGAGTGTGGCTTTTCACCCGTATGTATTCTCTCATGCTTGACTTTCTCGTGAGGTCTCGTAAACCTACGCCCACAATGCTGACACTGATAAGGCTTTAGATTTTGCAGCTCGGCTGAATCGGTCGTTGTTGTCGTTACTGTTGTCGTCGCCGCCGTTGACACCGTTGACGCCGTGGTATTAACCTGTGTAGTGGTAGCAGGAGTAATACCGGTGCTGACAAATATGGGATCGGTCGGATCTTCCGACGCAGAGATGATCATCTCGTTTGCAGCTGCCAATGCCGTAGCAGCACTATTTGCCGTACCACTGTTCGAATTCATAGGGATCTCTGAGTGCACTGCGGCATGCATGCTCAAACTCTCTTGTGAATCGAACTTGCGGTTGCAGACGTGACAAGTTATTGGGTCACCAGCATGTAAGGCCATGTGGGCCAGCCTGTACGACTCCGACAACGTGGCACCTACACATTTATTAAAACTTTAAATAATTGTTTAATACATTCGATATTGACATGATTTCTAATAACAACGTAATACTGTACCACACTCATTGCAATCGAACGTTTCCTCTCCAGTGCCCACGGGTGCGTCAACATGCCGCGCCCTTACGGGTGCATGCATTCGCGAGTGCAGTCGCAAACTCTTGTGCGTCACGAACTCGGTTCCGCAAACTGTGCACACAAACAGATTTTGAGATGGAATCTCGCTCGGTTCTGCTGGATGTGTCTGCTTGATATGTATCTGCAGTGCTTTTGGTGTGGCGAACGTTTGTTCGCACTGATCACAACGATGGGCTCCCTGAAGGCACACATGAATCCGAAAATCGCTCAACTTGGCAAACTGCTCTAAGCACTGATTGCATCTGTACATTCGAGTTGGAGCGACCGTTACGCTTTTGTCCCTCACCTACACATTTTTAATTTATACAAGTTAATGATGTTTTTGAAGAAATATGATAATTATTAATGATGAGCATAACCATTATACCTTGACTCCTTCAACATTAGAGAAAAACTTTTCAATCATGGGAGCTTTGGTTGTTGAGAGAGTCACTGGAGTCCTGTCCCAAAATCTCTCAATTTGCACAACTTTTCTAGTATACATTCTACCATCACTGTCAATACACTCCTCTGTCTTCAATGTATTCATAGCTTGTCTCTGTTTTGATGATGTTAAATTAGTTTTTGTAGCATTATTTGTTGTGTCTTCTGATGTGTTTGCATCAGCAGGGGATTCAGTAAAAGTTTGTGCTGCTGTTGTTGCAGCTATTTCATCAATTTGTTGTTCTGCCATTTCTAATACAACTTCTTGTCCATCGTGATATTCTTTTATGTGTTCTAATACGGAAGCAAAACTCATACCACACGAACTACAACTGTACATCACTTCACTTTCTGCGTCTTCTTGCTCTTTCTCATTTGATTGATCATGTTCCTTTTTGATCTCAAGCATTTCAGAATTTTCAAACTGCATGTCACCATCAACCATTTCCATAAATTCATTGTCATTGTCATTTAATAATTCACAAGCGTCAGGCATACTTGTAGTACAATCATTCCTCTCTAAACTTTTCTCTTCAGGTCTGAGATGGGAAGGCTCAGAATCTTGATAGTTATCTTGTTCTATAGTATTACCATTATCTATATTATTAGATTTTTGACTGTTTATTGGAGTCCCTTTCTCTAGAACTTGAATATCACCTAAAAATTGTATTGACCAATGTAGTGACAATTTTTTATTTAACAATCAAAGTAGTCTTTACTAACCATTTTCGTCAACTTGTATAGTTCTACCCTCACCCACAATCATTATCCCTTCTTCATTTACTGTAGCTAAAAAACTGTCATCGATTGTATCTTCATCGTGGTCAGGCATATCCTGTAAACGAATCATCAAATAATTATTATAACAACTTATTAAAGAGTTTCAATAGTTTTTATATGCTGTTCCTTCTCACATGTATCATAATGTTAGATCCTTCCGCATCATTGTCATTATTTTCAATTTGATCGGTCGTAACCTCCTGGCTTTTCTGCTGCTCCTCTAGCTCCTCTTGCTTTCCACAACAGTCTAGATGCTGTATCAACGCAGCCATAGAGTAAGTCCTGATCGAACATCCAGGACAGTACAGATTGTCTGTAATGCTCAGTAAATGATACTTGAGAGACTCAGAGTTGTTGAAAGTCTCTCCGCAGCACATGGGACAGGTCAAGCTTAGGGAACCCATCTTCACAAACTTGAAAAATCCGAAGCTTCTTGTCGCTGTCAAAACAACTACACTCTAGATCGTCCTGTTATAAACAGTCTAGCCTGACTGAGCCAAGACTCTTTACCGAGTCCGAAATTAGAGCAAGTTTCATGTTGGAAGGTCGGATCTAACCTCCGGTGAACAGGCAACAGAAAATCGTCTGAGATTTCCGAAAAAGATCAAGGATCCAGGAATTGAAAAAATTGAAACGATCCGCGGACAGACCGCCACCAGATTCGGTCTGACTGGAAGCGAACTTCAGCGCAAACAAATGCCGTGCACAACAATCATGAAGTTGTGAACGCAGTGAATAAGTGAACGAGCCAAGCTGAAAATTCGTCCGCCATTGCGGCCAAGCGCACGATGTTCAGAGAAGGAGGCCAACCTCGACTACGAGAGTCAAGCTGGCGGATCATTTATATTCATTTGTCTGAAATAAATGATTAGCGGTGTTTTCTTTTTCATTTCTCATAAGTAGTCGCTATTTTTCTGTAAATTATAATCTTTTTATAGGACTATTGTTTTTTTTCGAAATAAAGTGATGCGGGGTGAAAATCAATTTTATTAAATGAAGTCAAATGAAGCGGGAAATTTGATTTGATGATATGCATAGCTTGATTTTTAAATTAAAAAAATACATACAGTATTAAACTTTGATTTATTTATAAGTAGTAGTACTTTACACAATTTCCAAGTATTGTATCAAGTTTAACAGGTTCAGCACAATCATTGTGTACAAACAAATCTCAAATAACTTAATAATTCATAGTCTGTCTGAAACTAAAAATTTAAGTTTTGGTTATTTACGACGAAGATTTATTCGTACAATAAAGACACTGTCGTGCTGAACCTGCTAAGTCCTCAACTGTCGTAAAATTACGAATGTATCGACTGGTACTTGCTAAACAAGAAAGTTGACTAAGAAAAATACGCCAAAATTGTCTTGGAAAAAAAAAATAATAAAAATAAATGATACATTTAACACATATGATCTCTACAACTAAATTATATCAATTTTCATATTCACTATTATCATATTTCATATATCACTCGAATATCGATCTTTACGCTATAATTATCCAAGATATAAAAATTGCATTATATAAATAAATAATTCAGATGGAGTACGAACACTTTTCATTCCCTCTTTTAACTGTCCTTTCATACAATATAAAATTCCTAATAATTCATGGCCATAAACTCGTGCTCCGAAGCATCGTCTCCTTCATCGCCGTCATCCTCTTCAGCAATGAGATCTTTCCTGCGTCTGGTATAAGCACGTTTACTGGTAACCGGGATAGTATCAGTATCTCCGTGGAGTAAGCTGTTTCTATAGAGCAGCAACGGTTGCCAGTCTTCACCTTTCGACGAGGGCATACCTGCCTGTAGATGCTTGTCAAGGAAATTGAGTACCAGCTTCTTATCCTGCTTGAGCAGCTTATTGGTGAACTCACTGAGAATTTCGAGGTAGGCGAGGTTGGGCGGGGGTCCGGTTGGATCGACATCGCTATCCTGCATTGATACAGCGAAGAGTATTCCTTGACGATGCAGGGCTGTGATAGCCTCGCGATTTTTTACAGCGTCCAGACCAAAGGACAGGGCGAAGCGCTTGGCCAGCTCCTTGATTGCCGTGAACTCCTCGCTGTTCCTACTGACCTTGTCTTCCTTTTCGAGGATCTCGTTGAAGAGGATGTTAAGACTCTGCTGCATAGTGAGCGCGCAGTTAGTCTTGTTGATGTCGCGAGCTTTACCTATCGTGGTCTTGATGATATCGCCGTAGTCGTTGTAGAACTTGACGTGATGCTTGAAAATGTCAGCCGCCGCCTTGGTCGGGATCATGTTATACACGATGAGCTTGCAAAAGCCAGCGAGGAAGTTGCGCTTCTTGTGCAGCTCCTCGATCTTGGAATGCTCGTCGTGTTCATCTTCCTCGTTATCTGAGAAGACGTACAGCTGGACGAATCTGTTGAGCGAGTCCTGCATGAGAACGTCGGCCTCATAGACCAGCTGATGGAGCAGTTGGTTCTTCTGGGTCGTCAGCTGGTTACAGAATATAACGAGCAGGTCACAGATCGTGTTGTAGGCCTCCTCCTTCAGCAGGATTGGTATCTCCTCTTCGTTCTCGGTACTGATAAACTCGTACATGCAACGCATAAAGTCGTGCAGTCGGCCTCTTAATCTCTGAGCTTCCTCGTCGGCTCGATTGTCAGCCTCGAGATTCTCGATGAGATCGCTCTGCGACCATAAAATGGAGTAGAAGCAAGCGTTGATGCAGTATTTGATTGCCTCCACTGGTAGATTGTAAGGATAATCCTTGATGTCTTTGAACATGGGCTCCCAAATATCGCAGCTATTCATGTTGTGACAGCTGTAGAAGATAGCGACCTTCTTCAAGGACTCGACGACGGCGAAGACTTCATCTTCGGTCGGCTGCTCGTTTCCATCCAGCTGATATTTGAAAGTGGTGATTGCTTCGTTGTACTTGATGACGATCGCATCGATCAAAGTAGATCTAGCTACATCACACTTGCGGAAGATAGCTGACCCGGGAACGCACATATACTCGAGAGTTTTAGCGGCGGTATTCAAAACTTCCGAGTTGGGCGATCTGTCCACGATGTCATGAATTTTTCTCAGTAGAAGATCCAAGTTTTGTTCTTGTCTCGATTTGGTATAGATATCCAAGTCAAAGTACTGAGGTATGGACAATAAATTTGCTAATTTTTCAGGATCAGCTCTGTACTTGTCCAACAAAGTAGGTAAAACTTGAATAAAATGTTCGGTCAAACGTTGCTTATCTTCCTGGACCTGCTTAGTCTCTTTGGCTGACAAAATTTTTCTGGTAGGTCCTCTACCCACAGGAGCCTCACCAGTGGCAGATTGTTTGATACAACAAACCATTATTTCAATGAGGGATGTTTCTTGTTGATTGTCCAACACATCTTCTTCCTCACCAGGTTCTTCTATTAAAAGATCAGTCATACACTCCCAGTCTTTCATCATCTGATTAGTTTCTATCAATGAATCAACCAGATATGCTCCATGCTCGTGAAGTTCAGATTCAATGAAGAACAGAACCAAATCTCTGATGAAAGGAGTGTTTGGCAAACGTTTCTTGCCACGTTTTGTTTTTACATCGTGCTCCTCATTAGAGGTGAAGAATCTTTCATTAACAAATTCCCCAGCTGCTTGAGCTACAGCTCTGTGAGAAGAGTAGACTAATTCATAAACGTGCTCGCAATCTTTATCCGTGAGAATTTCGCGATGATGTTTGAATATCGAAATGACTAATTTTACCGCCTGCACCGCGACGTCGTACTCTTTATCTAGAGTCATAGCTACAATTCTGTCTTTAAATTTGCTGGTAAAAAGTTCCAATTTGGTCTTGAGTTCTTCAGATGCATAAAGCGGTTGCAATGCTTGCAAGCATTTGAGCCTGACTTCTCCCACTTTGTCATGTAAAGTCCATCCTATGTATTTGAGGTACGAATCATCGAGGAAGTTTTGATGAAATTTCTTCATCCAAATACCAATTTCAGCCATACAAATTGCTCGTATTTCTGGGAGAGTATCTCTGTACCTATGCACAAAAACTGATTTGAACATGTAAGTAAGCATGTTCTTGATTTCATCCATGTTCTCTTCCAGTTCCTTTCGTTTTGACAATAAAGACTCCAATCTGTCGGCAGCACGTTTTTCTCTATTTTTTTGACGTTCTGCCTCATACTGCCTCTGTGTATTATCTAGATTAATAGATACAGTCAATGCTACATCCACCAATGCAGTCATCAACTTCATAGCTGCCAAAGTAGCAGTGTGTCTGAAAGCTCTGACTTGAGAATCAGACAATCCAGTGAGTAGAGAAATTATATTGTCCATCAGAAACTGATCATAAATTATAGAATACTGACATTGACGTACTAAAATTTGCACAAATTCACAGAAATTGGAGCGGAACTTTTTCCACTGTTGGCCTGACATTATCAAAGGATATTCTCCACTTTCTTCGTCAAATTCCTCTGTCATCCTTCTAATGATTTGTGTATGCTCTAGTGATTGCATCTCTGCAGTGATGAGACCCTTACAACCACTAGCACTGATAAAGAACTGCATCAACATAAGCAAGGCATTTTCCTTGTTAAGCTTGTACTTCTCTATCCACTCATCTACAATACCAGTCAAAGAAGATCTGTTGTTTCGCACAGCAAAATACAAACTAGTTTCATCCTCCAAGTTGTGAGATTGATGGGCACGCTTTGCTCGTCCTCTTCCTGTAGCTCGTACCTTGGGAGTATGAGGAGTATGAGTCACATGATGAGTAGTATGAGTGGTATGAGTAGTATGATGAGCGGCAGCAGCTGCAGCAGCAGCAGCAGCAGCAGCGGCTGAACTTGCAGAGGGTATATAATCCTCATCGATTTCTTTGTACTTGGGTTGCTGAATGGGACCACCACGTAACCTGGCACGGGTGTTCCTAGTGATTCGCATGTTACTGGGTGCAGCAAGCTGGGCATCCAGAGTTGGATCCTGATAATCATTTGAGGACTGACCGTATTCTGGAGTCTCGTTGTAGCTTTCGTTTGTTATCATAGCCGTCTCGTATTCCGGAGGGACCGGATCGTCCATCCGAATACGTTTTCCTCCTCTTCGATGCATCATTCCTTTTGTAACGACACTTTCGGCGATGAAAAAAATACCTGCAAATAACGAGAACTTAGAAAATTATTTTACATTGACTTAGCCTAGACTTTGAAATTAATTATAACCTTAAATTAGGCAATATAAAACAACGATTTGCGTCTACATCGCCATGGAATGCACCCAGTCTGTTTACTGTTTGGAGTGTTTGGTTAACACTTAACATCAACTGCGCGCGGAGTAGCGGAGCAAAATGGCGCTGGCCGTATGGCGCATGCGTCGCTTCAATTTGGCGGCTAACGGCGTTTTTTCACACCGGTGTAGTACAGCCACGTTACACACAATGAGAAATGCGATGAACATAGCAGATGACCTATACAATTTTATGCGGCACTACACCCGTGCAAATTTAAGAGGGAAAACTTGTGGATTTTTCAAATGAATATAATAGTACATGATTATAAATTGATAAATTTCCCTTTTATTTTGCTGCTTGGTACCTATATTTACATTATGCAATGTCACGTCACAAAATGCTATCACAATGTTGAAATTCATTAAATATATTACATTAATAAATAATTTATTATAAAAAATTTTGAAAAGTTTTTAATCAACATGCTCATGTTGTGCATTGCTCTCCCTCCATGTGTTTTGTACTAATTCTATGAACTGCCTCCACCACTGACTTTTTGTAGTAAAATAAAGTAAACATGCAGCTATGAAAATCCAGGACAAAACCAAGCAGTAGTCTGTTTCGTTTGATGGAGTACTTGAAACTGGACCACTGAAATCTGCAGATGTGACGTACAGCGAATCATTAGGCTGCAGATTAGTAAATTGTGATAAAAACTTGGAGAAAGTTTCCAAGTTGTAAACAGTTGCATTAAACTTGGCTACAGGTTTTGCATTGTGAACAAACATCAAAGTAGGCACTCCAACTATACCATATTGTGTGTTAAAGCTGAAATCAAAATACATTTTAATTTAATTTGTTCTTATTATTACAAGGATATAATTAATACAATTTTTCTTACTTTTGGTATTTCATAGCATCAATAGCTACTACTTTGAGGTGAGGATAGAACCTTGGTATTGCATTAAAGTGTGGAGCTGCTTGACTACTAAATACACACCACCTTGCATAAAACATCACCAAGATGCAAGCTCCTGGCAGTTGCTTGTCCTCTTTGCTACTCCTTGTACGATTAGGTGTTCCAATGTCCAATATCAGAAGTTCCATCAAGCGAGTGTAGTTGACAATCTGAAAATTTATTTCAACAGTTCAGAAATATTTGTACAACCATTTTTTACAAAATCAAGTATTTGGCTAGTATTTTTACCTCAACAGGTCCATATGTTTTGTCAGTCAAACAATTTACTTTGGTGAAATTTGTCACTGATGCATCTGTTATTGTTACGTTACTTTTCTCCTGGGGTGAAACTTCACTTGATGTAGCATTGGATAGGAGGTCTGTTTCCTTGAATTCCGAGAAAGCCTCTGGATCAACTTCAGTAATTTCATTTTTCGCTTCAGCTGGCTGATGTGGTTGTAAACTTTCGAGATTTTCTTCTGCAACTACTTGAGTCTCTTTTTCTCCGATAATTCCTACTACCTGAATAACTGAAGAAGCAAACAATTTTTACATCGATAATTTCACACATCAAACGTATGTAAATAAATTTTGTCATAAAAATATTACCTAAAACTAAAAAGAGAAAATGAATACTTTTACAACGGATCTTCATTTTTACTCATAACCTAAAACACTGTTTACAAGAATCACAAACGCGTTTCTCTTCGTAAAACTTTAATCAATTGTTATTAATAATGAAACGCATATTGAGTTAAATATATGGCAGTTATTCAAGAGATATGCAAGATTATAATAATCATCTTTGCACAGTAGTCATTGTGGGTTTATCACTAAGAGTACTCTTGCACTTTATTTACATTTTCCTCGACTGCACTGGGCAGGGCAGAGGTTCTCAACTATATTTCTTGAGTGCACGTGAACTCTGGTATGTAAGATGTTATACACGTTATATTAATTTGTAGGGAGAAAATAAACTTATATATAATATTATTTATAAAATTACAGTCTTTATTCTTAATTTATTTTTCATTTGACAAATTTAACAAAAAACATGCGTAATTCAAAACCAAACAACATTTTAAAATTTGAGGGGGGCTGGCATTTCTTCAGGTTTACTATGCAGAACAGCCAATATATTTTGTGCAGTTATCACAGACATTTCGTCACGGGTTTCCTTTGCTGCACTTCCCAAATGTGGGATGATAACTGAAAATAATAATATTTTTTAAATCAGCGCTATAACTAAAAAAAAATTTGTTTAAAGAAATTCTTTTTTATTTGTTTCAAAGCTTACCACAATTATCCAATTTAAGTAATTCATTATCAAGTGGAATGGGCTCTGGTGTCATTACATCTAAACCAGCAGCTCTAATTGTACCATTTTTCAGAGCCTCTATTAAAGAAGGCTGGTGAACTACCTCACCACGGCTGATATTTATAAAAATAGAGCTTTTCTTCATTTTCTCAAATGTTTCTTTCTTAAACAGTTCTCTAGTTTCCGGTACCAAAGCAGTTGTGACTATAACAAAGTCACTTTCCTTCAGCAGCTCATCCAAATCCACTTTCTGTGCTCCAAGTTTCGTAGCTGCTGGTTTCTCTGTACGGCTTGTATAGAGAATTTTGGCAACTCCAAAACTCTTAAGGTACTCTGCTACTCTTAGACCAATTCTTCCCAGTCCTACAATTCCAATATTGGAGCCAGAAAGTTTTGGTCCAGTCATCCAAGTTGGGCACCAGGCTTTCCATTCACCTCTGCAAAAAATGTCCAAGATGTTAAATATGGCGCTGCAAACTAATCATTGAGAAATTAGTTAAATATTTACTTGTAAATTGCTCTATTGGCCTCTATCAATCTTCTAGAGGTAGCCAGCAACAGAGCCATGGTAAGCTCAGCAGTAGCATCGGTTAAAACTCCAGGAGTGTAACCAATAGGAATGTTTCTGGATTTTATTGCTTTTAAATCTAGATGGTCCACGCCAACGGACATTGTTGCTATGACTTTTAATTTCGAGCCAGCAGCACTTAGAACCTCCTCATCTATTTTATCAGTTAGTAGACAGAAAATAGCATCTACTTCTTTTATCCTTTTTATCAGTTCTGGCTTGGGGATTGGCACTGTATCTTCCCATATATCAAGATCACACCTGTAAAAATGACGAAAATAAAAAAAATTGTTTATTTATTTTCAACAAAATTTGTATTCATAAATTAACTTACTCATTTCTTAACAAATTTAAACCGGCCTCCGGAACAGTCGCTCGGGTAACCAGCACCTTGGGTCGTGTCATCTTTGCGTGTGCAATGTTCGTGTACGAATGATCCCAGCTGTTCTCAAAACTTTTAAGCACGATATTGAACCTTTGCCGGCGAACACCGCGGTAAACGGCTGTTCGTGTCACGAAGGAAAACATGTTTGGCGATAAACTATATACACATATTTTAGCTATAGCTTATAGCAGACGACCCTTTCCAAAAAGTTTCCGGTCACGTGGGCGCCATTTAAATCTCCTCGATCAGTTGCGTATGTGCGGGAGCAAGACGGTATCATGCGGTTATGATAATAAACGGTCGGAACCAATTGAAATTCGTCCGAGTTTCGGGAGTTATATTCTTACAAAAGTTTCTGATGTCAATAGGTATGTATGTATACGTATATATGAGTTGATAGAGCATCAGACAACTTTGGATAACAATGTGGGATGATAACCTCCAAGTAAAATTGCGCGAAACGAGAGACTGGAGGAGATTGAGGAGTAATTTGTTTACGTAAAATAAATTGACCATATTCTAGAAAACTTTTTTTTTTTATTTCTTGAGCAACGATAACAATTCGTTTTTAAGGATATTTTAAATCTGTACATACGTTTGTGGTTTCAGTATAAAATACAAAAATAAGCTTTTTTTAAAAAATACTTCTAGTACATACAAGTATGAGAGTTTCTGATATGTCAATACTATTTTTTATTTTCCAAGCTCTTTCTCAATCGGATAGCAAAGAGGGTATTCTTCATGAGCATTGCCACAGTCATAGGCCCTACACCACCAGGCACTGGTGTTATGTGTCCTGCTACAGTTTTAACATTTTCATAATTAACGTCACCTACTAATCTGTATTTACCCTCAGAAGTCTTAATTCTTGAAATGCCAACATCAATGACGCAAGCTCCTGGCTTTATCATCTCTTTGGTTACCAAGCCAGGGACCCCTGCGGATGCTATTACTATATCTGCAAGCTTTGTGTATCTTTCGAGTTCAACACGTGGTGTGTAGCGATGGCAGATGGTGGTTGTCATGTCAAGACCAGCTGTTTCACCTGTAAACATTCATTTTAATTGAGGAACATTGCAAGGTTGAAAATTTCTGCTTAATTAGCATTAAATCTTTAATCACCATTTCCATCTGAGTGTAGCAACAGGGCAATTGGAAAACCAACATGTTTTGACCTGCCAATGACCACGGCATTTTTTCCAAAAGTAGGTATTTTTGATCTGACTATCAGTTCTTTAACTCCCAATGCAGTTGCAGGTATGATTCCCTTATTGTTCAGTGCCAGATTTCCAATATTAGACAAGTGGAAACCATCCACATCTTTGGTGGGTGTGACTGCTTGACAAACTTCTCTTTCACTAATATGCTCCGGTACTGGTAGCTGTACTAAAAGGCCATCAACTGTAGGATCATCATTCAACTTCTGTACCTCGTGCAGCAGCTCTTCCTGGGTTATGCTCTCCTCGAATCTCAAAGTTTCACTGTCAATTCCAACTGTCTTGGCAGCTTTGACTTTCCTGCCAACATACGCTTTACTGGCAGGATTGTTTCCCACCAATATAGCAATCAATTTTGGCCTTTTTTCACCATTTCTGGTCATCTCATCCACCTCAGCCTTGACTTCCTCTAGTACTTGATCTGCTACACCATTTCCATCGATGATTGCAGCATCACAGCTAAAGTGACATTGACAATTTCATATAAAACAAATTTACATGCAAGTTTGTTATATACTCACACTCTATTAGTTGTATGCAGTGCTCTTGAAGTCCACTGAGTGGCAAGCGGCCTCAATACTTTAAACACCGACATTTTTTATAAAAAAAAAATTAATTGTAAGACGCTCAAATTTTTTCTCGGATTGTCCACTTGTCAGTGCGCTGTCACCGTGATAAAAGCTCGAAAATTCAAAAAGCCGGCAGTTCGAACGCGTAGAAAATCTAACCTCACAGCTGATTTTAAATTACCAAGTCTATCATTCGGCAGCTATTGCCGCACTGAGAGCCGAGAAAAAGCGCATGTCTTGCGATCGAACTCCCTTGGTGGTCCATTCGAAAGTGGAACGAACTCGTGCGATTTGACGCGCACGGGGTGTTGAAATTCCCTTTTTATCGCGCCGCGAGAAAACACTGTGTATAACATATACATTACATACATATAGGCCAGATATAAGTTGACACTTTGCTCGCTCGTGCAGATGTCGGCGCATGGGTATGGGAAGCTTTTGAGGCGATATAGAATGTGATAATTTTTTTTGCTTGGATTATTATATTTGGAGACGATTATGTTGCGTAATTTGTTGTGATATCGCAACAAGTTGTTGCGACTGGTCTCGTGAGTTTCATTATAAGCGATATAAAATAGTATAGGGATAATTAAAAAATTTTTAATACTAAAAGAATAAAAATCTCGCTCCATGACATAATTTTTTAAAATTAGACTTCATTTATTGATTAAAAAAAACACTAAAATTTTCATTCTATAATGATCTCTTCCAAAATTCTAACTTAATCTAACTTAATTAAAAAAAAAAAAATCAAACGTATTCGATCACAGCTGCTTTTTAAAAAAATTCAATTCGCGTCACTTCAACTCAGTTGCTGTGGATCCTCTTTTCATAAGCCTCGAAAAGCACTTTCTTGTACTGAAAAACTGCCTGCAGTTTGTCGTCAGCCTCGGTAATTCCTCTACCCACGACAACCAGATCAGCTCCGGATTTGACTACGTCTTCGGGTGTATTATACTGCTGTCCCAAATCATCTCCAGACTTGACCAGCTTGACTCCAGGTGTCAGCTGTACCAGTCCAGGATCACTAAAGATGTTCTTCTGGCACACGAAACCAGCTACTGACGCGTCGTCCTTTGCCATAGCTGTAGCTGCGTTGGTATAATCACCGGCTGTCAATGCACCAGCCGATGACATCTCCGCGACGATGAAAAGTCCTCTTTGATCGGTGAGCTTGTCCCAACCGGTTCTGATACCATCGAGGATACCTTTACCAGGAACCGCGTGTATCGTGATAAGATCTGCCCACTCGGCGATCCTGTATAAGCCGTGGCTCAGCTGTTGGGAGACAACGTAGCCGATGTCGGCGAATTTCCTATCCTCCATCAGCAGGAAGCTATGGTTCGTGGACAGAGACTTGAGTTTCGCGAGGAAGTCTTTGCTGAAGTCCTCGATGATATCCACGTGGATCTTGAGGGCTGCAATGTGGGGACCGGCTAACTCGGCGATATCCAGGATCGACGAGGTCTTGGTGAAGTCTGCGGCCAGGCAGATGGTTGTCTTCTTCGAGGCCATGAGTTTTAACAGCTTTGAGGCTACCGGGTTCTTGGCTGATTTAGCTCGCGTTGCAAAGTCTTGGCTCAGACGTGGATCGGACACTGCATCGACAAAAGCAATTGTGTAAATGAAGGAACAATCGGATAGAAAGGATTCAATGAAATTCACTTACCGATTTTATCAGTCTTTATCGGCGCCTCCACCTTTCTGATGTAGTCTGTCACGATCCTAACGCTTCCCGGTGTCAGTTTCTCTGCCTCCATCAGAGCTTGCATCAGTTCAGTAATCTTGAATAGACTTTTGACCTTAATTCCCGCGCTCTCGAGATTCTTCTTACCTCCTTGTTCCCTGTCAACGATCACCAGAGCTGTTCCAACCTTGAGACCTTCTCTGATCAGATCTTGGGCGGTCTCGAGGACACTGGAACCACTGGTGATGATGTCTTCGACGATGACTGCGGTATCGCCGGGTACGAAAGCACCTTCGATCCGTTTTTTTGTGCCATAGGATTTGGCTTCCTTCCGGCGAATTATCATCGGGACATTTGTCTCGGCGGAAATGACCGTTGCGATGGGCAGAGCTGTATAGGGAACTCCACAGATGTGGCTATACTGGCTCTGATCGTCCATGAGGGACCAGAGCATTTTCGATATTTGGACCTGATTGTGGAATTGTGAGATGATTATAATAATTTAGTATATCTAAATTATCTATAGTATATTATGAAAGCTGTAAAAAGTCATTGCTTTTAAAAAATATGATTTTTTGGCCGAAATTATCGTTCTAGGAAGAGAGTCATAGATAATCGTAAATCATGCTGATGAACTTGAATTCGAATTTCTATGATAACACGATGAGTCAATTTTACGTCACGCACTATGTATATAGTATACACATGTATAGTGCACGTTTCCGAGATAAGATCAACTACAATTGTTACACAAGATGCATTACAGCCATACTACACTACATTGCCATTTATCTTTTTTTCTAAACACTGATGTACACTTACCAACAATTTTGGATACGATATTATGACTCGTAAATCGATGTAAATTGGAGTTTTGAGTCCTACTTTTGTGACAAAGTCTCCATACTTAATTGCTCCGACGTCGTACAGCTCAACAGCCAATTCCCGCAATTTCGTCTTAGTATCCATTTCTTTTTCTTTTCTGTACGGCTAATCGAATTGATTCGAAAGGTGCACCAAGATGCCACTATAAAGACACTGGACAAATTTGCACAATCGTCGCAAGAATGTGTCACACTCGAGCCACTAAAACAAACTGCCGTCTCGTTTCTTACGAAGATTCAATCTATATCGAGCTGAAACATACAAATGGCAAATGGTAGGGGTAAAGAGCAGCGAGAGATGGCAATAACGGTTATAAAATGGAATCTTTTTCTGGAGGATTCTTGGGTTTAGATATTCCCGCGTTTTTTTCTCTTTCATTATTGCGCGCAATGAATTGAAATTTCTCGCGAAAAGAAAGATTGAAATAAAAAATTACATTTGAAAAATGCTGCAAAAAAAAAAAAATAGCACAGTGTATATAAAGCGAGCTGCGCAGCAAATTGAACTTGTTGAAAAGGTTATCGATTTATGCGTGATTCAATTCATTTTAATTCAAGCGTTTCATTAATTTGCATAAATCGCCGAACGTTCTTTGACACTGGCTAAACAATTTTTAAATATATTCACAACTTACGTCAGATCACTACTGCACGATGGTTAAAGCAAATCAGAAAATTTTTATTTTATTTTTCCGTTAAATTATATTAATATAACAAACATAAGAAATAAATGGCAGATAAATGAAAGGAGCCCAGTTAGTGAATCTTCATTATATCTCTTTATTCAAATAAAAATTTGGATAAAACATTCTTTGGTGTATCATGTGTTATTTACATCTGTCAACTGCTACATCATCGACTTGTTATCCCTTATACACTACTAATATATTCGTCACTTTTCGGAACATAATAATAATATTATAAACTTTTAACTTTCGTGTGAACGTTAAACTCTACAAGTGTTCAACGGCTGAGATATTCTTTTCTTTTCTTTCCATAATATACCTTTGGCAATAGCTACAACAATAGCTCGTATCAACCATAACGTATACACTGAAACAAGACCATTTACAAAGATCTAAACGCTTTGCGTGGCACTATACTTTCTCATACACTTGCCGTAATTTTCACTATACATACATCGATATACATATAGTCTACAAAGCCGTAAAAAAATCGGTATACAAATTAACTTGAACTATAAACAAAAATAAAGAAAACGCCTTTGCGCCTCTTTACATTATCGACCAAAAATTTTTAATTTACAAATCTATCGCGGCAATCGTACTTCCATCGTAACCATTTATAACCGCATATATATTCAACGAAATTTAGCCGCTGCCGCTCGTCACGCGATCTGTGACGACAGGTCGAGCTTCGTCCTTTTATAGCCGGCAGCCTTTAATTGCTGGTCTCTCAGAGCTGGCAAAGTAAATTTTCCGTTTGACTCCATAGAAGCTGGGAGTAGTCCCTTGTGTTCTAATCGTCGGATGTACGTGGCATTGGGTGCGACGGTACTCGGTCCGATGAAGCACAATTCTCGAGGTCGAGTTAGGTGCATCTGGTTGCGTTGCTGGTTATTTTTTTGAATTTGCTGATTATTTTGTTGCTGCTGCTGGTGGTTCTCCTGATCCAATGTTCCTCGGCTGCGCAGAGCTTGGTTCAGAGCGTTGTGAGGTGTGTCAGCGTGGTCTGCTGGTTTATCATGATTTATCGAGGGTATCAGCTTCATGTGCCACCTGTAAACCGAAGATTCGACATTTTTTTTATATAATAATACATTTAAGGTGTATACATACAATATACTATGAATTCCAGGGACTCACCTGGCGGCACCACTGTATATTCTCTGAGGCTCTTCTAACGACAGGACACTCAATCTCCTCTCCTCGTCCCTCCTCATCTGAAGCAGCGGATTCTCCGAGGCCTCCTGGGCGACGTATTCTCTGAGTTCGACCAGGAACTTATCGGCGAAGCAGTCCTGCATAAACAAAGGATGCTGCAGAAGATTGGCACAGCTGGGCCGGGTTTCCGGGTCCATGCGCAGACACTGGGAGAGAAAATCCAGGCAGGTACTGCTGCAGCTAGGCAGCAGTGTCCGGAGGGAGCGGAGACCACCGCTGGAACCACGATGGATACCGGTGCCTGGATTATTGGGACCAGAGGAGCTTCTATAGGACAGGCTCTCGATACTGGCCTTTCGTAGAGCTCGGGCTTCGCTGCGACCGTTGCTGCTACGGTTCATGAGACTCTGGTGCCGGCCGCAGAGTCCACCTAGGTAATCGTTATTCAAATTTAAATAAAATATATTTACATGTCTAAAATAAAGAAGAACAAAAGATTAACTCACCAAGTAACCTTGTGATTCGAAACAGCTGATCGACGTCGCTATCCCCGGGGAATAATGGTTCACCCGTTAGCATCTCGGCGAAGAGACAACCCGCAGCCCATGTGTCTACGGCTCTTCCATAACGAGGATCGCCGACGAGTAGCTCTGGGGCCCGGTACCAGCGCGTCGCCACGTAATCCGTGCACGATTCATTGGGACCAGTGACTATGCGCGCGAAGCCAAAGTCGCAGAGCTTTATCACGCCGTGAGGCGAGACCAGAACGTTCTCTGGTTTCACGTCCCTGTGCATTATCTGTGCAAAGAAAGTGATCGTTTTTTTTCAGGTATAACATTTAAATTCGTCTCAGCGTTTGAACTATCATGACTGTATTGCAGAAAATCATCAAAAGGAAATTCAATACATCATTTTTTGAATGAATGTAATTTGAAATTTATTGAGCATTGACATGTGAAAAAAGTATTCGAAAATTGGTCAAACACGAAAGGTATACAGCAGTACTGTGCAGCGCTTGTTTTATTTAGGCCGCGATATGCATGACACAACGATGTCATTCACTGCTTTCGATATAATACTTACGCGACAGATGCATCCATCCGTGTCAACGAACAGTCAATGTACTTACGGCACTTTATTTGCCTGCGATATGTGTATGCCCAAGTCACGAGATAAAAATATAGAAACTTATACTTCAATCTCTTCGTGTATTTATGTAGTTCAAACGTAATGAAACGCTAAGATTTTTTTTTTATCATACACGCTCGCGATGTAATTATTCAATGAATTAATTAATTATAAATGTTAATTTCAGGGTTGATGAGCACTCACGTGATTGTTGTGGCAAAAATTCAAGCCTCGAAGAACTTGAAAAATGTGTCGCCGTGAAAGTTCCAAGCCGAGACCACCACCGACCGCTTCAAGCTCGTCGAGAATCGTGTGATCCAGATACTCGAAGACAAGGTAAAAGCGCTTTTTCCTTCTGAATACTTCGATCAAACTGACTAGATTCTCGTGTCTTAATCGCTGAAAATTTTAATCAACGATTTCAACTCGTCGTTTGACATCTTCGTTTTTATAGCGCGTAATTTCAAAAAAATCAAACAAAAGCTTCACCTTGAGCATACGAATCTCGCGAAAAGCAAGCTTTCGCACGTGAACGTTGTCGACGGACTCGAGAAACTTTTTTATGGCCACGACCTGGCCGGTCTCCTTGTGTCGGCATTTCATAACGATGCCGTAGCTACCCTCGCCAACGACTTCGATGTTCTCGTATTTATCCATGGCTCTTTTGCGTCACTGGAGCTTCAGATTTTGCCAGATTTATTTGCGGCTGTGCGGCCTGAATTCGCTTGGAAACGAAGGCATCGAGTTTATGAGTATTGGATCGTTTAGAATAAATAAGGTTATTTATTCGTCGGTCATAAATTTGTATTAATAATAAATATAGCGCGCATGGTCTATGAATTCAAAATGTAAAGATTGCTATTATTCCCAAGTGCCGTATCGATTCGGACGGAGAACACGCGTTAATTTTTTATCGCCACAGTTATTTGTATGAGTCAGATACAATTGTTGTTATTAGTTCAGTCCTTCGAAGCTATGAACAATCATTGTGGAAAAAATTCAAAAAAAAAATAGTGTAGGTTAACTTTTTGACAGATTGTTTCTTTCTGTTCACTTGTAAAATTTGAATGTTCGAACATCTTACTTGGAATAAACGTATTTAAATGTAATAGTACTTTATAATTAAAAAAAAAAAAACAAAATTATTTTTGAACAAAACGACGTAAAATCGTTCATCCCGCGAAATTTCAATCACTCTGATAAACCGAAACGATAAAAGAAAAACTTAAAAACTTCTTCCCCTCGATATCGCTAAGCACAAGTAGAACTTCTCATGCCGGCACATAACACGAAACAGGAGAAAAAAAAAAAGCTAAAATGCAAAGCTTAGGTACCTTCTTCTGAAGTAGACACGCGACGTCGGCTCATCGAGAGCGTCCTTAATCCATAAGCTTGCCAGTACGGGCATCCTTCTTTACGACGACTTCTTCTATTACTTCTCCTCTCCGTACCGATTCACAAGTCACTCGGCGTAACTCTTTTTTTCACTTCACCGCAGATTCAAGAATAAACAAATCGTCGTCGATGTAAAACGTTAGAAAAAAAATAAATAAATAAACGCGTGCTTACAGGCGTTGAACTTACTTGAGCGGCTTGGCAAAGACGACTACCTGTCGTTCGGCTCGAGTCGCTATTTCTCAGGAGGAAAATCGACGGATGCGCACCGGTCGTATCTACGTAGCACTATAGTCACGCGGCGAAACTCGAGGAAACTCTCTTTATCCCTACCTACCTACCTACCTACCCTCCTCTCTCTCGCTCGCTCTCTCCATGGCAAAAATATAAACGCCTATCGATTGTCCCCCGCGACGTCGCCTCCCTTTAAACGCCGTCGACTGTATATATACGTGTGTATACGAGTATATGTATAGACGCGGGGGTGTGTGTAATAGCTGTATGCGCCGTATGTATGTACAAGCGAGGAAAGAATACACGACTGAAGAAAGAGATTAGATGCAACGAGTGTATAAGGTTGAGCATAGCTATAAGCAGGTGCAACGGACACTATGTGAGTCATTGTTATGAAGGTGTAGGAGTTTATAGATCTGCGGTTTTCTCATAAATGAGGATGCGGTTTATATCAGCGCAGAAGAGAAAAAGTTTGAGTATATAGTCGCGATTATTTCGATTCCTTTTTTTTTTTTTTATTCAAGCGAGCTATGCACTCTTGGCATTAAAAAGACATCTGATTTGGCGAGAACCAGCGATGAAAAATCTATGAACGGACGTAGGAATTGGTTCGATATGTCTTTTTACGTACAACTTAATACTAAGTAATCATTAGAATCATGACGCAGGGATCTTCGTTCAAACTGACGTCGTATAAGCTCCGATAATCATCGGTCAATAAGAGTACCTATATCGCGTAAGAAATTTAAATCGGTGCTACTTGAACTAAATCCTTTTTGGAAGCAAACACGATATGTATTTTAAGATCAAGCGATTTACGTCTACGACGGAAACCTGTACAAACATGAAAAAAATTATACGACTCATGTCGATTGTAAAACAAGCAGTTCGATATCTATAAGTGGTCTCGAGGAGTTTCGCGCTCAAGTAGTACAAGTCCCGTATTGGAAGTACTAGGCGAAAGAGAAACGAGTTTATAAACAATCGATTTATTCGAAAAAATAATTGTAACGCGATACAACAAACGCAACCTTTCTCAGCGTAAGGCCTAAAAATATCAACCAGACAATAAACTCCAAACTTAGCAGAGCAAGCGAAGGTATAATGGAAACTCGCGGAACAGTTGCGATTATCCGAGAAAGAGAGTATATTATAGCGTCTTAAAACGGCTGGTTTTCTAGCTAACTGCGAAATAAGCAGTGCAGTACACACGCCGAGTTATACGATCGTCAAGTTGTTATATAGGTTTAGGGCATATATATACACAGAGAGAAATACTGAGAGACGAGTGCACGAAGGAACGGCTCTCTCCTGTCATCGATGAGTATCGACCAGAGCAGCACGTAATTATAGTTATACGGCTCGGAGAAAAAGGGAGAAGAGCTTTATGGTTCAATGTTGTTAGAGAAATATATCCTCTTCACGGATTCGATGAATTGCGATTCAAAAAAAAATTTTAGATAGTGTAATCTGTTTTTTGAATCGTGTGTATATCAGTGTACCGAAAGTTGGAAGCGATTAAACTTGAGAAAGTGTATCTTTGCGTCGATGTATCTACCGTGTAACGAAATAACTGCACGTAACGCTCAATGTAAAGGTCGGAATTCTCGACCTTTGTTTCAAAAGTTGCCCGATCAAAAGCGTATAATTTACGGCTCTTATTGCGCCGTGGATCTAGTCTGTAGCGCATGTTGTATGCACAGAGAAACTTTCCAAAAGTTTGAGCATTAAATTAGATCGAGTTATTAAATTTTTTAATTAAGAACAAAAAATAGCTTTTCCTCAGCATATAGTATATCAGATGCGACAACTTTGACACGTGCTCTAAAATATAAGCACAATTATTGTATAGCATTAAGAAATACCTTCAAAGCACACTTTAACCCTTTACTTTTACAGACAAACTAACGAACACGTGACGGCGTTATTCCCAAACTTTTCCCGATACAGAGAAATATCTTTTTCCACACAAGGCATATCCCAACTTTTCGCGCACGTGTTTAATCAATCACATCATTACACGAAAAATTAAAAGCACCAAACGCGTCAAAGCAGTGATTAACTATTGCATCTCGGTGACATAAAAAAGAAGATCGTACGCAGCAACGAAACTTTCTCTCATTAAGCATCATGCGATCGCGAGTAGAGAAACGTCCTCGTTTGACTTGATTAATCGAATTTTCGCGACAAAAGCTCGGATTACGGATTTTCAGGGACACCGAAAAAAGCTCGACCTTCCAAACAGTCGGCAAAAGTCTCATTATCCTAATTGCCCGCGACGTGTATATCTACGTGCACACACCGAAGTGAGTTATTTCTATTTTTGAACTTTGTCTCCTTACGAGAGATCGTCGCGTGGCTATGAAGGTATATTCAAGAAAGTCAGCTCTTACGTGTGAATAATTGGCTGTGCATAATCTTACGCTATTCTCGGAGTGTGTAAAAGTGGAAAAAACTTATTATATACTAGTAAAAATAACTAAAGAGTGACGAGACAATGGAAAGCACAGTAACTACCGGACGAGTAACGAGCGACAGCTTAACATCCATAAGTCGAGAACGACCGCGCTTGTAACGAACTCAATTATGCTAGCACATACGACTCGTCTGATCTTATCTCGTTCATTTACAGCCCTGTACTAGAATCTGGTATCCGCAAGGGCGGCAAACTATCTAGCCATACCTATCGCGCACGTATATATACACAGTTGTGTGTATATCGGCGGATATACGTGCGCGAGAGAGCTTTGCGTGCATATCCTTGACGCGCCGAAGTTCAAAGGTCGAAAGTCGAGCTTTTCTATTTTTAATCGATACTTATACCAGCTGCATGTGCTTCGTGCGATAAGAGATTTTGGAGGGGTGTTATTGCGGAGGTAAATTGCATATCTCTATACGGTGTAATGTAAGATCGATATACGTGGAAACTCTCGCAAGTTTGCATGGTGAAAATTATGCGCGCGAGTGCGGAGCTGATTCGTGTTTTTCGATGATTTGGATATCGATGACGCACTTATATGCGATGATCGAACGTCTCGGCAGACTTTGATGGATCTAATAACTTCGTGAAAGACGCACCTGAAATAGTTTCTTGCGATAGAATGATAGACTTTCAATTATACCTGTGCCATTAAAAATCACAATCTAACAGAAATGAGCGCGTAAAGCACAATCGTTTCATGCAGATCCACCATTGACCCATTTACTCAACTTTAGCCAGTATACCGCGCGCAGTTCTCGAACTTTTTGCAGCCAGTCGCGACTCAAGAGTAATAATACCTGCTTCTATTTCGATACACCTATACATATACATATCGAGAGAGTGTGTGTGTGTGTGTGTGTATAATACGTACACTGCGTCGAGTTATCCCTTTTAAAAGGAATCGCGTGTGCAAAACGTGCCGTACTCGTGAAAACATTTACGACGACGAATTGCCGCGTGACGTGGTAATGGGGGTCGCTTGATGCTTTTAATAATTGCTTTATTTTGCACTGCACACGATTGAATATTCATGTTTATATTGTTCCAGCTGGATATCTCTCGTGATTTCATTTTTAATCGCGACAATTTTTCTCAATCGCATTCTGAAAAATATAGAACGTTCCGTAAGTATTAACGCACCTTTTTCTCTCCGGCTTTGCTTTGCAGTTAAAATGTGTGTAACAACGCGAGCACTGTGTCGCTCGTTTGCGTTTCCACGAAGCGAACTCGAGTATCGGTAGATATCAAGGGATCGCTTGACTCATCGAGTTATACGTGTTTTGATTTGTTTCTTATAGCGCTGTAGCTTTTTGTCCGTAACTCGTTACATGTTATAATTTGAATTTTTGTTCAACGAGGCCGTTTACATTAACGATTATGGATAAGGTTTATGTAAAAGCTAGGATAGAAATAGAGAGACGGCTATATTTAAGAACTTTATGGTAAAGGAAACAGAAGCCAAAGGAAAAAGCTCCAAACGATCATCTTGCAGTCACATGTCTTGCATCCGGGTTATTCTTGTCCGTGTATATACACATACAACACATCCCGAACCGACAGTAATAACCTTGTCCCTTTACACGAAAAATACTACCTAATTACCCTCCGAACGTTTTTTCACGCATTTTTACACGTCTTGCTCTTCACGGAAATCGAACGCTAAAAACTAACTAGATTTTACGTACACAAAAGCGACGTTTAGTTTTGGAGCAACGCGACGAAAACACACGTGCACAGCGCGTTGAAGGAGAGGAAATGGTACGGAGTATAAAACTGACGATATATAAAGTGTATGGAAACGTCAAAAGTTGAGTGGTGCTCCTATAAATAAGCTTTTCGGTCTGGCTTTTGGTTTTACGTAAATAACCAGCATTCGCCCGGCAGCGTTTATCAGTGAACGATTTTTGGTATGCGTATATTGAAGGGGTATGGAATTTGAATGAAACAAAACCAGGAACATCGTATAGATCAAAACATTAGGCAGATCCCTCTGATCGAGAAAAGCTCCAAAGTACCCCAAAATTCATCCGAAAACATCCAAAAAAAAAGCTCATCACACCCACGCATCCAGAGAACAGAACTTCTCTCTCAAAGAAACACAAGAGCGCATCAGAAGCAAGTCCAATACACTCGCGTCACTGTGTGTTAAATACGCACACATACCTACGTGTATTCTCGTATATACACACGTACACGCATTTAAAGGCGATCTCGGCCTTTGGAAAAGAAAACGGAGAGGGAGAGAGAGAGAGAGAGAGAACGAGAGTCAGGCTGAAATAGACGAGGCACCACATGGCGGGGGTCTTTGCCATTGCGGGCGTCTGCCTGACTCGTATTATATGCTTACGCTCCTCCGACCAGAGTAGCAGCAGCCGAAAAGTCACGGTCCAGATCAACGGAACCAAGTGCGAGCAAGTTTCTTTCTTACTAGTGGCTGTATAGTGAAGTGAATTGTATACATACATGTGAAGGAAAAGCTAAGGGGATCTGCGGAAAGAAGTACGTGTTCAAATGAATGTATTCTCTGTTCGGAAGATAATAAATTTATAGTTTTCGCGCGACGAAACCGAAAATATCCTACAGCGATAACTGCTTTGTATATAAACCGATCGCAAGTTTTTAAATAATAGTGCATGCCGGATATTGAAAATAATAGCAAAGTGTGCGTGTGTGGACACAAAGCTTATATTATTGAACGTGTATACACAGGAGTTTATTAAAGCAAATTCGTTGGCCGGATCAAGTGAGTTTCGAGCCAAGGAATATCTCAATGCTGTAATTAATAAAACAACAGATGCTCTCGCGTAAGCGCGCAGTGTCGTTATTCGAAGCTTTTTCGGGTCGGTTTTTTTTTTTTTCAAAACGTAAGTACACTACTCGCGTCGGAGTTTAAATATGACGCGTGTGTATAAACACAGCCGTTTTCGTGCCCTCCAAATACAATTATATCGTCTTCTATGCGTAGTGAAAAATAGATGTGCCTTCGTCAATTATAATCGAAAAAGTCGTCGCATAAAGTGACAAAGAAAATTCCACGATGCAAATCCCGGGAACTCAGATGCAAATCGTTGCGGAGAGAAAAAACGTCGCGTCGTCCGGTGTCGTATTCTTTCAGATAAAGAATCGTATCGGTACATACTCACTATACATATATTGGAGTCGCGATAATAAAGGACGCATTTGATCAAGCTCTCGGCACCTATTACTTACACTCTCTACGGGGGAGACAAAGGAGCTGATGTTGCTCGTTCTGGGAACGTAAATTAATACGCGTGCTTATATGAGAAAGAGAAAGAGAAAGATTGTGCAATGGGCTCTTTACGAGGTGGTTACCATTGAGATTTTATTGTTCGAAAAGCTCGAGATTGAAAAATGCCGGTTCTCTGTTTTGGTATATACGAGTGTCGTGTTCGATATACAGACTAAACAGAATTTCAGCGTTGTATTTGTGCTTCGTTTTCAAACAGGACGTCGTAACGAGTGTTTGGACTGTCAAAGTTTTAACGGAACGCAGCTGACTGTTTAACGTTGAGAATGAAATTAAAAAAAAAAAACAACAACAGCCGTGAAAAACGTTCTCGTCAACATACCAAAAGCTTCGCGACGATAGAGATCCACGTGCTTGCACGGATGAGTGACATTCCACGCTTGCATTCCGTCTTTCTTCTCTTCAATTGCGTTTACACGTGTATTTATTTTTTTGCAGCCAAGCGATCCCCACCAATGAGCCGATAGGACGGATACTTCTTGAGGACGATGGCTGCTTGCCGACCTCGACATGTTCCAAGCCACCACCAGCTTCTACAGCAACAGCAGCAGCCACAGATTTCTCATCTACAGCTACAACAACAAGACAATGGTATGCTGCAAAGTCTGCACCAACAGTCGCACTATTCGCCCCAGATACTCAACTGGGTGTACCTCGCTATCGAAGATCAAAATCAAGCGCCGAACAATCAGCCGACCGATCAGGTTGGTACAACAATTTTTTATCTGACAGATGTCGTCTTGTGTTTTATTGAAATAAAAACGAAAGTCGTTTTTTATTCCAGAGCAAACTCCTGTCCGATCGATGGGGCAGCCTCCCACAGTCCCAGACCCAAGCGAATTACCTTCAGCCTTCACTGCAGCAGCAACATCATCAGCAAAGTGCCCCGAGTCCAACGAGCAACGGTCTTGGTAACAACCACTATGGCGGCAGTTTAACCGACAGCATAACCGATCTCGCCGAGTATTTCCGAGACTTGCTTATCATCCAGAAGAAACCACCCAAGAGGCCGCCTTTGGACTATATGTGTCATGCTTGCTTCTGGGCTGGGCATCACTACATTCGAGACTGTCCCAAGGTATACTTGAATTTTCTTCTTCTTCTGTTTCGAGCGACCTTGAACTTTGTCGATTATGCAAGGAATTGCGCGTGTTTTGAATTTCTTTAAATTGATAAACGAGCCGCGCGCACGTCGTTTGGCCCGCTAAACGTGCATTCGAAACTTTGGCTCAGTGCCGAGACCTCTAATATAGCGTCATTTGTGCAGCATTATTGTTTTTAACCGCAACTCGATTCGTGCTTTTTTTGTTTCTGGCGGTGGAAACAATTGAAATTATTTTTACAGAATATATGTCGAAGCTTTTTTGCTTTTGTTTATCGCTTATTGATAACGAGATAGCTTGTATATTGAATACGGCCTCTTATAGGCTTATACCACAGTAGTATATCTGCGAGATAAGGCAAAAATATAAGAGGAACTGACAGGTTATTATTTGATTAAACGGTGTGTCGATCTCATTGACGTGTGAAAATGAATTTCGACTTGACCGCAGGCTTCGCCGCTCTGAGGATCGGATCAGCGAGCGAAAACAAAAATAATAAAAACGACAAGGTGAGAAAATACGAATAATTACGCGAACGTCGTTATACCTTTGAAAACTCGTGTGCAACATCTATACTCGCATTTCGCTCTCGGCGAGAGCATCGCGCCGCTCCAATTGAACGTTAATTGAAGCAACAAACACGCATCTCTCTCTCTCTCTCTCTGTCCAACATCTCCGCGAGAGTTGACGTCACCCTCGACGCTCCCAATTCAATTCACGAGTGTATATAGTACCTATAGAGTGTACGGCGCCTCCCTGAGAATCGAGTTTCTATAGTCGCGAAAGAGGAAAACGATTAGACAATTTTATTGCGAAAATTCAAAGCAAGTTTTAGATTTTATAGTCGATTCATTCTGAAAGAAGAAATTGTTGCAGGCTCATCCAAAGGGAAAAGGACGGACGCCTTATCAGGGCAAAAAACGCTGCTTCGGCGAGTACAAGTGCCCGAAGTGCAAACGCAAATGGATGTCCGGCAATAGCTGGGCCAATATGGGCCAGGAATGCATCAAATGTCACATTAACGTCTATCCCCATAAGCAGGTCGGTATATTCAGAGTGGTGTTAATCGGTTTTCAAAGTTTCTTTACGTTATACAAATCAATTCGCAACAAGGCCATTTTCGGTTCTATTTCGGCCGATCTCAAGGCTGCACTCGACACTTACAGACACATCCTCAAAACACTCGAGTAGTGTGACAAAAAAAAAAAACTGTACATATTATCGAAAGAAGCCAGTGCAAGCCGGCTTGCGGTCATTTGCTTCTCTGCGGCGCGAATTATATAAAGCGGGACGTCCCGTGAGGATTCGGTAAACGCATAGGAGCTAATTATAACGCGTAATTCCGCTCGATTCCCCGGCCTCGGACGCGCCAAAGCCGAGAAAGCGCGAATTCCTGGCGGACGAACTTTTGGCCCAGAGTTACTTTTTGCAGACTCTTTTTCGCGGCGCGATGTTGAATTTATACAGTTGAACACGTGCTGGAGAGTTATAATGATTGGTATGATGAACGCAGGAGCAAGTTTGTTTTTCATGATTACTTTTATTGACAACTCATTGAAATAAAATTAAACACCTCTTTTATAAGAGTAAAATAAATTTTACGCGAAAACGCGATGTGATAATAATAATAAAATAATTATAACGATACAATTACATGTATATATATATAGTATATCTATTATTATATCTACAAGATAAAACATACAACAACGGCGACAGTAATGATTATCCACAATAAAAATTAATAACAACGAATCGATAAAAAAAATCTTACGATAGAGACAAATAAATAGCACGAAAATGTTTATAAGAAAATATTCATCACTGTTTACTCGTATGATTTCAGAGGCCCCTGGAGAAGCCGGACGGCCTGGACGTGTCGGATCAGAGCAAGGTGCACCCGCAGCAGCTCTGCGAGAAGTGCAAGACCCTCGGCTACTACTGCAGGCGCGTCCAGTAGCTATATACTTTTTAGACTGCCCATCGATTCGAATCGTAATTTCTTTTAGAGAGTCGCGAGTCGAGTGATTCAGACCTTCGGTAAGGGAAAACATAGTTTTGTTTCAGCTATTTACAAGCCAATGTTGCTTCTGCAAACACGTTATTAGAAAGATAGTTATTTTTTACCAAAGATCCGAATCGATCTTCGTAAACTATTTTGCACTAACTCGTTGAATCACGATCGTACCGTTTATTTTTAAAGATGTGTTTTCAAATTTTCACGACAACGTCAAACAAATCTCGACACGTGTCCCTTTAAAAGAATTACGATTCCCTCGAAGCAGGCGCCTATCTTATTCCCTCTCTTTCGTTTTTTGTATTTTTATACACGAGCGCGCGCGGCGCATCTGGCTCGTATTGTTCAAGTCGCGCGCTCTCTTTCACGCTCAGACTCTTCGAAGGCCAGGATTCATAAAGACGCTTTGCCCGTTTCGGGCGTTGTATTAATAGCAGCCGCTGCCGCTGGTGCGCTGTGTTTTGAGAAAAGCGCGCTAGAAGTGACTTGATGAAAAAGAAGCAGCGACGCGTAGTGCCTTAACGCCGTTCGAGGAGACTTTTAAGTTACTTTTTTTCTATGATGATGTACAGAACGACGAAAGCACGGGCTCCACCGATGATCTGTATAAATTA
Source organism: Pteromalus puparum (assembly GCA_012977825.3). Lineage (NCBI taxonomy): Eukaryota > Metazoa > Arthropoda > Insecta > Hymenoptera > Pteromalidae > Pteromalus > Pteromalus puparum. Next base: position 66,973,988 of record CM053168.1, read on the forward strand.
TTGTTGATCGATGTTTCTGTGTATATACACTGGTTTTTTTTTTCGGTTTCGTCGATGCCCGCAATCGTGGTGCCTTAGTACAAGTGCTCTTACTGCGTTTTTTCTTTTCTTCAAGATTTTTACGTGTATAATTTTGGATATGTAATTGTGTAGTTCTTAAGAGATATATGTTGCGCATTTAACTTTGGTCATGCGATTCGGCAATGATCCATGGAGTTTGTAAAACGAAAACTTTTTAATGTTACTAACGGCGTATTGAAATAATATGAAAAAGAAATGTATTCTTTAGAGTTAAATCTTGTGAATTGTATGTTTCAGTTAAAAATGAAGACGCATGAAAAATAACTGTTATAAACGTTATTATTAATTATACGTTGTATGTATATGCATATTACATATGGTGTATATAATATGCATATATCATCATGCCAAATATACAAGCCAAAGATTCTAACGTGCGACGTTGTTGTCTCTTATTCTCATTTCTTAATCACACCTGTAATTTTATTACATCCGTTCCGATATGACTATGCGATATAGTGGAATTCATATGATACAATATACACGAAGAATGTACAGAACATAGTCAAGGGTTGGTAACGACGAAGAGGCGATCCGCCGCAGGATCCTCGCTAAAGTACGCCGCAGAGTTGAAAATTGTCGTTGTATCTGCTGCCGATGTTATCTGCAACGAAAATATTTATTTTACTAAATCGCAAAACACATTTTGATGTTTCATTATTTTTGTTATTTTTACCTGGGTTTGATTTAAGCAGTCTGCAGCTGCATTTTTAACTGACTCTGCGTACGCCGCGGCTTGAAAGTCCTGCATCTGAGGTAGATGCGCGTACTGGTGCTTGGTGGGCGAGCTCGTTTCTTTGATGCTAACCGTTTGCTGCCTATAATCCGACTGATAGACACTGGACAACTGCTGATCTTGAGCATTTAGTTCCACTGGGTATACCTGTTGATGATACTGCTCTTGTTGCATTTGCTGTTCTTGCACATTCGGTCTGTAAAGTGTGGTGGTTGGAGGCTGCACAGCTACTGGACTCGAAACACTGGGAGGTGGCTGATTGACGAGTGTGATAACCTGCTGAGGTTCCTTACCATGATCAAGAACGAGCGATGGCAAGACTATTTTAACTGGTGTCACGGGTTGGGGCTGCGGCAACGTCGGTGGTTGATGTTGCTGCTGCTGTTGTTGATACTGATGCTGTTGCTGCGGGATCTCTTGTAGCCTTGGAGAAGTCGAGAGTATACTCGTATCCGACGGTGGCGATTGCGACACGGGGCTGCTGCAGGTTTGCGGATCTTCAGGTTGAGGGGGAATGGGTTTAGGGTAAGAAGGTTGTTGCTGATCCACGAGGCTTATAACACCCGCACCCTGATGTGGAGAAGTTACTTGGCTGGTCGGTGATTGTGATTGCGGGGGTGAAGGAGGCGCAGCTTGGGGTGGTGGTGGTTCTGGGAAGAGCTCGGCTTTCAAGTTGGGTAGGAAGGTATCAATAGCGCGCCATGTCGGCGTCCACAGGTACGATTCCGGTTGAAGAACTCCTGCCGATGCCATCACCAGAAGCATGTTCTTTAATGACTCGGGTATTGCCTCATAGAGGTTTTCGCTATTGTCAGCGTGCATGTAGGAGCGCAGCAAGTCCAAAACCGTGAGCCAGAGCGGAAGGAAGCCTGGAAGCGTCAGCAGGGGATTGAGGTGATGCAGGAAGACCTAAAATTCAAATTTAGGCTTTTAATATTTAAATTTATTTGTTTTAGAATTAACGATTAAAATATATCATCTGAAGGCTACCTTGGATAGAAGCATAGCAGCACGAACTCTCGTCTCCTCGACAGCAAGTGGATCGTTAGCAGCGATCGGTCCAAGCAGCTGAGCCAACAATGGGAATAGCACCTGCTCCAGACACTGAGACCATTCGACAGCTGATAGCTGACTGAGGTCGTGAGCGAGCAACGTGCTCTGAAGCGAAGTGATAGCTGCGGCACGTACCGCTCGCCTTGAGTCACAACACAGTCGAGCTATACCCTGAAGCAACGGACGCCATGCCTGTGGCCAGAGAGAAGCTGTGGCTATGACGTTTTTGGTATTTGGACTAGCAGCCTCGACGTTGTCCTCCTCTGCCCACCATCTGAATACTTGGGCCGTCTTGGTATGTAACGTGTGCATGAGATCCAGAAGCTGTATAGGCGTTTGTTGATAGTTAGCCGGTTCTTCAGTGGACGAATGTACTCTGCTGCGCTTGCCGGCCGAGACTAGCACGGCTTCAGCAAAGGTTCTCACGCAGCGCACGCAAAGCTCGAAGTTGAACGGTGTGACGTGAGCGACGTCTCGCACCAGAAAAGTCAGGCTCTCGCAGCACTTGACCAAGGCTGCAGGATCGTGGGCTTGCAGATCACGATCTAGGACTATTGTGTCGGCGGCTACAGGCAGTGGAGCTTCTGTGCCAGTTGGTGAAACCAAAACCCACTCGGGAACCGGGCTTATAGGCCTAGGATCAAGAATCTAAAACAATTTGAAAAGGTGAGTAGTAACAGGTGCGTTGGCCAGACATAGCGGGGTTGAATCCTTTACAAAACTCACAGGTGACTTGCTGCGATTCGTCTCATCCATAACGGCATTAGAAACTTGCTTAGGCTGCAGCGCACCAGCACCAGCACACTCGAGTAAATTAAACACAACCTTCCAATCTTCAGTACTGTGGATATTCGCCGCTCCGATTTTCAGCAGCTCAAACAGACCAAAAGCAATCTGTCTAGCTAATGGAGGTACCGCGGTCGAGGGCAGAAACGTTAGAGGTGACAGTGGTGGTAGAACAGTACCAGCAAACTCCTCGCTGCGCAGCAAACGAATGGCTAATCTCAACATTCCCACAGTGACGCGCTCGAGCAAGTATGGGTGATTTTCTCTGGCCGCAGTGGTAAGAAGGATATCAAGGTGACCTTGAATAACTGACAATATACAATTTACTCGGTCACGGTTCTGAATGGTCACATCCAGGAGTTGCTCTAGAAGGAAGACCGACGTGCCCTCGTCCGATGAATTTGCTGAGACTAGAGCGGTCACTAGCGGGCGCAAAGATTCCACCTATGAAAAAACAATGTATTTTATTTTTTCATCAAATCTTAAGCGCAGTTAGTTATAGCATGAGTGACCAAAACAGCAGGCCAAACAAGGCAGTTTTAGCATTGGTGGCACACTACTATATCATAAAAACATGCAGCCTATATTACAGTTTCCATCGAAAATAAAGAAAAAATCACCGAAAAATACAGAATTCTTTATACAATCGCATAACTAACTTTAAAAAATTGATATAACAATAATAAAAAAAAAAAAGAAATCTCTCCAGCGGGGAATCGAACCCCGGTCTCCCGCGTGACAGGCGGGGATACTGACCACTATACTACTGAAGATACGTGCCACTCGTGACAAAGCGGTTCAAGATAGAGTCTACGAGGCGTCTAAATACGTCACTTTTCCGGCAGATGTTATATCTATTTTTAGACTACATTTACAAAGCATTAGAACACGCTATACCGAATCGATTGTAGCAAACGGTGTATTTTTTGTAATTTTTAAGCAATTTAGAGTTCAAAAGTAAAAGATACGATCAATCAAAAGCGTAAAATAAATTTACGAATCATAAAAAGCTTGTTAACTTGTTTTTACCTGAAGAAACTTGCTTTCATCGATGATCTGTTTGAGATAACAATGTGCCACACACTCCAAAGCCCTCTTTTTAGCGACAGCTTCTGCAGGATGCGGTGTTCGCGATGTGTCCGACGCAATGTACGAATACAAACTTGATAGTAGACCCTGCTCAACAGGCGGAGCCTTTGGTGTTGTAGGTTCCCTAATTAGGCTGACCTTACCAGAAGGATCGAGGAAGTCCTCCCCCTCGGTCAGGTTTTTAGGCAACAACTTTGCCTTATAGAGCATCTGCAGACAGTCGACAATATTCTTCCAAGAGGCTCGTAATGCATCACCATGCATATGACAGATCTTGAAGAGCGTACGCGTGGCTAGTTGACAGGTACCACTGCCACCGAGCTTCAAGACGACCTGATCAGGTTGACCGCCAGCTGCCAAGCCGGTGAACTTGCAAAGACTGACTATGAGAGTGTCCAGATCGCTGGTCATGTTGTAGTGTGCACTGATTGCTGCACAACTGTTGTTTTAAAGAATAAAAAAAGTTTTATAAAAGAAAAATTTTAAATAGTATTTTAATAATTTGTTTGTCTTTACCTAAGGAATGTTTGAGCAACTTTACGCTGTAACGTACGATCTGGAGCTTTGTCGTAGGCTCGACATAAAGCGCTGATTATAGGCGCCCAAGCTCTTTCCGCCAAATCCTTGTCGATAAATTCGCCGGAATCACCGACTTTTATGTACAAACTTTCTGGACTAGCACCTCTTCGTAGTAGACATTTCCACAAATAATTTTCCTTTATGAGACCCGTCTGCTCAGCCGGCATGATTATTTCTTCGCCCCTGAAAATAAATGAATAAGAGAAATACGAAACTTTTTTTGGTAAAAAAAAAAATGGTTAAATACGCACTTTATGGCTACGTATATTTCATCAAGCATATCTTGATCAAAATCAGCTCCTCCATTGATCTTTTTTAGATTCTTCTTGAACTCTTCCGCAGTCATAGGATTACTTTGTCGTTTGACATTGTGATTATGCTGATCAACGTTAAGCATAATAATAGCATATGCTAAAGTGAATGCAGCATCAGCGGAAGCGAATGGCCTATTATTACTTTCCTGAATAGCATAAGGTGAACGTTAGAAAAAATATCAATCATATTTTGTTTACTTCTTTTACAAATTATTACTTACATGCCAGTGTTCAGCGAATTTTTCGAGTAACAAAGAAATAAGTGGTGCTTCACCAGGCAGTCGGAAAGTCTCCATGTATTGACGAACGGCTTGATCGATCCGAGTGTTTTGCAAATTAAAACTATGGACAAAAGAATGTAAAATACTCGTATTTTCCTTTTTACTGAGGTACTCTCCAATAGCCTTTTTATCTAATGTTGGATTTTCTCGAAGTAATTTCGCGATCTCATCAGGATCGGGATGCCCGGGAGTTCCTCCCAGAAGTCCGTGTTCTGCTAGTTTGGCGATACCTTCCCGTGGATTTTCATTGAATTTTTCAGCGCCAATAGCCAACCACTAGAATAACGTTTGTTCTATATAAGTAAAATCACGCTACAAAGTAAACCGCACTGCGTAATTTATAAAGAAACTCACTCTTTTCTTAGCCTTTGTATCCATTAATTCATCACGAGGTGGAAGATTTGGCAAGGCACTATGTCTCGAGGGTTTTAACATATCCGTGTATCCTTTGCATCTTGCTTCTATTCCAGCAATTAACGCGAAAATAGCATCCAACGAAATGAATTGCATACTGTACATACTTCCAACTAATGCTGAGGCATTCTACAAAAAACGTTAAAATGATTAATAATACTGAAAAACGTATAAGCAAACATCTATAAAGATGAAGAATTATTCTTACATTGAACAGTACCTTTGAGAGCATTTTCATTATTTCCTCGTATAAATTTATAGAATACAACCCACAATCATAATTTACAAATAATTCTGCAGGTAAACCAGGAATTTTCCATAATCGAACTATAGCTTCTACATAACGGTAAACAAAATAAAAATATGAAACAAAATAAAAATCACACAAGCACAGCTACTACCATACTTACCTAACGCGAGCTCTCGTTGCTCATATGCTATTCTATTCGAATCTGAATTAACTAAATCCATTAGTTTAACGATAAATTGTTCCATCTGGAATTTCAAGTGCTCTCTTTGCGATTCAAAAAGTAAAAACGAAACTTGCAAATTGGCTGCAAGAATCGATAACCTATCTGTACCTAATAACTAAAATAAAAATGTTTGTTAATATCTCATCGTTGTCAAACTACAGTTTTAATACTTTGAAATTTACCAAAATCAAATTTCGTGTCAAGTCATCTTTAGCGAGTGCAAGCAAAGACGGGAAATTAGATAGAGCATCAGCTGCCACTTCCAAAGTTACTTGTAAAAGACTCAAACCCAAATGCATCATGATTTCAGTGTTCTGTTTGTCAAGAGGACTGCACAGAGAAACCAAGAATCGGAATAACTCCCGAATACATAGTGAACCATAAGGAGTATGCTGCTGCACAGGCATGAATCGAACGCCTTGAGAATTTACATATTCTTCCATTGCTTCACCGTCTACTTTAACAGTTGGTACTTTCACGCTGTTCATACTTGACGCGTCGTCAACTGATAAGTCTTCGACGCTGCCTGTTGGAGACTGAATGCAATGGTTGCTTTTGTCCTCTGTATTCAATTGATTATCTTTAAAAAGAAAATGAAAATCCAATAATTTCTGTAGTATTAATTGTATAAATGAATGATAAACCAAAATAACTACCTTGACTTTCTGTTAAATTCTGTTTTATGGAAGAATCTGAAACTGGCGAACTAACTTTATTATCGAGCTGATTAGCTTCCGTTCGACCATCAGAAAACTGTTTAATTTCTGGACTAGGACTTTGTAATTCCTTGTTATTGTCTGACACAACCTTGTTTTCACTGTCATTTTTTGATACATCAGTTTCATTAGATAAATTTGATTCTTTTTGACTTGATTCTACAATTGCACTATCCTTATTACTATCATCTTTAATAATTTCACTTTTTAATTCTCTACTTTTATTATCACTATTATCATCATTAACTTTGTCAGGTGTAATCTGATTAAGAGAACCTTGCATATCAACAATATTTCCAGCAGGTGTTATAGGTGTGGTGGCTAAGTGATTAACTTTGACCCTTTCCACTGGACTCAGAAGTTGGGCTTCTGGTTCATCAATTTCATCTAAATTTGATTTTGACTTTGGTTTTAAATGGATTTTGCTGGTCTTTTTAGATTTACTCCTGGTGTTTTCCATATTACCTGTTCTCATTTTCTGCAAAAGATAAAAGACAAAGTGTTAATAATCAAAATAACTTATTGAAATATCATTGATAAATTCCAAATATATTACTTTCATGCTCAGAAGGCCTCGAGTATCATCTGCAAACTGAGGTAGTCTCACAAAAAGATGCTGCACCATGTCTCGCAAACAATGTTCAGCAGTTCTCCTCAATAATTCTGGAAAGTCATGAAAAAAAATTTAATTTCTTTCACCACAAAGTTTTATCAAAAACTTGAAGTCTTTTCAACTTACCACTAAGACGAGTTTCAAAACATATCCTAAAGCAACTGAGCATAATTTCACAAATGCTTTCATTTGATAGGTTGTCTCCTGGAGGTGACAGTACCAGTGCTCTCAAGACTTGAAGTATTCTCATAAGAACAACTCCATCCCCAGATGCATCGGTACCAACAAACCTTGCATGGGTTACTGCATCTGCTATAGCTTCGACGCATGGTGCAATAGCAGGATGTTCAGCATCTATAAAAACAAGTAGAATATAATTATGTCTTCTTTTTATTCAAGCAGATTTATACCTCAATACCATTATGACATACCAATGAGACCGTAAGATATTATTTTATTTACAGCCGATAAAGCAAGACTAGTAACAGGCCCCGTTGTTTCCTCAGATCGAATGATTTCCAAAAAAGGAGCCATAAAAACTCCTGGTTCCAGCTGAGATAAATTTTTGGCTTCGTTTAAGGCCTCCTTCAATGTTGAAAGACCTTTCATCAGCCCATCTTGGTCTTCATCCTGTAAAATAATTTTTAACTTTAGACTGACATTCACACACAAATTAATGAATCTTGAATAAAGTCTTGTCTCATTGAAAGCAGTTTGTTTTAACAAACAAAGCATTAAGAGAACAAATGTTAGGTCAAAGTTCAAAGTGCTACATCAGAAAGAAAGCCTGCTGATTGAGTGTACTCTGCATCTATATTCCATATTTAAAAATTTATCAAGAAGAAGAAGTAAATTGCAATTATGTGCAATGTCAATAATTTTTGCTGAAGAAAACACCCCATCACTCTTTGGCACGAAATTGCGAAAGAAAACCTAAAAATATCCATTGCAAACAAAGACTCTACAAAAGCAACCACCTTCTCAAAATACTTCCAAGAAAAGTCACATCGATATAATCCGAAAGTCTCTCATCCATGCCATGACATCAGTGTCATCATAAAAGGTGTCTCCAACATCCAACCCTCCGACATCGTAAAACTATTCTCTCCCCCCAACCCTCGGACACTGTGGTGTATGTTTACAAATTGCGCGGATTCTATTCTCGTCAAAATCAACAGAGCATGTGGACTCGCGAGAGTCTACCATATGACGGGACCCAGTGTCCGATCCACCTGTCGCGGTTCCCGGAAATGAGAGATACATAAATCGGAGTCCATTAGCTGAACGATAAAAGGCGGGAATATAATAGGTGTACACTGACCTGGTGAGAATGCGATGACCAGCGAACGCCTCGACGCATCGCCGTCATGAGAAGACCGACCTCGCCCTCGACGACGTAGATGCCGCCGCCCGGGCAGTTGGACTTTGCCATCCTGTCCGTCGTAGTCGTCGTTGTCATTCTGCTTGTTGCAATCTCACACCATTTCTGTTTACTTCCTAGCTCTTCTCGATGCGGCTGCTGTCGCCAACTGACGTGTAACGTATCCTATTCGCCAGGGCAGCGATTGTCAAGGAATGTTAATTCACACTGCGGCGAGAGAGAGAGAGAGCTGAGAAACACTGCGGATATGTGTAGGTGTATAAGTATGTATCTGCTGAGATACTGCACTATAGACTGATATTACACAGACGGTGGATACATTGCCAGGCTATATCAGATCCTTATTTGTTGCGCGAGTGCAGCAGTACCGAGACATTCGCTCCTCGCGTGCGGTGCGGGACGGAGCATCGACGGCGAGCCTGCTTTTCCCTCGCTGTTGCGCGCCTGTGCAACTGCTGTCCAGGGGATTTTGTTGACGTCGACGAGACTATCATGTCCGTCGAACTGTAGATTATAGATTTAGGAAAGCGCGACATCTACAGATGGTAAGGAAGATTTCGAAATTTTTGAATTTGATTTAGATTTTATTTATCGTGAACATGTTTACACAGCAAAAGTATGGTAACACTTTAAATAACATTAAATGATACTTAAATATGGTTTATCATAAATCTCCACGCATTTAATCATTTATAGAGCTTTTTATGAGTATTGTAAAATAAAACCCTAAGTAGGTAGATCATTGATAAGATATAATTATCGATGCTGATCTTGAAAAACCGGATATACTTATAATCTGTCCACCTGGGCACCTGCACAAGCCTATATGCAACTAACACAATCGATTCGTGTGTATGGAATGTATAGTACCTATAGGTTGGTATACTTATGGACAGCTGGAATCCGCGATTGTTGCGCTTGCGCTATAGCTTTTTTCTGCCGTCTGGCGTCTCCGCACTGGATGACTCGACTCGAGACTCGACACTCAGCAGCTGCCGATCCGTCGACAAGTGTTGCACGTGAGTTGCTCTTGCATTACTTTTTACGCGTGTAATTATTTTAATAATGATTTTGTTTGACTGACTACTGTAAAATCTTGATATTCTATACATAATCTATTTGATCACAAAGAAAACTTCCATTTCTAATAATTCTTTTATTGAAATAATTGTACAATTTTTTTATGGGTTATATCCAATTATAAGATTAGATAGGAAATATTGACTCGTTTCCTGCTTATTGCATGTGTGAAATCAAGGCTTTTTAGATGCTGGGCGTTTTATTACTTATTTAGGTAGTTTTTTTTTCTTTAACAGAAATTGTACACATTGTTTTCATAAGTGTGTCTACTCTGTTAGTTTACAGTTATATTCATGTTGTGAGACAAAATATCTCAAATAAATCTAGATAAAAAGATTATAGTTTCATAATTGAATCATTGTGTTTAAGAAATAATTCTCCTTGAAAATATTAAAACCTAAAATATAAAATTGCAGTTCCTATTGCAATTGTTTATAACCTATTGTTAACCATACATCATGTTTGAAATGTTGAATTTCTTTATTCAAAAGAATTTGCAAATTTTTTCTGAAATGATCACTAACAACATCAAAGTAGCCATAGAAGATAAAAACATAGAATATGATCATGAAATTGGAAACTTTCATGAGTCAGGTGACTAAAGATCATGATTCATGCTTCAATCAGTATATATACATGGTCCTTGTGTTACTTGTCTTAGATTGTGTCATTATAGATTATGAAAGAGTCTCAATTACAAAATTCTAAGCCCTATATATTTATAAAACCAATCCCTTTAGCTAAAACCTATGGGTTCAGTTTCCAGTACCAGAGTATTAAAGATGCCGATCACCCGTGAATCCGTGGACCAGCTAATTGCCTCCGACAAGGTGGTGATTTTCTCAAAGACCAGTTGCCCATACTGCAAAATGGCCAAAGAGGTTAGTAAAATTGCTGTGCTTGTGAATAAAAAATGAAGTCATCAATATAGTCTTATCATAAATATGTGTTTGCACAGGTATTTGATAAACTCAAGCAAGCATATACTGCTATCGAGTTGGACAAGAGAGACGATGCTGATGAAATCCAAGACATTCTTGGTGAAATCACTGGAGCACGAACAGTTCCCAGGGTATTCTTAAACAAGGAATTCATCGGAGGAGGCACTGATGTTAAGAAACTGTACGAGAGCGGCGAACTTGCCAAGAAGTTGTAGCTACAATACTCGAATTTATTGTCAAGACTTTTTATAAAAGTTCTTTTCTAAGCAGGACACTTATTTCACAGTCAAATCATGTTACTTACTTTTTTAATATACCAATACACAAATGTTGAAAACCAATAAAATATATCTATATATATAATCAATTCTTTGATTATTAATTCCAAAATATACTACCAAATAAAAATTTCACCTAAAACAAGAACCTGTTTACCATTGAATGAATCCAATGACTCAAGTGGCCCAAAAAATGACTTTTCATTAGAAAACAATGATACATACCGAAAATACACACCTTTGCTGCACCAGTCATTCTCACGACAGATAAAGTTCCCAACTCAGCATTGCCAATAAACCTCCTAAAAATACCCTCATCCACGTACATGTACCTAGTACCTACTTCTATACCCTTTTGTACAGCCGTCTCATCAGTGGTTGAATCGTAGGCGCTGAAGGCGCGCATGTGATCATGGATATCTTAAAGTACCGGAAATTCTTCGTCTACGTACTGACATTCCTAGCATACGCTTGGTCCGGTTATGGAGCCGGACTCCTGGGGAATCTCAGAGACGCGGTTCTCGCGGCCGAGACAGTCTTCTCTGACTTGTTCGAAAACGCTATTACCGTCGCTCACAAGATCAAGGACATTCACGAGGTTTTCGATGCCGCTGTCGAGGAACATTGCTCGTTTCAATGTGCTACGGGTGAGAGTTTTGTTTTTAGATTGTGTGAATGATATTTTGGAGTTGGTTTAAAAGTCGTCAGGTTAACCTCCAAATTTTCATTTTCGTATACTATTCATTGGTAATTTCGAGTCACTACTAAAGAATTTGAGTTTTTAGAACTTGTAATGGTTTTTTTTTCATAATTTTCATGCATTGAATAGACTCTGCAGTCATTCTATTTGCACTAATATTATAAAAGTAGGTATAACCTTATTATTTCGGAGCAATTATAATAAAAATACGTTAAAATATCATTCATCGTCATTATAAAAAAAGAGCTAAAAGTGTATTTTCTCAATTCTAACGTGTTCTTAATGCGAGGAAAATCTAAAAAGCATCGTTTTATTTATAAATCTTAATCTATCAAACTCCGGTGTTTTGAATCAGCTGATTTTGCTCTGAAAGCTACGTTCTCGCTCGCTATTGGTTCGCGCATTCAACGGCGGTATTTTTCGTTTCAGGAGCAACACCGAAACCCGACTGGAATCACAAGCCTCAGAGCAACGGATGCGGTTCCCTGGGTATCGAGGTTTGCGATAATAATTCTGTCTAAATATATAATAACGATACTCTAATCAAATTTTGTCATACACTGCTATTTTCGTGTTTCTCACAGATTAATCAAGAATATCTACCACTGGAGGAGATGACTAAATGCTGCAACGCTCACGACATTTGCTACGACACCTGCAACTCTGACAAGGAAAAGTGCGACCTTGAATTCAAGAGATGTCTATACAAGTACTGCGAGGGGTATCAGACTACAGGAGTCACGGTCGTGAACACGTGCAAGGCTGCGGCAAAGCTGTTATACACGGGGACGACAGCTTTGGGTTGCAAGAGTTTTCTAGACGCGCAAAAACAAGCCTGTTATTGCGGAGATAATAAAAATGGGAAGAATCGAAAACCGAATAAACGGGCGGCGCAGGCCGGTGGAGAATTTTAGGTTTAATGTTGGTGCTATATATGTATACATACTGTATGCTATACATACATAGTACATACACGAGAGATTACTATATTATGATTTCGTTTTTTATACAGTCAATAAGTGTATAGGATATAATTATGACTTTACGCAATGAATTTGTAATATAAAATTGCTGTATTTCTGCGTTAAATATAATATACTATCGTGTAAATAAAAGTATTTTTTACAAGTACGATGTCTCATTAGTCATGGTGAACTTGAAAATAATAATCATGGATGAACCTTGGCATATATAGTCAGACAATGACTGCAGAAAATCGTTAATAATAAAAACAAAACACAGGCTTCCAGTCACGTTGAACCTCCGATGATTTCAGGGACAATAACAAGCCTCCCCAACCCCCTCAGCTAAAAATAAATTATCAAGTATACGCGAGCAGTTTGCTACAAAGGCCCAACCGTCACTCGACTATGGGCAACGTCTTGCACTCCAAACCGGTCAGCAAGCAATCTTCGACGCCCGAGAAAGCTCCATCAGAAAAGTAAGACCTTCTCATCACCCCCCGAAAAACGAATCCTCTTCACTAACTTTGAAAATCAGCACAGCAGCCGCCAATCCTTCCTGCAATCGTCCCGCCACCGCTATCACCGCCCCCGCAAACCCGATCACCACCTCCACTCCAAAACCTGAAGCATGTCCCTCACCTCCACCTCGTCCAGTAAAGGAAGTAGTAAAGGCTTCGTCTTCGGAGCGACGGAGATGTGCCAGGCGCGAGAAACGCCAAAGGGACTTTTTGCACAGAACGACCAACCCTTTTCTCATGTTCTTCCTGAGACTTCAATCCAAGAAACCAGGAGTTAGGGTGTCCAAGATCGCCAGGGTAGCTGGTAAACGCTGGCAGGAGATGTCCGACGAGCAGAGGAAAAAGTACATTGACTTGGCGAACGCAGAGAAGAGAAGACGGGAGGACAGAAGATGAAAGTGCAGGAAACACAGGTGACGATTGGTTATTTCAAAAAAAGCTTTATTAATAAATAAAAAAAAAAACATCTGTTTACAAACAATTACTAGGGGGAAATATATATACTCAATGAAAAAAATAACATTTTTCTTAGTCGTACGAGTTAAAGACATAAATCTTCGAAAGACGCTAAAATTACGACGTATATGTCATACACATGTATACTCTCATTTATCATTATCGAGTGGATTTTGTACTTTCGTTTATTACTAGAATACCGTATTTTGAAAAAAGATTAACATTTCTCTCTCTCTCTCTATCTCTCTCTATCTTTTGCGCATGCTCGAAAGGTCAAAAAGAAGAACTTGCAAAAAAAAAAAGGAGCGGACAAACGAGGTTGAAATAAAGAAGGCTATTATCGAATAATTTTACGATTTCATTTTTATTTGTTAGTAGCTTTTTTATATCTATGTACAATAAATATTGATGTATTTTTACACTATATTCTTAAAGACCTTCCTTGTGGTTTACAAGTTACACTAAAAACTAGCACTGCGCTCTCTCTCTCTCTCTCTCTTACTCTTTCACGCTCTCTCATTTACTCTGTACTCATCGTTTCTGAAAAAAAAGTTCAACTCGTTACTCGAGTGTACTATGATTTATATAAATATATAATAATATATATTTATATTATGTATATATATATTATATTTTCGTAACCGTTCCACAAAGTGTCACGGGATTTTTTTTAAGATTAAAGTCGTACACCATCGCGAGCACGAATAGACGTTTAGTTTTTTTTTCTCAGAGCTCGACAGTGCAAAGTAGGCATCTTTTTATCTTTCATCAGATATATATCACTCTTTCTCTTTTTCTCTTTTCACCCTCACTCTCGTCATACGCTCATCACGTTCCTCTCTATCGTTCATTCCTCCCGCAACTCTAATACAAAAAATAATTTGTTTTTTTTTCTCATTTCACTTATAGCTTGTATAGCCCGCATGACAGTTTGCAGAACAGCATGACGAATCAATGATCAATTTGTTATGTATATATACATATATTATTTACTTTTTTTCTTATTTCCATTTCATCGTAACTAACGTGTGCACTCTCGCATCGCCTACATAGAAGTAATAAAAAATGATATATGCGTTAGGTATTCATACACTTGTATAAAAAAAGAAGGAAGAAGATTAGAAACAATAATTAAAGAAGAAAAAAGATATGGGACTGGGTGAGAATGTTTATGAAATTAAATGATTCTTGGGTATGGAAAAAGAGGAAATAAGGGTAATGTGTTGTCGATTATACAAGTAAAAATTAATAAATGTGTCTGCGCGCATGTGCTATTCGTGTATTCTCTATGTGTACGCTGCGAAATTCTTCCTCACTTTACCTCTATAGCAATAATAAAAATAATGATGACGATAAATAATAATAATATCACTACTAATCATTATTATTATTATTATCATCATTATCACTGCAGTAGCAACTTATATGCAATTCACTCGTATAATACAGTAAAGTACAGCGTGCCCCGTAAAACGTAAACAACAACGTTCAACAATTGGATAATATCAAACAGAATATTATTGTAAGTATTTTTTTCATCATCTTTATATAAATATTATCATACATAAAACGTAACACTGTAAGTTGGGAGGGAAATCGATGGAAATGCCCTAATGTATTGAGAAACCGCTGAGTTCGTGTAAGAGTCCGTATCTCTTATAATTATTCTCACTTCACATTGTTTTTCGATTCACATTTTTCTGTCCCGCCGCTTGAACACACTCACAAATTCACGCGCAAGACAGCACACGCCGTTACGTTACGTAAATGCACGAGCGCACATCCTTAAAAATCCGACGCTCACTTTCGGGTTTTGTTTCTGCTTTGCTTCGCTCGCGCTCCACGTCCGCATCCGCTAATCATCGTTTAATCCGGGACCCGATTCATCATGATCCGAGTTCAACTTGTACCTTCTATTATCACTATATTTATATATAACCGTAGGGATAAGAGTGTCGGTAAAACGCGACGATCAAATTTCATTTCACATCTCTTTTACACCCTTATTACACCGTCTTCGCAGGTATTCTTGGTCTTGACTAAAATCCAAAGTTATGGGGGTTTGAAATACTGTTACGCAAATTTTTCCGCATCGACAGATCGTCATTTCTTCAAAATAAAACGCGCTTAACAACAGAAACATCCATCTAGCTTGCAAAAAAAAAAAAATTAAAAAAACGCACACGTGCTTGCTTGTTCATTTACGCAATACAAAAGTCACATAGTTCCTACTAATTACAGGAACGACTTAACATTAAAATCGTAACGCTGTGGAGAGCTTATAAAATTAAAGATACTTTGAATCAATGAATAAAAAATAAACAATAAATTCAAAGACAACGCCAAGAGTCTTCGTTGTCCATCGGTATAGAAGAACGAAGACTGCCGCGTGATACAGGAAGATCATCACTCAAGGAAGCCCAACAACATCGGCGCCTTTATCTGCATGTCTCGCAGGCGGCACGATGAAAGCAGAGCTGGCGGAGGAACTTCGACGTTGCCTCGCACCTTCCGCTGTATCTTAAGGATCCGATTGCTGCTAGCGCGGACGCATCGTGCCGTTGAGAGGCTGCATCAATCCGCCATTAATGTACCCATAATGGGTAGTATAAACGGCTGTAGGGTTCTGCTGGTGAGGATCTTGAGCATATGGGGCAGCAACATTCACGACGCCGACGGGCAACTGACTGGCTTGGTTCATAAAACCTCCGAGTTGAGCCGCGGCCTGATTCATGTATCCAGTAGTAGGCTGAGCAACCCTGTAACCGTAAGCTGCTTGCGCTGCCATAAGGTTTGTGTTTATGGCGACGTTTGGACCGACGCGAGTTCCCGCGCTCTGCATCTGTGGACAGTTACTACTGGGATCCAGCGTTTGCCTGTATAGACTTTCGCTGGGATAAGATTGCGGGATCGGTGTCATAGAGGCGCTTGCCGATGACCTGGAAGTAGACCGACTAGGCGGCGGAGGTCCAGGTGTGCCGGGCGGTGGTGGCACAGCATTCACAGCGTTGTAGTAATTTTTAGTGTAACTTAGCGGCACTTGGGGTGGTGTCGATAGCTGCCTGGAAGGCTGTGGTGGCGTCATTGTGTGTGGTATGGGCGGTGGCGGGGTCAGATTCATCGCTTGAGGCGGCGTTGGTGGTGTCATCTCCAGTCCATTAGTTAGCTGTTGGAGCTTCGCTAGACTGCAGCTGTTGGGAGTCTGATGGTTGGTCGTAGTATTACCGCCACCACTGGCTGGTCCAGGTGCCGTACTCAAGGTCGCCGGCGTTGGTGTGTGCGAATGCGGCATTGGTGCCGTTTGAATGTAGAAGTTCGTTGCAGTAGTGCAGGGCGTATGCGAGCCTGCACGACTACCTCGATGTTGAATAACGTAAGTATTTTGCGTGGGGAAAGCCATAGCTTGTGAAACTGCCATGTAATTGCCACCTTGCGAGATCACGGCCATGTTATGCGAATGCGCCGTGTGACTTGGATGGGAGTGCGGATGACTCATCCCAGGCACTGACATTGCCATCGTTTGCTGGTACTGAGGTGGTAGATGACTATTGTGAGAAACCGCTGCCAACGTGGCATGTTGACTGCTGCTCTGAGTTTGCGAAGCAGGAGGCGTATTTCGATGCGATCTACTGCTACTGCTGCTACCCTGCTGGGCTGACCGCGATCTGCGACATACAACATTTATGATTAGTGATGATCATTAGTATGCAAACATATTTGATTGCAATGCAATCAGAAATACTAACCTGTGAGAAGATTGTGAACCGCTAGTTCTTTTGCTGCTGTGCGAGTGCGCTTGTTGCTGTTGGTGTGCCGCCTGTTGCGCTTGTTGCTGTGCCTGCTGTTGCGCCTGCTGTTGCGCCTGTTGTTGTGCCTGCTGCTGCGCTTGCTGCTGTGCCTGCTGATGTGCCTGCTGCTGAGCCTGCTGTTGGGCCTGTTGCTGGTTATGAGCGTGCACAAGGCTGTTTCGATGACTTGACTGTTGTTGTTGTTGTTGTTGTTGTTGTTGTTGTTGTTGTTGTTGTTGTTGTTGCTGCTGCTGTTGGGCAATAGACAGTTGTGGTTGAGGCGTCAAAGGCTGTGGCGTGTGGCACTGAGCAGGCATTGGCTGAGGTGTATGAGTTTGTATAGGTTGTGGTGTATGAGGTTGAGACAGCGGTTGTGGAGTATGCGACTGCTGAGGCATTGGCTGCGGACTATGCGTTGGTAAGCTCTGTGGAGTGTGCGACTGGGGAGTTCGCGGCTGTTGCAGAGGCTGCGGCGTATGTGGCTGCTGTTGATGCTGCATTGGAAAATTATAACCATCAATAATTTTGCCTTTCATACCGGAGAAAATCTGATCTCTAATGAAGAGATTGCTTACGTAAGGATTTTTATCAGCGTGCTGCATTTGATGCTGTTGGTGTTGTTGAATAGCCACATGCTGCGGCATCGAACAGTCAGCGTACTGCTGCTGTTGCTGCTGTTGTTGCTGCACCTGTTGCGCCTGGAGATTTACTGGATGAGCGGCAGCCTGTTGTTGCTGTTGTTGTTGCTGTTGCTGCTGCTGCTGCTGTTGCTGGTGGTGGTGTTGCTGTTGTTGAGCAGCAGCTGCCGCGCTCATCTGAATAGGTCCTCCCGTTATAGAGGTGACTGAAACTGTTGGCTGTTGACTGGGCATCGTCGGCAGAGCACTTGGAGGCCTCTCGACGCTGTTTTGCGAGGCAAGGTCGCTTGCTATCGAAGTCGGCGATTCCAGACCTAATTGACTGACATCCAGGTCGCATTGACCGTAGTGCAAAGAGTGCACGGAGTTTGTCGTCGAGTCTGGTGTGTATACGCCCATAGAAGGAAGATCCGGTTGCGAAGGTGGTGTACGCTTGACAGAACCTGGATTTTCCGGATGCGGTGTCGTCTTACCACTCTCCTCTGGAGAGTGTAGCTTCTCCTCGGGCTGTGAGTGCACCTGCGTCGTCTCGTGATGATGATGTTGCTCAGTAACGACAGGTAATACTTTCTCTTGTGGCATGATCACTGGTTGATGCAACTGTTGCTGTTGTTGCTGCTGCTGCTGTTGTTGCTGCTGCTGGCTCTCGGCCGTCTCGATAACGCTTGGATGACTAACTGGAGGAGCGTAATGCAGCTGTTGCTGTTGATCCCGGTTATCGCTGGGTATAGACGGCATGCTCTCCATTTTGTTCTCCATTGGACTATGCGTTGGTTCAACCACGCGACTCTCCGACATGCGTTCCTCTATTAACCGTTGGCTCTTATCAACGGACATTGATTCCTTTTCCATCTTATCGCCCATCTTTTCCTCATTGCAACTGGTGCTATTTGCAGGCGTTTCTTCTTCCATGGATTTATCGATGCTCATTTGATCAGATGCAGGCAAGGCTTCTTCTTCTCCCTTTTCTAAACTATCAACAGGCTCTTCCATTTCCATGGTAGTGTTTTCAGGAGCCTCCGGTTCAGCCATCTCTGTGTCATTGCAAGATACACCATTTTCTTTTCTCGGGCCTACAGTCGTCTCTTTCTCATCAAGTTCGCCGTTCTTCTCGGCATTCTCGATGGCAGCATCCAGAGACTGTATAACACTAGTCATCTTGGATCTGGGTACAAAATCCTCTTCATCCCCATCGTCTTCGTCGCCACCTTCATACTCGCCTGGACTAGCGCTTGGCGCTTCATTCTCCGTGGTGGCGGAGGTAGTCGCCATGGTTAAATTTTCTTCAATAGAGTCTGTCTTGTTGCTGCTATCCACAACATCTTCCTGACTTGCATTTGATGCAGTACTGCTCGCAGTAGTGTTGGAAGTAGCTGAGAACATGTCAGGGATAGTCAGCTGTTTCTTGGATGCTTTAGCCTCCTTAGGTTCGTCAAGGGTTTCGTCAGCAGACTTGGCAGATTCAGCCGACGCAGTCAATGAATCCTTCGCTGTCTTCTCAACCTTTGGTCTGCCTCTTCTAGTCGACGCCGGTGATTCTTTGACTGTGTCCGCAGCCGCTGCTTCCTTCTTACTACCACGATGGTTCTGTTGGGATTCCTCAGTGTTAGCGTTTTGAGCGGCACTAGCTCTCTTCTCGCGGGCTTGTCGTGTTGGCGTGAATTTGGACTTTTGATTCGAGACTTTCATAAGAATGTCATCCAGTTTGCTTTGCTTCTTAGCCTTGACAGGGCTATTAGAATTGAGCGTTGCGGAGTCCTTGGGTGGTGTTCGATGCGTTCTCGAGCTCGGCGACTCTTGTTTCGCAGCTGCAGCAGCTTCTCGCTCTTTCAATCTCGCGCTTTCCTTCACTCGGCTGTCTCTTTCTACCGATTTTGGTTTTTCCTTCGTCTCCTTTTCCTTGGTCGCCGTCTTCGTATCTTTCTTCTTCACCTCTTTCTCTTTTTCTTTTTCCTTCTCCTTGTCACGCCACGACTCCCGAGTTCTCTTCCTGCTACTTACAATCTCATCCTTCTCCTCAGACTCAGTCTTTTCGGAATGTTTACGTTTTCTGAGAGGTGGCGTGGCTGTCACGGCTGTAAGCGTTTCTGCAGCTGGAGTAGTCGTTGCTGTGCTTGCCGCCACCGCCGCCACCGCTGGGGTCTTCATCGCTGTTCTCACGCTACGCCTAGACGACAAGAGAGGAGCTGTTGGAGTACTCGTGGTGATGTTAGAGTTTGAGTTGGACGTTGTCGGCATCTTAGGCGAATTGATGGCGTTTAAAGCACTTCTAGGTGTAGTTGCAGGCCCTGTCCGCGTAGTTTTGGGCGTCGTTACGATGCTCTTGGACTCGTTTAGAGATTCGTCTTTGATGTCTTCTTCGGTGTCCGCGACGTGCCCCGAGCTCTTATCCACGTCTTTCAGTTCTTTCTCTTTCAACAGCTTTGCCCGCTGCTGCGGCGACGTCTTGTGCTTTATGGGCGAAATGCGCCTGTGTGCACCACCCATTTTGCGTCCACGGATCTTCTTGCGAATCTTCACCCGCTGAATCTTCTCCGGCATCGCGGCTACAGGTTTGTTGGCACATGGCGGTGGCTGATCTAATACCGGCGAGGCCAATTCCGAGCTCGTGTCCCCCTCCTCAGGAGATTGGTAGGCGTTGGGTAGTTGCGTGAGCAATGGTATCCAGCGTAGACAATCCGGATCCAGTTGGATGCGCGTGCTCTTGCGCACCTTAGCCATGTGAGCATCAACCTTGCGCCAGTCGACCAGAACCGCGAGGTGCTTGCCACTATCGTTGGGACCGTTCGGAACGTGGCGCAGAAAACCCAGTAGCTGCATTGCTGTGGCGATGTCGTGACCAGAGACACCGGTTTCCTGCAACAGCGCGCAGCGAAGATCAATAATTTTGTTACTGATCAAAGATTGATTCGGACAAAGACTAGAAGTATCTCTTACCTTCGTGATCTCAGCGATCTTGAGTTCCTTGGCCTCGCGATGAGAATCGAGGTACTCGAGAACGACGCTCTTCCAGAACGAGTGATACGACACACGTCCGAGATCCGAGAGCGGTTTCTCCGGGGTGCCGGGAATGCCCTCAACCTTGGACAGTAGATAGCTGAATTCGATCAGGAAGCGACCGAAGCCCTGGCGCTGATACTGGGGCAACGTCATGATGCAGGAGACGTTGTAGCGCTGAGCTGGACAGTGCTTCTCCTTGCTGAAGTAGCCAATCAGATGACAACCGTACTTATCGTTCTTGGTTACGGCGTAGAAGAGAAACGGCTCGACGTCGTAGTACAGGGTTTTGTGGTCCAGGAATAGTTTAGCTAGTAGGCACAGGTTTTGACAATAGATCTTGTTGACATTGCCGTCGATCTGAAAATCATACAAAGAAGGATTATTGAAAGAATGAATCAGATAAATCAAGAATAAAAAAAAAATAAAAACAAAGCTAGTCACCTCGAATACTGATAATCCATTGCACCGGTAGATCTCGGTGGCAGGCGGATGCCTCCACTGGCACTTGTCCATGTGCCTGTCGAGGACAGCCCGGCTCTTGGTGTACTTGAGGCAGAACTCACAGAAGAAGAGCTTGGGCAATCGGGCGTATTCCTGTGGGAAAGGACTGGAGTACCAGGTCTCGACCTCGTAGCGGCCGAAGACGATGGCAGCAGGGTTACGGGTCCCGGTGCCACCAGGACTGACCATCACGGGCTGCAAGTTCTCGTCCTGTTCGTCGCGCGTCTCGCTCGCGCTCTGCTGTAACGTGAGTCGGTTGGCCCGGTCGCGCGTTTCCTTGAACAGCTCCACATCCTTCTGTGTGACACCAGGTGGTAGGGTCTGCGGCAACACCAGCTCCTCTGTAAGGCCCGGGTAAGATCGTGGGTTAGTTTGTTATGTCGCTGGGTTGACTTTGCTTTTTTTTTGTTTTGTAAGCGCGAATCTTTTGTACTTGAGAGTGCAATCGAAAGATGGAAAAAGGATTAACACGATAATTACGAAGCTTTCGATGACACTCTCGAGTTCGAGAAAGAGAACTTTTACACGCGGTATCTCAAAAAATATCGTGTGCATAAAAACTGAAGTTAATGATTTTAAAATAATTCTCTTAAAAATTATAACTTATAATACTGGTTACTGATTTTAGTCAAAAGAACGCCGTGGTTTCGAGCAATGTGATGTCAACAAAAATTGAGGAAAAAAACGTAATGACGGTCGAGTTAATTAAATGCAAAAAATATATGTGGTAAGTAGTATATATAAGGCAAAGCAAAAGCTTCGGGATGTTTGTTTTGGGATGTGTTGGCAAAATGTTCAGGGTATAGCGAAAAAAAAACAAAACGTTTTTTCTCTTCCTTCGGTGGCACATAAGCGTTTGCGTGTTACTTGAAAATAATTCTGCTGGCTTATATTATACAAGCCTGCTTAAGTCAGCAGCAGCAGGTCGAGACTCCCCGGCGTTTCGCTAAGTACCAGGAATATGCAAAAAAAGTAATCGTCATGTGAAAGACTGTTTTAACAATATAGTCAATTTTACAAAATTCAAAAAATCATTGCTCATAATAATTGTATACAGAGAATTTATAGACTCTTTTACAGCACAATCTTTTGCTAGTTTAAATTTGCATGTACGGAATTATCCGAGCGATCTCTGATTCGATTGATTTTACAGCTTTTGATCTTGTTTCTTTTCTTTTGTCAGTTAAAATTTTGATTCAACTTTTTGCGAGCAAAAAGTCAACGGTCCATACATGCGGACGATATTATTCCACCAAAGCTGTGTTGTAATAGGACGATGACAGCATGCAGTGAATTCAAGATACCACAGTGTAAAATTAATGGGTTGCTATGGTGTATCTGTTCATATAACAGGATTTATTCCTTGTGTTCTCTCATATTCGCGAATGTCCAAAGATTTTACACCAGGTTATGTTAGATGATTATTTTACAAAAACTTGATTGTTCTGATAGTTTTAGACTTCTTTCTCGTTAATTTGATCTTAATTGTCTTGCACACCTGTTAAACCAGTCGTCTTGGAGCATTGAAATATAGCTTTTTTATAAATCAATCGCATGCGTAAATAAACGAAACTAAAACAACGCAAAGCCTACTTTGACAATAATTTAGCCTAGACAAGCTGCAAATAAAAAATAAATATCAGCCTGATTTCGAGAAGCGTTGAACTATGCACGTCCATTTTACGATTTACAAAAGAAAAAGCTGACAATCTTGTACAAAAATCTTCAAGACGACCTTCTAATTTCAGATCTTGAACTTATTGCTGCAGAACAATCACGTTATTTCATGATCACATCGACCCCCAGCCGCCAGAGCCGTCGCGAATCGCGAGAGATTCGCCAAGTCTCACCGGCCGAGGATGAGACAAAAAAAAATTATTAATGACACCTTGCACACACGCACAAGCACACACAAAAACCACACCACACCACACCGCCAACACATCCACGGTGGTGAGATAGAAAGAGAGAAAGACTTGAGAGCTAGGATTAAGATTAGATGGGAATAATCAAAGTCGTCGTCTTTGTTTGATTTAGAAAATTCCAGCGAATCGTGGGTGCATGTAATTAATTATCGTTAACGGCGGGGGCAGGGTCTTATCGTTTGGTTAGACTTTTACAAGGATAGTTGTGAGTGATAAAGAGAGATCGAGAGAAAAGAAGAGCGGGTGGGGTAGACTCTTACCCTTCCTGTTGGAGCAGGGTGTCGCGCGGGGTGTCGTGGTGTTGGTGGTGGTGTTGGTGGTGGTAGTGGCGCTAGTACAGGCTCGTGGAGCGGACTTGAGTTGGCTAGGATTAGTCTTAGGAACGGTAGAGGAGGTAGAAGAGGTCGTCGACGTTGTCGTCGTCGTCGTCGTGGACGACGCGCTCGCCGCTGTCACTGGGACAGCAGCGTTTGTAGACGTACCACCGGCCGTCTCAGGGTGGTGGCGATTATTGCCCTCTGGCCTTCTTCTCGTACTCTCCTGCTGCTGCGGTTGTTGATCTTGCGCCTGTTGTCTTCGGCGGGCGTCGGTTGCGGCGCACTTGACGAGGGAAGCGCCGTCGATGCCGCGTAGTCGTCGCCTCTCCTGCTCGTGTCGCTTGCTGTTGACAGCCGTCTTTACGAGGTTCGACGGTGTCATTTTCGAGGGCTTCTCACCCGTTAGTGCGTAGAGGCAGCTACTGCTGCTGTTGCTTTCTTCCGAGGGCGTGAAGATGCCGGGTCTTGGAACTCTCGTGACTTTGGCGAGTTCCTTTTTGCCCCTCGTAGGCCCGTCACTCGCACTTCGCGTAGAAGAGGCTGCCGTAGAAGCGGCGGCGGTTTGCTTCGGGGCCGCGAGCTTGGGCGCCTTGGGCTGCACCGCCGCCGTCGTCGTTTTACTGTCCACGTCCTTGTCGCCAGCGTGCTGCCTTTTTCGGCGATCGGGCGCGTAGTTGGGCGGGGGTGCACCGGGCTTTGCCCTGCTCGTACTCTTGCCCGAGGCGGCGAAGAAGTGGCTCAGGCCATCGTAGAGGCTCCTCAACTGGCCACTGCCAGGCTTCGGCCTCTGCTGCGGCTGCGGTGCCGGCTGAGTCTCTTTCGTGCTCGTCGTACTCTTGCTAGTCGTGGTAGCAGGAGTAGCGGCGACCGGCTTTTTGCTCTCGTTGCTCTTTTGTTCCTTTTTGCTGCCTGCAGCCGTCGTGGACGCCGGCACTATCGCGGGCTCGATGCACAGGCCGAAGCTTGGCTTGTCGGCACTGATCGCAACGTCGAGCTTCGGTAGCGTGGCGCCAAACGTGTTCGTTATGTTGCTGAAGAAGGGACTACTGTCGACGCTGAGCTTTGCCGCCGCCGCGGCAAAGCCCCAGGGTCTGTCCTCGTTGAGGTCGCAAGCGAAGGGTCCCTTCGAGTTTCCGCCTGTTTCGCCGAGGGCTCTGTTCGCAGACGAACTCGAGGAAGGCGGGGGAGGCAAAGGGGGAGGAGGTTTGCTAGTCGGTTGGACCATCCTCAGGCGGTGGTCCGATGCCGGCAGTTCCTCCTCGCAGGAGGTGTAGTCGTCGTCGTCGCTCGACGACGCGCTCGAGCACTCGTCATCGTCCTCCTCCTCTTCCTCCTGAACCTTCTCATCGGCGCCCGACTCTTCGTCGTCGTCCTCGACCTCGTCCTCGTCCTCGTCTTCGCTCTGACTGGGTAGCGGAGGCACCCTTCGATTCGCGCTCGTTACGGGCTTCTTCGAGGAAGAGGCGTTGCTGCCGGTGCTCCGGGACGACCTCGTCGGGTTGTCCTCCACCACGAGGGCCTTGCTGGCCTTGTCCGGGGAGACGTGACTGGTATTGCTGCTACTGCTGCTGGTGTTGGCCGCGGCGGCAGCGGCTCGCTTGAGTTTGTTGTGCTTGGCGTTGAAGACACTGAGCCTGAAGAACTTTTGCTTCTCTTTGGAGATTCGGTCGTTCTTCTCCTCGAGCAGCTTGCCGCCGCCACCGCCACCCTGGCCGGTGTTTTGTACGTGATGGTGGTGGTGTGGAAGGGAATGATGGTTGGGGCTGTGGGATGAGGAAAGGGGGTTCGGTTGACGAGGGGAGACAACACCCGCATTACCGTCCGAGCTGCTGTCCACCTGAGCCTGCGACGGACTGCTCTTCTTTCCCGATGGCGTGCTCGCGGCCGTCGTCGATGTCGGTGTCGTCGCAGCAGCTGCAGCAGAGCTCGCCGTCAAAGACGTGCTCTTTCTGCTGGATGCCATTGACCTGCACAGAACAAGGTGACGAGGTGTGAAG
Organism: Pteromalus puparum; assembly: GCA_012977825.3. Taxonomy (NCBI): domain Eukaryota; kingdom Metazoa; phylum Arthropoda; class Insecta; order Hymenoptera; family Pteromalidae; genus Pteromalus; species Pteromalus puparum. The sequence goes on from CM053168.1 coordinate 66,999,608, forward strand.
AGGGCGCAGGGTGCAATTGCTAGTTGCGGAGAGAGAGAGAGAGAGAGAGTGTGTGATAGTACACCGTTACAGAGCGCTTCTCAATAGCGGATCGCGAATGCGGAGCCGCTAGAGAGTCTCGCATCGGGTGAGGCGTAAGAGAAAAATTAGATAAAAGGAAAAATAAATCATGTCAAATCATATCATAAAACGGGACTGGGAGAGGTGTCGCAATCGATTAAGAAAAACAAAACTCGACACCCGTCCCAGCCAAGAGCAACAGAATCAGAGAAAGACAGAGACGCGTGTTCAAAGTGACGTTCAGGAGAACTCACTTTCTGTTCTCCCTGATGTTACTCAGTCTCTTCCTGGCGCTGGTAGGTGTGCTCGTGAGCGATTGCTTGGCCTCGGCGGGTTTCTTCCCGCCGGTAGCGTCGGGCTGCTGGTGCGTGGTCTGACAGTGTCGACACCTCCAGGGAGCCTTGCTGCGCTTGTCGAGCGCGGGCTCGAGGCAACCGGGGTGGTAGCACTTGGGGCAGCCGGCGCACTTGACCAGGTAGCTCTGAGACTCTCGCTCCTCTTGGCAACCAGCGCAGGTGCTCGAGCAGTCGTCGCAGGACCAGCTGGCGCCTCGCTCGATCAGCACCGCCAGTTCCGGTGGAGCGCACGACGTGTGCAGAGCCGCGCCGCAAACACTGCATCGGCTCAGGCTCTTCTCCGTCGAGGTTTGCGAGCTGCTGGAGCCCTGCGAGCTCGGCGTCGTAGCGCCTCCACTGCTGTTGCGCTTGTTGTTGTTTGGGCCGGCAGCCGTCGCGCCCAGGCACTCCTTGCATATCGGTAGTGGCGCTGGGAGCTGAAACAGGTTCGAAAAGGTTTCGGTTAGTCACCGGAGTTTAAGTTTTTTTCTTTTTCGATTTAGAATCTAAAATTATCGACGTATCGCACTTCTCTAGTGGGTTACGCGAATCGAGAAACACGCCGCCTAGCGGTGTTCTTTGCAATTCCTACAACATCGTCTAAAAAATGTAGGCCGACGTGTAAACATAGAGTGCAAATGGGTTCAATAGGCGATTAACATATGAACGACCCAGCTTTCGAGGCAACAGCGCAGCCGCAATTAGATATTTATAAGTCGGGCAAACTGGTACGATTTCAGAAGCTGATAATATTATAGTCCCCCCCCCCCCTTGCGTCTCTCGAGCAGTCCGCGCTCGAGAAACTTCCCTCCGCTTCCTCCTTATTATCCTTGACGCGAAATCAAAGATCCTGTTTAATTACAAGCTTCGAGGAGATAAAAAAAAAAAAAAACAGTCAAGCACGGCGTCTTGAAAAAATCGCCCTCCAAGGCCGGAGCCTTGAAGCCCTGCCGCGTGAATTCTGTTACCATAGGCCGTATAATACTGCTGCAGCCGCACAAAGAGAGCAAAAAACACGAGGGAAAAGGCTACTATACTACCGCGAGCGTAATTATTCGTTATGCCGTGTATAGGTATATATACGCGCGTGCTGTATCTCACCGCGATCGGAGGGTGCATCTTATTATCGCGGCAATTACGCGTATGAAGAGAACGCTTTGGGGGGGATTAGCTCTAATTCCGGCTTTGAATATTCACGATCGGATTTTCTTATTGACGCGGAAGATCTTTAATTGGCGAACATCGTAAATATCGATAATGCGCGCGAGCTTTCAAGTCGTCGATTATAAAATTACTCCTTGTATATAAAACACACGGCAGCGACGAGGACGAGAGAAAGGAAAAAACGAGCGGTTAACACCAAGCGCGAAATTGCAAGGTTCTCTCGTCGCGACGCGGGAAGAAAAAAAAAACGCGTAATGGGCCTCGTGATATTTTAATCGTGGAAAGGCTTGTTTTCTTTGCATATCGTTGACAATTTCGCGTGTTTACTCACGATCGAGTCGTATTGATCAAACACACATCAGAAGCGTATATCGACAGTGTTGTATCGCTTACAACGCGTGAGATGAGCTTCCGTAAACACAAAAACACATCGTTATAACAGTTTTACGGCACGAATCGTCGTTTCACTCGAGGCCAAATTAATCGCACCGCAATCAGGCCGCAAAGTGAATTGAGCATTCAACGGCTCTATCGAGCTCGTGCTCTATAGGGGCTCGAAAAAGCAATAAGCGCTTCGGAACAATGAAGAGAATCCCGATAATCTCCGCAGTACTCCCACTCTCTGCGCTCTCTCTCTCTCTCTCTCTCTCTCTCTCTCTCTCTCTCTCTCTCGTTATCCGCGCGCACATACATATAGGTAAAACACGCACGAGCACGATACAATACAACGTATGATTGTCGGTAAAACAGGTGCCGGCTCACATGCACACGTCGACGCAAACTCGAGCTTACGCGGGCTGTCTTCTACGCAGTGGCGAAATCGCCGATAATCACAGAGAGAGCCGCGTGCGTATATGTATGCATATACACAGACAGAGAGAGAGAGAGAGAGAGAGAGACACGTACTACAGAGAGGGAGAGAAGAGAGAGAGAGATAGAGAAGAGGGCGGCGGTGGTGGCCATCGCTCTGGCACTATAGCACCGCCGCCGCCTATATAAATACATTATTGATCCTTCACCTCGTCGTTGGCACGCCGGTAGCCGCGGCGGCGTCGAGGTGCCCTTAGCCGCCTATTGGATCTCAGGATCATGTCTACGGATTTCCGCTGCACTTCACAAAAACACGCCGCGAAAAACAGTCATCCTGTCCTGTCCACTCGTGAAGCTCACTCGCACTGTTTGTAATGATAACGCACGATAACGACAACAATCCGTATACAAGTATAGACACGAGAGTAGTAGTAGTAGTAGAAGAAGAAGTCGAAGATGATCCTTGGAAGCTTTCATCCCTCGTAATAGCGAGAGCGCGCGGCGACGGCGAAAAAAAAGGCCGACGCGCAGCCGCTCTATGCACGCATGCATATGACGAACGACGACGGCAGAGTGTGTTTAGAGGAAGCTCTCGCTTGCGCCGCCGCCGCTGCTGCGAGGAGACGACGACGACAACGACGACGACGATGATGGCAGTGGGGGTTATATCAGCGCCGGCGGAAAATCGCGCGCGCAGCCCTCGTGGCCATTCATGAATGAAGAGACAGCGGCGCAGGCGCGGCTCGCCTTTAGCCTGCTTCTGATAGGCTTCCGTCAATTGCCATTAACGCTGGAGGAGGGTCTAGCCCTGCGATGCTCTTCCTCTCGCGTTCACATCAGGCACCGATGCCTTTTTTCTTTTTTTTTGGCTGTATGTGTGTGTACAACTATACAACGCGTTCCTTCCTTCCTTCCTTCCTTCCTTCCGTTCCGTGACGACTTGGGAAATTAACGCACACACGACGACTCGGTCGCTACGAGAGCCGAGACTGAACTGTCGTCTGCGTCGCCGGCGAGAGCATTTTTTTTTCTCTCCTATATCTCTCGTCACGCTCGCTCGTGTATATATACGAGAGAGAGCAAGCTTCTCTCTTATCTCGACTCGGCTTATTCGTCACGCGTCCGATTATTCTTCTTTCCTCTCTTTCAGCTTTACTTCGAGAGAGCAGCTATACGTGTGTACGAAGCTTCAGGGCATTATGTAATTTCACGGCGTCGTGTATATGCGTTCTATATACATGCCTGGTTCTAATTTCCATGCGAGTACCGATAAGCGATCTCTCTCGGTCGTTCTCTATTTTTTTCTTCTCTTCTGCGCTGAATCAACGTGGAATATTCCGTGCGCATCTGCTCACGATAATCTAATCTTAATTCAATTATACGATCCTCGATCGTCGCATCGATCCAAAAGACGCCGCTCTCTCTCTCTCTCTCTCTCTCTCTCGGAATACCGCGTGTACTCGTGCAACAGGTCGCCAGTAGCGGCACGAGAAACACACCGTGCGAGCGCGCGGCAACAGCTTCTCACGTGTCGAACTCATTCTTCCTCTCTCTCTCTCTCTCTCTCTCTGCGACTGTCGCCAGACTGCCATAACACTCCGTTTCGAATCGCAGACAGACGATCGGTCTTTGTTCGTGCGAGACGCGTATACACGGTCGGCTCACTAATTGAGTGTACCGTAACGCGCCGAGCGACTTTTTTTCTCTCGGCTCGCACACAGGAGGGTGAGGAGAGAGAGAGAGAGAGAGAGAGAGAGAGAGAGAGAGCTGCATCGCCGGATAGTTTATGGTGTACAGCTTTAATTTGGGCTTGGCGCATTTTGCCGAGTGAGTTACGAGCACTGCTGAATTCGGTATAGAAGTCTTTGTGTGTATACGATAATGTACACCCTCGCGTTTGTTTATAACTTTTTGCAGCCACAAAAACGCGCCAAGTTCAACCTGCCTCTATATCCAGGTCAATCCGAAAAAAAAGAAACTTCTCCGAGAACTTCTCTCACCCAGCCTGCGAACGTCGAGCTCTGTCGATTCCCGTCGATCAATCTCCCTACTCCTCTCTCTCTCTCCTGATGCATGCATGTCCGGTGCAGCAGCAGCCCTTCGAAATCCCGCGGCGTAAATGCGCAGCTATATCGATTTCGGGGGTCGTGTGTGTGTGTGTGCAGCAGCAGCAGTAGCAACGACGAGATGACCTCGACCGGGGGGAGGGCGGCCATCAGAGAGTTTTTTGCAGCGGCGCTGCAGCAGCAGCTCCCAGACAAATCCACCTCTCTCTCCGATGCGTCGTGCGTCATTGCGCGCTATCGGAGAGAGGAGCTTGTTGTTGGGGTGGCTGTTGCGCGCAGCTTTTTCGGAGGCGGCCTCTTTGTGTCGCGTATATTATGCGAAATCGACGAGAAAAAAAGCTCGAAACGAACAAAGGACAGATAGCGCGTAAATTCAGTCGAAAACATTTGATATTTGCGAACGTCGATTACTCACGCGCGCATACTTCGCTAATTAATCGGATGCTGTATATACCTACGCTCCCTCGCACACACTCGCGTAATGGCGATTCGATTTGGAACCTTTGCGCCGGGCCTAATTAAACGTGGTCCAGCGCGCGCGCGCGCGCGGCAGCACACGGCTTGATTAAATTAAACGGCCAAATGAAAAGGGCTAAGTGCTACACCGCTCCTGTTATATGTATAGTATACGTCACGCGCCGTGAGAAGGCTATCAGACGCTTTTAAGATCGCTCGCGCGTTTCATACTTTTGATGCGGTCGCGCGCTTTTGTTTCGTAGCGATGCTTTTAGTGTACGAGGGATTCGCTTTTCCTGGTGTGTACATCACACGGCGTATATCGTAATTAATTTACATAATAACTCTCGGCAAGGTCCGTTTTAAAAGAAGCAAGTGTATAGCAGAGAGAGAGAGAGAGAGCGCGACGAGATAAAAATCTGCTAGCAAGCGGTAATGGAGCCATGAATATCTCCCCTCGCGCGAATTCCAGGATAGCAACGGAATGGAGGGGGCGACGACGATGATGGCACACACACACACATATAGACAGACTGATGGACGGACATGCATATCCGCCATCGAGAGCGAATTCAATGAGAGGATCGCACTTGACTCGCCAACGCCGACGCCACTACAATCTGACCACTGACTCCCCCCCGCCCCTAGCTACTCTGCGGCGG